>JAPQNM010000015.1:5310304-5415304 GCA_029783475.1 Metacarcinus magister
TCTACCCAAGGCTGGAGGGGTGATTGGTCTCTCTCAGGTGGTTCCGGCAGACCCCAGCCCGACAACCGTGAATTTGGAGAGAATGGCAACGATGAGTCTTGCATTGCTATCCTCAATAACTTCTACCAGGATGGGGTCAAATGGCACGATGTTGCTTGTAATCATGTCAAGCCTTGGGTCTGTGAGGATTCTGACGAACTCCTGAACTTTGCTCGCAGTAGCTTCCCACGAGCTAATATTCCATGAAGAGGTAATGAAGACGGCAACGAGGATAAGGAGAATGTTTTGTAATGGTGTGTGAATGGTGGTGAGTTTTGTTCTGTTATAAAGTTCACCATACAGCTATTTTACTACCTACCTTTTCTCCTTTCCTTGTGTTCCATTCTCCCCTCACAACACACACACACACACACACACACACACACACACACACACACACACACACACACACACACACACACACACACACACACACACACACACACACACACACACACACACACACACACATGTGCACTGTAGATAGCCTTTCGTCTCATCCGTACACCCATTTCTTTTGTTTCCTCCCATTTCTATTATTATTTCTAAGACTATTATTATTATTATTATTATTATTATCATTATTTAAATACCTATCCCTAGGCCTACATATGTAAGTCTTTTTGCAATACTGTATTTTACTAACTGGAATTTCCTTGGAGAAAGTTGTATAATGATAATGAAGGAAGCTGTAATCGGCCGGAACCGGTTTTTTTGCTGAGGTGTAAATAATTGATTAATCAAAACCACACTGACCCTCATCCCGCCCCGTCTGTGTCTTGAATAAAGATATACTGTTTGTATTGAAACAATCCTTATGTCTTGTTAGCCTTGGTGTGCTTGTTCGATCCTACATTCACAAAGACAGTTTTACATAAGATTTACAAGTATGATCAGGTTCTTGACACCTGCTGGGTTATAACAAGGATGTCGCCTGAACTACGTTTTACTACTAGGAGTAAACTATTTGCAGAGCTCAGGATGAAATAGAGCAACTCTCCTTCCCGCCCACCTCTCCCTCCGGCAACACGATGGTAAAAAACCGTTAAAAAGAAGAACAGGTAAACAGTATTAAATATAAACACAACAATTAATCAGGAAATGAAATCCAGTTACTCGGACATATTTAAACTCGGTATTTGAAACAGTTTATGGTTTTCCAGCTAACTACTAAGGTTGAGTCTGTTCCGAGGGTCAACACACCTTAGAGGGAATAATGTTTGGTGTATAAAAGTAAATACATATCTATCCTTTTTATTTCATAGCGATTCCTCTTGTTACCGTACAGTGTGATTTATTGGAAAGAGTTTTGCAAGACTGACTTTAGCAAATTCATTTAGTATTTTGAAAACTTCACTTAAATCCCATCTGATCGTTTTTGGAGTGATAACATTTGTAACCACTTCAATGTGTTCACGTGGGATTAATTACTCATCATTGGGATTTAGTTTGTGGTCGCCTTTGTACTGTTTCCGGTAAGTTTTGTTATTCAATGCAATTTGGTTACCAGAATTCTATCGCATATTACCGTTCTGGCCTCACTAATGCCGTATGTAGGTATATTTTCTTTTTTTCATTGTGTGTTGATTTGTTAAGGTTTCTTGAAATGATCTAACATCGTATTAGCTTCTTTATTTGCCACTACAATGGTAACTTATTTTCATATTTCTATTAATAACACCTTGAGGCAATCATTCTGGTTTGAAATTATACCAACCTCATAAAAGTGGATTTCGTACTTCAAATTTGGATTTATATCGGTATTATGCATAACTTTACACTTTTCTAACTGGAAGAACATCTGATAATTCTCCATCCAATCTATTAGTTTGTTAAATTTGTCCACTTAATTTTGTATCTTCTCAAAATGTTGGTTATTTTTAACAGAAGATTGGTGTCCATATCATTAGCATACATATATCACAAATAATAGCATACCAATAGTTACGTTAAGCCAATCAGAAGCTTATCCATTTAAAATATATAAATAATCTAGAGAGCGACATTCTGTGAAAAATTACAAGATTAATAACAAGGATTTGAGGAAGGAAGGGGGAAGGGGCGCCGTTACAAAGGCATATCCCACTACATAACTACATCATCATCATCATCAGTAACAACAAACAGAGACAGGTAATGAAGTGAAGGTCGCTGCTCCTCCTCCTGCCATGTAAGTATTCTCCCTTTACGCATTATATTCATCGTCTTACCTTTACATCCTTCACTCATAACATAACGTAATATACTATTCTAATTGAAAAATAGAAAATAAATAAATGAAATAGCCATAGATGTGTATTATTAGACATTTATAAAGGTGTACATGAAAAAGTAAGGATAGGTAGCTAAGTCTGATTATAAAGTACAGAACACAGACTAACTTTACTAATGAACACCTTTGACCTTCTCCTCCTACAGGTACCAGGATACAGTGGCAGCAGGGGGGGGTGGTGTGGTGGAGGAGGAGGGGGAGGCAGCTGAGTACCACATCATGTATGGCCACTACGGTGCCCTTACCACCACCACACCCCCTACCACACCCACCCTCAAGCTGGCACGGGGAGGGGTCAAGGAGGGGGCCTTAACTAGTGTGACCCTTGGTGGGGGCAGTGCACTCGTACCCACCATACCCACAACAGCGTTAGTTGATGCCCCTCTCCCCACCTCCCCCTCTTGTGGTGGTGGGGGGGACGGGGATGCACTGGTGGGGGGTACCCTGGGTGTGACCTCCGAGGGGTTGGAGGTGGGTGGTGGGGGTGATGGGGGTGCAGTGGATGTTGGGGGTATGGATGCCACGGCGTTAGTGACCTCCATGGTGGGGTCAGGGGAGTGCCAGGCGGGCGGCAGGAAGGTGATAGTGAAGCTCTTTAACAGTAACACGTTCAGCCTGGATATCATAGCAGGGGGGCAGGAGGAGGAGGAGGAGGGAGTGCCACCTCACCACATGCTGGCCAGGAATGGTACTCTGCTGCATGCCAAGCTGTCAGAAGGCACCCTCATCCCCACACAAGGACAGATGGAGGAGGGGGAGGATGATGATGGGGTCCTTGCCTCCACCACACCCCACGGCCCCCACCAAGCCACTGTGGAGGAGGAGGAGACAGCCTTGCCCTGCCAGGTGATGTGGACGTGTGCTTACTGCAGCCTTATCCTCGCCACGTCTGAGGCCATGGCGGACCACCAGCAGGTGTGTGCCAAGGCCCTAGGAGACCTGCCGCCCCTACAGACCACCACCTCCCAGGCCACTGTGGATGCCCTTATGTCACCTCTACGGGCTCAAGAGGAGGCCACTTACCACCTCAAGCTGGAAGGTGCAGGTGATGCAGCTGAGGCCGCCCCTAGGGAGGATGAAGCCACCACGGGGACAGCTGAGGTGGTGGCAGTGTGGTTTTGTGCTGTGTGTAAGGAGGAATTTCCACACCCCAGGGCTCTTGGGTGTCACCTCTCTTCACACACCGTCCACCAGCTGGCTGCTGCATTGCTTCAGCTGGTCACACCCTGCCAGAAGGTCAGAGCCAGAGTGGTACCAGCTGGCACCCACACCTCAACCACCACCACCACCACCACCGCCGCCGCCGCTGCCCCTGATCCACTGGCCATTGTTGCCGTTGAAAGTCCAGACTGGCCTAATGACCCATCACAAACCAAACTGGAGGAGGAAGGTGTGCACAACCCTGGTGACACTCCCCCCCAGACACCTCCCCAGGAGAAGCCCCCAGCAAGGAGGGCACGGAAGAAGCCCGGATCAAGACCTCACGAGAAGGCAGACAGAAAGAGGAAGTATGCGCGCAAGAAGAAAGGTGAGGAGGAAGAGGCGGCAGAGGAGGAAATAGATACAGATGGTCAAGATAAGGACTACAGGTTGTCTAGCACCACTGTTACAGGCGTTACCACCACCACCACCACCACCACCCAGCCTGCCCTGCCTGGCCCCACACCCACAAGCAGAGGCAGCAGGGACCCCCACCACTGTGAAGTTTGCAATAAGAAGCTGTCCTCCCGCGGTAACCTTGCCAAACACCTGATCCGTCACCGCGCCAAGAAGCCCTTTGAATGCACCATCTGCCACGCCACCTTCAATGCCAACCGGGACTGCAAGAACCACTACCTGCAGCACCACACCACCGAGCGACCCAACCGGTGTCAGATCTGCGGCAAGAGTTATGTGGATAAAAGTTACCTCCTCGCGCACATGGTCTTCCACCAGGATCAGAAGGCTTATTCATGTGAGTTCTGCGGCAAGAAGTTCAACACTCTGCGCTGCGTCACCAGGCACAAGAAGCGGCACCAGGAGGAGAAGTGCTTCGTGTGTGACATTTGCTTCAGACCATTCGCTGTGAAGGCTGACCTCACCTCACACAAACGTAAAGTGCACAGCAAACACCAAACAGGAACAGTAAGGACACAACAACACCAACAACAACACCAACAACACCAACAACAACAACAGTCCCTCTTAACTACACAACAGACACACCTTCCCCTCCCCACACACCCACCACCACCACCACAACACCACGAGGAAGAGACGCACCAGGTTGGGAAATCGAAGGACCTCACTGAGTTCCTATTACCTGGAGTTGTTACGTCATCCCACATGTTACCTGACCAGCTTCTCCCCCCAGACCTCTCCGGGGGGGCTGGGTTAGGCGGAACGGTCACCCCAAAAGTAGGAGGGATTTTCATCAGTGGGGATCCCTCTTGCTGTCTCCTCCCTCATAGCTGGGGGCGAGGGGGGTGTTGGGGGAGGTGAGGAGTGTTCGTATGGGGTGACACTGACAGCACCAGGGGGGGGTGAGGGCGGTGGGGGGGGAGGTGTAGCAGGGGCAGCAGGACAGCCAGCCTATATTATGATCAACAGCAGTAGTAACTCAGCAGAGAAGAGTGTTGCTACCACCACCTCGGGCCTCAGCATCATGTACACCAACGCTGCAACGCTCACGCAACAGGTGTGTGTGTGTGTGTGTGTGTGTGTGTGTGTGTGTGTGTGTGTGTGTGTGTGTGTGTGTGTGTGTGTGTGTGTGTGTGTGTGTGTGTGTGTGTGTGTGTGTGTGTGTGTATTCACCTAATTGTAATATACGGGCCCCAACTTTTGTAAAATCAACTTTTGCACACATTTTTGAGAATGAATCGGTGCATTACTGTAATTATTTTGTGTTACTATCTATTATTCATCTATTATTCATTCCTCTCAAGGTTGGGGAGTTGGATGAGATGCAGCAGCTGTCACACTCCGTTGAACCCAGTCTAGTGGGGGGCGAGGGTCAGCTGCACCTTGAGGGCCACTTGGAGGGTCACCTGGAGGCCCACCACCACCACCACCACCACCACGCTCAAGACCCCAACACTACCACGCTCACACCAGGTCAGACTACACTAGATTGGTGATGTGGTCAGGGAAAGGGGATGGTGATGTTGTATTAGTGTAGAAAATAGAGGTTTGTAGTATTATGAAGGGAAAAAAAGATGTTGGCAGTGTTATAGGGAAAAAAAAGGAAAAAAGGTAGTGCTTAAAAGAAGTTATGAAGGTTGCATTATTAAAACTTCCTTTCCTTCCACATGTACAGATGGAGGAATGACCAACACCCACACTGGAGGCTTGGGGCTGGGTGGTGGTGGTGGTGGTGGTCATGGGGAGGCACTGGTGGGTGGGGAGGAGGGCCACAACACCACTAGTACCCATGACCCTAACACTGGCTTCCCCCTTGAGCTGATCTCCCAAACCTACCAGCTTGACCTGCAGAGAACCCAACCTACCTCAACCTACCTGGCCTGATGAGTGCACCTGTCTAGATTAAGAGAAAGGGATAATATAAGTATAATGAATGTGAATTTAGCAAGTATTTCACATCCAAAATCATGTCTTTTTGTATAAATTCGTTCAAATGTATATCGCGCTTGTCGGTGGTTGTGTTCTGATTGTCATTCTCTCTAGTGAGGTTTGAATGTGAACACTTGATATATGAGAAGCACCGTTGAGATACATGCACCTCTTGGATGGGGGTAATATTTTGTGACAGTACACAGTTAAGTTAAGATATAAGATTTGTTTCATTAACATACTCACATTTTGTTTCCTAACTTGTGTTCTGTCATGTGTGTGTGTTTTCCAGTGACCTTCAACCTTCTTTGGGATAACTGTTACTTTGGACAAAATCACGCACAGTATAGTATATTTACAGGTCAAATAAACCCACACAGATGTTGGTTGTGAGGTTATACATAGCGTTACATTTCTATCTATCTCCCTTCACTTATCTCCATCTACCTTCACACACACACACTTGCCTTCCTATAGAACACCTTTACTCTTACCAACCACTGTCTTCCAACACCATGCCTTCCCTCGCCTGCACCTGCCCATCACCCAAGGCTGTCGTGTGGGCGGCGGAAGAACCTAGTGCCACCCAACACTCCCAGCGTCCTATGTAGGTGCCGGCACTCCAAGTTGACGGCACTGTGGATGGGAAGCCGTGCCGGATGGTGACTGCCTTGAAACATGTATAAAAGGTTAAGGCAGGTCAGGAGGTTTATAGTGATCAGTAAATTGCTAGCTAGGACAGTCAAGAAGCTAACTCGAACAGCAAAGAAAAACCACAAGATTAAGGGAGTTAGCTAGGTAAAGAATGACCCTAAGGGATTTATTCAAGTATACATATAGAACAAAAAACATGGGGTTGATGGATTCGCTGGATTGATAGTCTTGGCTAAGCTATAGGCAACAAAGAGTTACAATTAATGGTTCTAAGTGTAAGTGGGAGGTGGTAACAAGTGGAGTTCTTCAGGGATATGTTTTGGGGCCATTACTATTCTTGATATACATTAACGACTTAGACAATGGGATTAGTAGTGATATTAGTAAATTCGCTGATGATTCTAAGATAGGTAGGATTATTAGATCAGAGTCTGACGTAAGGGACTTGCAGGGAGACTTAGATAAGTTCAATAAACGAGTGGGTGGTCAGGATAGAACAAAAAGTAACGGATTCAAACTGGGAAAAATGTAGATTTAGAAAAGAGATAGGCAGAAATTGGTTTACAAATAGGGTGGTGGGTGGTTGAAACAGACTCAGTCATCAGGTAGTTAGTGTAGTAGTAGTATATATTAATAGTAGTAGTAGGCTGTAGCAATACTAGTAAGTAGTATAAGAGTAGTAGTAGTCGTATTAGTAGTAAAAGAAGTAGTAGTAGTAAAAGTACCTATATAGTAGAAATATTAGTAATTGCATAGAAAATAGTAAATAATAGTAGTAAATAGTAATAATAACAATAACAGAATATTCTCACAAAAATAATTGAATCATATATTTCCTTTGTGTGTCATTATAAATACAATAAACACAACAACATTTTTTATATAGTCTTTATATAAATGGTCCCTGCAAGATGGCGGTAAAGGGCCAATCAGCGACGAGGGTTTAAATCAGTTTGAACGTAGTAGTGACTGAGCACACACACGTAACTTTACTTGGCTGTCCTTACACACTACGTCACACAATATGCCGCATAGAATCTACTACTCGGATAAATACTACGACGAGAAATACGAGTACAGGTGAGGGAAAATGGCGGGAAATTAATATTCGAGTTAAATTAATATTCTTTCCTGATGCTTTAAAGACGAATAATCCTTCATCTTGTTTACTGTTTCTCTTCCCTATTGTTTACTTTATTTATTTGTTTATGGTGATGTATTTATTATCTCCAGACTCTTATATAAACACATACCATTGTTTTATTAAGTGTTTTATTATTGTTATCAAGTTTTATTTACGTGGTCATTAGGTAGTGTGCGTTCGTGCCCCGTCATGTTGTTATTTATGCTGAGTAGGAACATTAATTATTTGAAGTCCATTAAAACATCATTATAAAGTAGTTTGGTCTTAAGTAATTATATGGTAAGCAGCAGTGAAGTGTTAGATGGGTCACCCCCCACCACCCATTTCCCTCCCCCTCCCCCTCCAGCTAGCATGTTTTAGTTTATTTTTAAAGAATATATCTAACCTGATAAATATGTTTAACCTAACTTAACCAACAATCTAATCTAACCTAACCTAACCTTTAAAGTCTAAGCTGACCTAACCTAACCTAACCTAATCTACAATACGTAAGCAGCGGTGCCCCCCCCCCACCGGCCTGTCAGTCAACACCCCCGTTCCACACTACTATTTTCAATTAAAAGAAATATATAATGTATAATGCATTAGATTTAACTCAAATAATTGTTTCTCGGCAGACACGTGATGTTGCCCAAGGACCTGTCTAAGCTTGTTCCCAAGACCCACCTGATGACGGAGAGTGAGTGGCGGAGCCTGGGCGTGCAGCAGAGCCAAGGGTGGGTGCACTACATGATCCACGAGCCAGGTGAGCCAAGCGGGTGTAGGTGTAGCTACAAACACACACACACACTCTCTCAAATGGATGTATATTTATGCATATATAATGTAGTATTTATATTTATCAGAGTTGGGTCCAAGTACAGGTGACTGTACTTAAGTCCAAGTACATGTCATTGTACTTAAGTACAAGTACTTTATGTGGTATAAAAAAAATTCCTGTCACAGATAGGTAAAGCAAGAAAGTTCGTAGTTTTCATATATACTCATTAATGATACATTGTTAAATAATGGGATTCAATATAGAAAAGTAAATGGAAATTCTACCTTTATTTTAGCACATCACTGCTGTTATCACAGAATTGCAAAACAACAACTTGAATAATAACTTGAATAACTAATATTTCCAATGCTGCAAATGCAAAACACTATCCAAATATTTCTCATCAGTAATAAAACTAAATTTGATGCAGAATATGAGGGTAAGTCTGAGGGTATTAACACTTGTCCCTTGTTCTATATTAATAATATAGTTTTATAACTAAAAATAACAGATAAGTGCAGTCGATTTATTGAACATAAATTTGTTCTTCATGCAACTCATTGTGCAACTTTTTTGTTTAATTTTCCTTATTCTGTACATACAGTATATAACATTTGATTAAATACAATGTACTTGTTTGTGTACATTGACTTTTTAAACTCCAAGTATAAGTACATGAAAATCTGTACTTAAGTCCAAGTACATGTACTTGGATCCAACCCTGATATTATTCATGCATGTTTAATGCATGGGTGGAGGAGTGTTAAGGAGTTTATAATACTCCCTAACACTCCCTTATGGGTTTGGAACTCATCCCTGTTCATCCCATTGTAATAATACTTTGATATACCATCCATCAACTTACAATTGGATTTTCCCCATCACCACTAACAGTACAAGAGGTGGAGGCCGGGGTCAAGGATCAAGGGTGTAGGTGCGGGTGAGGTCATGGGTGTGACCCCAGCATGGTTTCACTGTGATGCCAAGGCTGTATGGCGGATGAAGGGCTAACTAAGCCTACGGGTCACCTGCATCACGAATGTTGTGGGAGGACCACCTCACCCTGCTTATAGTTCTGTGGGTGACAGAGGGGATGCACAAGTGGTGCTGCCCTATCAAACCAGCCCTCGGGTAAACCTCCGGCGGGTTCTGTGTGTGGGCTCTTGGAACATACTAACCCTCTCAGAGGACCACTGATTGCCTCATCTATCGAATGAGCTCGGTAGGCTGAGGATGGATATAGTGGGACTCTGATACGAGGAGGCCTGGCAGTGGTGAGATCAGTAGTAGAGGTTTTACCCACTACTGGTCCGGCATGAGCAATGGTGGTGGTCTTAAGGGAGTAGCTATAGGCGTCTAGCAGACTGCAGCTGTCTGTTGTTGAGGTTATTCCGGTTGATGAGTGTATATGATTGAGGCTGAAGCACACCTTGGGCTTCATGTCTGTTGTTGCAGTGTACACTCCTACCGAGGTGTGTGGGGCTGATGAGGAGGAGGTGTTTTACACTAAACTGGACTCTGTACTGGACCAGTGCCCCCGCCCCCCGCCAGGACACACTCATTGTCTTGGCAGACTTCAATGCTGTCACTGCCACTGAGAGAAATATGAAATGCATCTAACAACACTAAAAGAAAGAGGAGACTTAGTTACAATATATGAATTGATGAACAACCTGGAGGAAGCAGATAGAAAAGATCTAATATTGAAAAGAAAAGGAGAGGCTAGATATTTGAGGGGACAAGAAAAAATTGCAAAAAGAAATTTGCTTGAACGATACAAAGTATAGATACTTGGAATGAACTGAAGGAAGAGGTGATAATGGCAAAGAATGTACATTGACTGAAGGAAAAACTGGACAGATATAGATACAGACAGGACCTACATGAGTGTAGCTCAGGCCCTGTATAATATAACTAAGTAAATACACACACACACATCCCAACACACGTCCCGTTATTTTTACCCGACACTTTCCTTCACAGAACCTCACATCCTACTGTTCCGGCGGCCCATCACCACCCCGCCTCCCAAGATGGATGAGGATAAGGATGAGGACTAGTATGCAGCCACCCAAACACCCACTTGGAGGTGCATACTTTCTCAAGGAGCCATTTTTAATCTCCTTCACCTCTTCCATCTCACACTTCCTTTCCTTTCCTCAACACAAGCCAACTGTGGTGCCTTACAACCCCACCTCACGCTAGAAGTGTACATATAGAACTAAGATAGGCTGGTGGGTGGAGCCAATGGTGTCTAGATGAAACACACTGATTATAATGTTCACTTGGTGCCTTGGCGGTGTGTTGCCTTCCTTGCCATCACACACACACGCACACACACACATACACACACACGCACACACCTGTTGTCTTGTCTTGTCTTCCTTACCATTCCTGGACCTTCATTCCATGTGTCATGACCCTTTATTACATTACCTGTCCTTCATGTACTTTTCTTTGATTTGGTCTTAATTGTTTGTAATGGAAATATAGACTATTTTTCACAAACTATAAATGGTTGTTGTTTTATTATTATTATTATTGTTATTTTCCTCGATGTGTTTGTGTCCTGTTGCTTAAGTTGGTCTCATATATATTATCTATCTTTATCTATCTATCTACCTGGCTTATATCACCATTAAAAGGGTGTAGGCAAGGCAAGGTATTTAGGGTTCAGGGAGACTCTACCCTCCCTTCCCCTCCTGTATTCTGTCTTTTCATTGGAGAGAATACAGAACAGAGCTACAAGAAATTGAGGTAACATAGTAGATATTGTACAAAATTTATTCTTTCAATGGGGGAAAAAATACAAGTTTCCTTCAACAAGATGCTAATTAGAATTTCATAATAAATTTGGGTTATTTTTCTGTTCTAATTTAATCATTGAAGGGATGAATGTAATATGTTTAGTAATCACACTTCATTAGCAAGGTATACAGGACAGAAGTGTAATCTTACCCTAAGCCATACTATGAATTCTGATGTCACCCACAACAGTAAAGTACCCTGACTCCCCCTTAACAAAACATTTATAGAGTAAAGTACCCTGAAAGAGGAATGGACACAGTGGAAGGGGAGACCACAACATAATATTACAACCTAACACCTACTACTTGTGCAATTGAAGAGGCCAACGATTGCTCAAGTGTGTACAGGGAAGGAAGGAGGGATAGAGGAAAGAATTTTGATTTATAAGTAAGAGAGAAGGATGGAAAGGAAAGTATGTGAAGTAATTGATTGATTGAGAGAGAGAGGTACATGGGTAAAAAGTGCCTGGGATTCTTTAGATGATATTCCCCTTGAAAACCAGCGCCAATGATGATAAGGATGAAAGCCATTGTGAATTTTCAGGTTTTGAAGATGATGGAAGTCTTGAATTTTGTGTTTTTTAGATGAATGAAATCTCTCTCTCTCTCTCTCTCTCTCTCTCTCTCTCTCTCTCTCTCTCTCTCTCTCTCTCTCTCTCTTTATTCTTATTCATTTACTCTGTTCGTCCATTCCCATCCTTGTTCATTGATTTATCGCATTATTACTTATTTCTATTAATTTATTTTTCCTGTCTTCCCTTCCTCCCTCTATCATCCCCTTCCCTAGGTCGCGTGATAGAAAAGTCTTCTATCTTCATCCTACCAAAAATAATGACATATGTTTAATACCCCAATGTTTCTAGATCACCGAACAACCTACACGAAAAAAATTAATATAATATGGAAAGTATAACATGGAATTAGTGTAAAAGTGTAATATACAAATGTTTAAATGTTTGAAATAACCGACCCCGCTACCACTGACGAATGTTATGTAGCCTACAGGGAGAAGGAGGGACTGGCAGGTAAGGTAAAGAATATGTCGTGTCTAATAATCCAATTAAAAGAGTAATCTCTCTCTCTCTCTCTCTCTCTCTCTCTCTCTCTCTCTCCCCCTAATCACATCACGCATGCGCTCAAGCTTGTCACTTACATCTGGCACATAGACAATAGCTTTCATTTGACTGCTGCTCCACACACGGAAAGGTGAGAGCTAGAAATGGAGAACAGGTGGGAGAGGGTACAATTATAACGGATAATGATAACTATAACTCATAACGAGAAAAAACATCCTGATCCCCTATATTATCATTGTCTTTAGTTCAGTTAAGACTGATTTTGATAAGATGCTTACATTTTGCAGCAAAGCCTTATTTTATGATGTTTTCACGGAGTTAGTAATTGGTAGTGCATGAGGAGGCGGGGAAACATGCATTTTAAAGCCTTAACTGCCTTGTCGATTACCGTCTGCATCTCTCTCTCGGCCTGTCACTCTGCAGGCTTGAGTTCGCGCCTTGCTCAGTGTGCAAAGTTTCACTGATGACCAAGCAGTTACTGTCCTCCTTGAGCAAGAGGATGGGGTGTGTGTGTGTGTGTGTGAAAGGACACAGCCTTACCCATAAATCGGGCTATAATGAGCTGTAAGCTCTCCGGGAAGGTAAAAGCTGGCCATCACAAGTCCAGCGCGTGATCCTCAAGACCGGGGTGAATGACAGACAACTACCCAAATATGTCTAACGTTTTAATTTTCTTTCCTCTTCACAAACAGAATACCAAAGTGGAATTAATTAAACAAATAAATCAACATGAATCAGTCGGACGAGGACAACGCCAGCATCCACTCGGAAAAGTCCAACAAGTCTGACAACACATCAAGTTTCGTGGCCATCAACACTGGATGTGGAAGGTGAGTGTGTGTGTGTGTGTGTGTTGGGGGGGGGATGCGTCAACTCAGATTAGGTTGTATACATATTTCCTTTTCCTTCCTCCTAACTACACTTTTAACCAACCATTATATAACTTAATAATACATACACATATACTTCGATATATACATAATGTCATCCATAGGTTAATTACACCAATACGCATTTCAACCATAAATTCACAGTAACCGCTATCTTTCCCTCCTCTGCTCATAATTTATACACACAAAATAATCCCGTTCTATATTATCTACCCTATCTCGCTTTCTTCCACCTGCTTTCCCCTTGTTACAGACTGAACGTAGGCACAAGGCAGGGACGAAACCTTCACTTCCTACAGATGGTGATCCTTCCTCTCGTGCCAATCGTGGGACTCATTATTCAGAACTGTATTTCCATGGAAGCTGTTATCCGATACCAAAGGGACATCAGCCGAGTCAATGACGGGGTAAGGTTAATTAAGGCCAAGAATATGCATGTAAATTAGGATAAACCGTTATGAAGAAGAAAAAGGAAATTCAAGGTTTCCAAAAATGTTATTAGCTGTTTAAGAGCATGAATAGGAATATAGGAAAAGATTATGATGGAAAAAAGAGGAAATTTACCCAAAAAAAAAATTTCAACGTATGACAATAATGATACCTAAATTTTGCTCACCAGATACTAACGATCACTTATGAGAGAGAGAGAGAGAGAGAGAGAGAGAGAGAGAGAGAGAGAGAGAGAGAGAGAGAGAGAGAGAGAGAGAGAGAGAGAGAGAGAGCAATAGCAGCAGCAGTAGTAGTAGTAATAAGTAGTGTAGTAGTTAGTGTTGTTTAGGTGGTACTATTAACAGCCATTCGTCTATCTATCCACCAGGTTGAAAGCACCGTGAGTATTGGCATCTTGGTGGCAGCCATTCAAACGGAGAGGCTCAGTGTGGCTTATTACGTGTTTACCAACGGCTCTTTGTTAAGGTAGGGGAGGACTTAACCAATCTCTCTCTCTCTCTCTCTCTCTCTCTCTCTCTCTCTCTCTCTCTCTCTCTCTCTCTCTCTCTCTCTCTCTCTCTCTCTCTCTCTCTCTCTCTCTCTCTCGGTTAGTTGATTTTTTCATTGATATTTGCCTTATTTTATAGTAATATTCTAGTTGTTTTTAGATTTTTTTTTTTATGTTATCGATATTTTTCTTCCCATCCTGCTTCTTGATGTGGTGAAGGTCCAACTTGAGCCGCACTTACACCAATACTGACAAAGTGGTGAAGGACTTGATCTCGTGGCCACAGATCGAGAAGGACCAGTCTGACCTTTTTGAATCACAACAACATTTTCAAATCCGACTCAACGATTTCAGGTAAGGAAGGAAGGAAGAGAAAGGGAAGGTCAAAAAAATATAAAAGACTTGAAGGGAAATTAACACGAATAAAAGAAAGATATAGAATAGTGAAACGCCGATATAAGAAGACAAAAAATAAATGGATAAGAGAAACATAACTTTAAAAAAACTAAAGATGGTCAGTTAAACATGTATCTTTTGCAGAATTAGTAATATATATTTATTTATTTATTACAACAAACAGGTGGATGGGCTTGTTCGTAGTAATGGTTGTGTGGTCGTTAGCCCTTTGACGTGGTGGGGGGGATGATGCCGTGCAGGGGGCGTTATTCATTTGTTTTAAGGGATATATTTAAGGTTGTGTGGGTGGTGATAGATGTTCGCGGGTTAAAAAATAAAATACAAAAAACATTAAGAAGGAGAACTAAGAAAATAAGATAAAAAAACTAACTTTAAACTAACAGAATGTATAATATGTAAAGATGATCGTTTGAATATTATTTTCTCCCAGACGTAGCGTGGATTCTACTGATCTATACATCCGGGACAAGATGGAATTTTATGAACAGATTACGAGTCCGCTGATCCGACAGTTGATTCTTAAGACTTCTAGCACAACTTCACCTGGTCTATGGCAGTACGTTGTCTTATCATTGTAGTCGTAGTGTAGAAGTAATAGTAACAGTAGTACTAGCTATCGTTGTAGTAGTAATAGTAGTGTACCATTCCTATATCAATCCAGTATATGTTCACTCCATCCCTATATATTCTCATTGTTTTAATAGGCAACACCATTATTATATCTACAGCTAATCATTCCAATCCGTAATGATCCAATCCAATCATTACCTCAACAACATTTCCACCCCTTCACATATCTTCCCTTCCATTCTGAACGATCTTTCTTCCCTTCCCGCCAGGCTTGTGGAGGCGTACAAGAGTATGATACACGCTATAGAGAACATGGGACGGAGTGTTATATACGGTCTCAACTACTACGGCCGCGGACACATTGATCAGATTGGACTCTACCATTACGTTAGGTTACGAGCTGTTGCAACGTCCGGAATACGGGTGAGTGTGTGTATATATGTATGTGTGTGTGTGTGGTGGGTGTGGGTGTTAGCATCATGTACGTAATATTTCCCTTCCTTCCCCAATAGACCACACTGGAGTTCTCTAAATGCAGTGCAGCACGTATAGAAAAGATTCAGGAGCAGGAATACCTCAGTGAGATCCGCCTTTGGGACAGTGAGGTGCGCAGAAACAGGTACATCAACGGCTCATCCCAGGCTGCCACGCGCTACATCACCTTCATGGCACGCTACCTCGATGACCTCAAGAAGACGCAAGGACAGCTGCAGGAAGAGATCAGGTAGGAGAGAGATAGAAAGAAAGAGAGATACTAAAAGAGACATGGTTATAGTGATCAAGGAAAAAATATAAGTAATGTGTTCAAAATCTATATCAGTTGCTTGTGGTATTTGCATAGATTTGATTGATTCTTAAGGTTGGAATGGAGGCCTGAGTTGGATTAGAGACTGGTGATGGTGATTAGATGTGAGTGTGTAATTGATTGTTTGGGGGTGAAAGGGAGGTGACAACAGGCAACTTTTCTGATTCAAAGCCTAAAAGAAAAAAAGCTTATCCTCTGCACATAGAATTTTAACTTATCCTTAAAAAAAAAAAAAAATATCTTTCTTCTTATCTTGTCCACGATGATAATTTTTGTGTTGTGCTTTACTTGCCACACTTCCTAACCTTATTCTGTATCCTTCCAAAAAATATTCCTTATTATTATTATTCTTTTTGTACACGATGATAACTTTTGTGTTGTTATTTGCCTGTCACACTTCCTAACCTAACCTAACCTAACACTACCGCGCAGAACTACCATCCAAGAGCAGCTCACGGTGGCCGATAGAGAGGAGGCGTTGAGCATTGCCATCCTAGTGCTTGTGTTGTCCATCTCGCCAGTCATTGTGTTGCTGGTACGGAAAGCAACACACATGGTTCAGGTGAGGAGAGAGAGAGAGAGAGAGAGAGAGAGAGAGAGAGAGAGAGAGAGAGAGAGAGAGAGAGAGAGAGAGAGAGAGAGAGAGAGAGAGAGAGAGAGAGAGAGAGAGGTGCTGATGATGACACTATTCTCCTTCATTTAGCTGTTCTCTGCCACACTGTCCGTCAAGATGTCTCAATTGAAAGCTGAAAAGAAGCGTAGTGATCGTCTCCTGTACCAAATGTTACCGATAGAAGTAGCGAGACAACTCCGCCAGAACAAGCAGGTATGGAAGTGTTGATATAACGTCTTTGGGCTCACGTAGTATATCTGATTGTTACTGTCACTCGTGGTTTGTGGATTTATCTCATTAGTTTTCTTTTGAGTCTTAAACATTAAATAATAACAAAAGCTAGCAGTCAAAGAAGCAACTTAAGCAAAACTACAAAAACAAATACAAAACGAGAACAGAAAATGATTTAAAACTATGTAGTAGCTCTCTTAGGAAGGAACATTTTATATATAGTTTGAATATTAAATACAATACAACAATAATTGAATTCGTTTTGTTTAGAGTAGTTAGGGTTATTTTGTCATTGATTTTTTTTTAAACTCTCCTCAGGTTCCCGCCGAGAGCTTCGAGAGTGCTACTGTTTACTTCAGCGACATTGTTGGTTTTGAAGACTTGTGTGCTGAGAGTTCGCCCATGCAGGTGAGTGAGTGTTGTTGTTGTTGTTGTTGTTGTTGTTGTTGTTGTTGTTTTTTATTTATTTATTTATTTTTTTATTTTTTTTTATTTTAGGTGCAATTAATGGTCTTTAAAACAACTACATTTGAAATATCTAAGTGATGTTTAAGAAATATTTAAAGTAATATATCTATACGTAACAGAAATCACACTTACACATATATTTACGTTCCTATTATTAGTTTTAGAAAGAAAGTAGTAGTAGTAGTAATAGTAGTAAAACAAACAGTAGTAGTAGTAATAGTAGTAGTAGTAATAGTAGTAGAAGAAACAGTAGTAGTATTTTTTATTCATTATCATTATTTTGTTCTCTTCTTCAGATCGTGACTCTTCTAAACAGTCAGTATAGAGTGTTTGATTCTCGTCTGGAAAAATACGACGTTTACAAAGTGGAGACCATTGGTGATGCTTACATGGTAGTGTCCGGTCTGCCGCGACGCAACGGTGAGGGAGGGAAGAACTAGGGGAAGCTTTTCAAAGGCAATACATCAACATAAGGAGAAAGGAACGGGGAGAATATATATACATTAATACTATTTTACAGGGCAGCGACATGTTGTGGAGATTTGCTGTTTGGCGCTTCATCTAAGGCACTCTGTCCAGGCTATTCCTATCCCACACAAACCTGGATCCTTCTTGCAGGTGTGTGTGTGTGTGTGTGTGTGTGTGTGTGTGTGTGTGTGTGTGTGTGTGTGTGTGTGTGTGTTGTAGCTACATTCGTGTGGTCCTGTCTCCGTATCTATATGAGTCCAGTTTTTCCTTTCCGTTGGTGTACATCTGCGTGTCCTTCCTTGGTGACAGACTCGTGCCGGGGTGAACACTGGGCCCGTGGTGGCTGGCGTGGTAGGAACACGTATGCCTCGCTACTGCCTCTTTGGCGACACTGTCAACACCGCATCGCGAATGGAAACTACATGCGAACGTAAGTTAAAATACAGCTTTTTATTTTGATTGAATAAGAACATAAGAACATAAGAAATGATGAGACTGCAAGAGGCCAGTTAATGACCTACACGAGGCAGCTCCTTGCCCCCCACCCTTGGAATAATCCAATATTTAGCCATCCCACCTGTCATCCCTATCCATACTCTGATCCAACCGTCTGTTAAAGCTACCTATTGACTCACCACTTACTACGTGTCTACCCAGCCTATTCCAATCGTTCACCACTCTGTTAGTGAACCAATATCTACCTAGGTCTGTCCTGAATTTAAGTTTTTCTAGCTTGTACCCATTTCCACGTGTCCTATCCTGACTACTAAATTCTAAAACCTGATCAATGTTTCCCTTATTAATTCCTTTTACCCATTTGAAAACCTCAATCAAATCCCCTCTTGCCCTCCTTCTCTCTAAGGAGTGGAGATTAACACGTTTTAACTTATCTTTGTAGGGTAAATTTCTCAGCCCCTGAATCATCTTGGTCATTCTTCTCTGGACTGCCTCCAAGGAGCCTATATCTGTCCTATAATAAGGGGACTAAAACTGAGCTGCATAATCTATGTGGAGTCTAACTAGCGCTAAATACAACCTCAGAATGACCTCAGAACTCCTATTTGTCACACACCTACTAATAAATCCCATTATCTTATTGGCTCTATTTCTAGCTATAATACACTGTTCCCTGGGGCGCAAGTCACTGCTTATTTGAACAAAAGTGTAAGCCCGAACAGGGACTCGAACCCTGGACCCTTAGGTTAAAAGCCTAATGCTCTACCGACTGAGCTACACGGGCTCTTAAAGGTACACGGGCTCTTAAATGAATCAATGGACTATGTCGTGTTGTTTATGTTCTTGTCTAACTCTCTCTCTCTCTCTCTCTCTCTCTCTCTCTCTCTCTCTCTCTCTCTCTCTCTCTCTCTCTCTCTCTCTCTCTCTCTCTCTCTCTCTTTTTCTTTTTTTCAGCCATGCGCATACAGATCTCCCTCACTACGCGCATGTCACTCCTCTCCGCCGGTGGATTCATAATGGAGTTTCGTGGATACATAGAAGTGAAGGTCGGATCATTAGCCTTGTTTCTTTACCTTACTATAGATCCTCTTCGTCAACATTTGTCTCTCATCCCCATTCTGTATTCATTCAAGTTCTCGTATATTCATCTTGGGAAGTTTTATTTTTTTTAACCTATACTTTCTTTTTCCTTCACATTACCATTTACAATTTATCTTTTAGCGTTTTTATCCAACTGTTCTCAAATAATTTCTTCTCCAACAGGGCAAGGGTGAAATGGCGACTTATTGGCTGGAAGGCCGAGACGGATTGACCTTCGGGGCGGTTGAACTTCCGCTCTTAGAGAATCCCAACAATGAAATAGGAACTCAATGAAGCAGTTGCAGAGGGAAGGAGAATTTAGATGATGATGATGATGATGATGGTGGTGGTGGTGGGTGTGTAGGAGGAAGAGGAGGGATGTAGTACCATATAACTGATTAATGATGTAGTTATAGAACATATATTTGTCTTTTAATAATGAGTAGGCTACATCAAATTTAGATTAGCGTTGTATTTCCTGATTCTTTGTGTGACTTCACGTTAACACACCCAAGTAGCAAGATCATTCACTTATTTCAACTGTTGTTCATTTAATTGTATGATACGTTCTTATCTTTTCATTTGTTAATTTATTGTCTCAGTTTTCTTGGTATTTATTTGTAACCCTTTTCGTCTTCTTCCTTCTTGTCATCTATCAATTACATTTTATTGATCTTCATAATATGATGTCCACCTGTCTGCTATTATTTCCTCTGGTTCAAGTGTATTGTTTCGTCCTTATCATTCATAGCCTATGTAAAGTATTCATTTCCTTTCTTGTAATTTTTCGCTATTGTATCGTTAGATAGATGATTAATATAAATAATTTTGAGATGAGGTCATGAGCTGTTATTATTAGTTATGGAAATTTGCAATGTATTATCAGTTTCCTTGTAATGCGCATCTAGAGCTGAATTTGTTTCTTTTCTTGTAATTTTTCGCTATTGTATCATTAACTAGATGATGTATGTATATGTATTTTTATTAGAGATGAGGCGATGAGTTGTTATTATTCGTTTTGTAAATATGAATGTATGATCAGTTTCCTTTTAGTGCGCATCTAGCGGTGAGTTTGTTTCCTTTTTTGTAATTTTTCACTATTGTATCATTAGCTTGAAAACTATTTTACTAATAGTTCTTATTATAACTATTTTATTATTAATTATTGGCTGTTATCATTAGTTTTGGAAATATACAATGTTTTATGTTTCCTTTTGGTGCGCATCTTGAGGTGAATTTGTTTCCTTTTCCCTTGGAAGTGTCATGGCGTTGAGTCGAGCTGCTGGGAGGACGTGAGGTGATATTTTAACATATATTAGCCTTCCTATCATGGTATGTTTATATTTATTAGTATATAAAGTTGTGTTAGGTTAGTTATGATAAATTGAAAGTGAAATAATATAGAATTTTAAGCCATTTATTGGGTTTATTTCCTTTGTTGTGTTATTGTGTTTTTAGAGGTAATGCAGTGGTGTTTGTGATGGTGGTGGTGATGGTGTGATGCTACACTGCTGGGGGTAAAGGCTTGTGACGGTGAGGTCATTTGAAGTGAGTGCCTTGTTTTTATTTTGTATGTGTTAGGTTGTGGTGAGGAAACATGGAACATTATAAAGTGAGGAACTACAACTAGAAGAGGCCTGGCGTGGTAGTTCCCTTGTTATTATTTTACATCTTCACCTAAATGCTCGGTAAAGATTCGTGAGACGACCTATTCGATATCTCCTTAAAATGTGGAACAAACTCCCTTCAAAAGTTGTTGAGGTCAGTACAATGGACCTGTTTAAAAAGCGCCTAGATGACCACTGGAAAAATGCAGCTTTTAAGTTTGATCCAACCGAGCCACCACCACAGCCATCATATCATGTATTACCACCTGAGAGCGCAGCATAGAATCGACGTCTCGACTGGTCTGCAAAATGTACTTAAGTGTAAGTGTTTATAATGCACTGCAAATTCAACCTCAGATACTTGGTCAGATCATCTCAAACAGTTACCTATGCCGCTGTATAACCTAACATAACTTCCAAGATTCTTTACGAGGTAAATAATGGTGAGCACCGCCTGAAACCTTCACAAATGTGTTGAGTACACTGTGTATAGTATGTAGGACTTCATATATATCAATATCGTCTGAGCAGGTTATGCAGATTTACCCATACGTCAAGTGTGTTCTGAGGTACACACATTGTATTCTCAGGTATATACATTATGTTCTCAGGTACAGCTGTTAAAAGTGGCCCAGACTAGACTTGTCTGTTACTTCAAATATAAGAATTGCTTAGCAACATTTACCAGTTTTTAGCTGACCCTATCCACATTTTCTTACCTCTCAGGACCTCTAACACAATACACTCACCGGCTTGGCCTAACGCATCTGCATGCAGTCTAGACAGCCACTGATACTCTCACTTTCAAACTGCTTTGTCATCTTCCTCCTCTTTGTTCCTCCAAATTTGTTTTCAATTTTGATTTGATTATTGTTCAGGATGTTTTATCTGCCCCTCTAATATACTCTACAACGACAGATTTAAAATCATTATGAGGAGGCCATTGATACGTTTTTCAAAGGAATTGTAAAGAATAATTTTTAGAAATTTCAGAAATAAGGTAGAATCAACTGGTGACAAGTTAAAAAGTTTTAATATTTACAGGTTCTCCCATGCGAGTGCCAGCTCACATCACCCAGTACTCCTTCATATCCAGATGACAACCAAAAGTGGAACTTGGCACCAGCAGTCACAAGGACTGGACCAACTTACCCTTGACCAAGACTTCCTCACTTCAGGTATATGTACTACTTAAGTTTAGTTTCGTGACTTTCATTCAGATGTGCAAGGAAGTAAACTTTAGCGAGATATTTGACTTTATTTCTGCATAGTATTTAGTTTGGGCATAAAGTTTCCACTTGTATTACAAGATTGGTGAGAACTACTCTTGATGGATGTGGTGAAAACACATTGAGACAAAGTCTTGGCAAGAAGCAGTTTTATTGTACTTCCACTCCCATGCTTGTAAAGATCCCATTACTTGCCTTCCTTATAAACCCTTCACCTCTCTTCTCATACAACTTCTTTTCATTTTAGAGTGAAGGCAGCCCGGATGCAGATGAGACGGCACACCCCTGGACCATGATCCTGAGAGCTGAATATGGAGGACTTGTTGGTGAAAAGGATGCCAATACAAGTCTATCCAGTGACCTTCCTTCCCTGATGAAAAAATCTGGTGTTGGATGCAGCATTGATATCCTTCCATTGATGGAACGATTACCACTCCTCTATTTGTTACGTCTTGTATTGCAAATCTCAAATTTTGAATTCAACATTATTAACCCTCCCCCCCAAAAAAAGGGGCCTCTAAGGACCCCTGACATATATACTAAGTTTAAGGAGCACTTTAAGTGTAGCTCCGCTGTCCCTAAAATTTATCATTTTTCCAAAATAAACTACAAAAATTTTCAACTATACTATACTTACTTAACTATACTAACTTAGAAAAAAATGAGTAGTGAAACGAGAGAACGAGGTATATAATTTATACTCCACGAGTTTAAAAACAAGAGAACCGGAAACCTTTATAATGTACAAAATGTTTGACTTCTTCCCGGCTTCAGAACATAATGTTTACTGAAGAGATGAAAATACAATGTCATTAACATCTTCTCTTGCTCATAAACTAAGATACAAGTAACTCATTTTACACAAGTTTAAAATCCGATCTGATTTAACTAAGTCTTGGTCGAACAAAGGAATAGAATTTATATGTATTTCCACTATATGGGAAAATTATGTTTATATTAAGCAAAATTATAAATTAGTGAATGCTCCACCAAGAACACAATACTTGTGTAAATATAGAGGTACTGTACCTGTACTTTGGTTATTTACAAGTGTGCATAATGTCAAGTATAATGCAGAAAAATATAATTTCAAAATATAAATATAGAGTTTACAAGGAATACACTAGGTTTGAACAAGCGGCTTCATTCTGTCTCCTCATTCCACAGTCTCCTCTTGTTGCGTGAGCATCGTCTGTCTCAACTCATCGTGAAGGTTCCTTGCATAATTGATTTGCTGTGCCACCTGTTTCAGAAAGAATGATGAGTACCTTGCAGTAGTTTGCCTTAACTTGAAAACCTGCATGCATACTTGTCTGTGTGCTGCCTCACTTGATTCACCTGCTACACAAAGCTAATTTTGACTAAATTTGGTTTATATCTCTAACCTACACAGTTCAGTTTCATGCACAGCTAGTTTTGTTAATATTTCAGTACATTATAAACAAAAAACCCAACCAATTCCTTTCCCACTCAAGGCCCTGTATTTGTCAACTAAGCAGAGTTCACAAATACAGAGAGAGGCCTTGGTATACATTGAATAAATCTTAAACAACTAAATGTTCTCATGCATCTTTGACATTGTTGTTTGACTATTGGTGATTCCAGGAGTCTTTTTGACTCTTTACTAAGTCTTACCTTGTGAGCAATTTCCTGAGAGTCACATCGAACTTTGGGTCGTTTGTATGCCAGGTCTGATGGGCGAGGGATGATGTGACCTTCTGGCCACTCTGCCTTTAAGGTCAGTTCAATATAGTGTTTGTGTTCAGTTTCAGACTCATCACCTTGCAGAATGACTGGTTTGCAGTGGTAAAGGTCCCTAGAAGCAAACAAATAATACATATACCAGAACCTCATTACATATGAGTGATGTGTTCCACAAAGTATATGCATAATGTGAATAATTATTCAAATGGAGAAAGTGGGGATTCATTGTAGGCAGCTTCCCATCTAGAAATACAATTATTATTACCTGTACGGCACATTGAGTACTGGCGTTGGAGGCAGCGTTGCATCACTCTGGCTGAACACTCTTACTTGTTGACTGGATATCAACACCTTCATGTCACCTTCACCCTCACGCAGGATGTCATAACCAAGGAAACTAAAAAGGAAAAATCATGTGAGTACTGTTTTCAAAAGCAATAAAGGCAAGATATCAAGTTTGGTTGTTCCCAAAACAAATAAATATCACGTATAGTGATTATTAAGTTAATCTTTACTCAAGACATAACAAGAATGAGATAGATGGATGGTTTGCATATATTTCGATAAAATTTAAATGTATTAACACATTTTTCATGCATTAAACTCACATTTCATTCTCATCTTTTTCAAATGAGAGAAGCAGTTCTTGTCCCTCGGCCTGGTTGAGGCTGTATCTTGGAATTAAACCATTCAACCCAACTACCAGCCGGGGTTTTCGGATTCGATTGGGCATCTTCTGCATGGGGCTGAACGGGGGAACACATATCAGTTAAGATTGTTCAGACTTAACTAATTCATTTACTTCTGTTGAGCTTTGACAACACAGAATATTAACTAAGTTCAAAAAACACAAATCCCTCCTTACTTTTTACTTGAATCTCGTACAGCCAGGGAGGTGCTGCTTGCCAAGTCCAGTAAGCCAATGGCCGGCTTGGTCACAGTACCCACCATCCCCTTAGCAAACCCGGAGATGAAGCCCTGTGGAGAATAAACGACGGGAAACATGAACAAAGTGTTACAGGTGTGTATTCAAAATGAGAGGAAACATGGGAAAAAAAACCCAGTTACAGGTGTGAATTTCAGTTGCATATACAATTGAATATTAATCACAAAAGTAAGAGTCTGGACAACTAAAATTTACTGTTCATTTGACTAGTTAGCCTCAAGAATACAACCTCCATCAACACCCACCATAAATAGTTCATCCCACACATGTAATCATTAATCACCCTTTATAAAAACAAAGATAGCATCAAGTCAAGTAACACTAACAGGCAGTCCTTCCTGAGTGGCGCCGGTGTAGCTCTGAGACACAATGCTGGTTAGACCCCCATACAGTCCCAGGCCGAGACCCTTCAGGCCAGCCATTATGTGATCAGTAC
This sequence comes from Metacarcinus magister, assembly GCA_029783475.1. Taxonomy (NCBI): domain Eukaryota; kingdom Metazoa; phylum Arthropoda; class Malacostraca; order Decapoda; family Cancridae; genus Metacarcinus; species Metacarcinus magister. The sequence continues at coordinate 5,335,463 of JAPQNM010000015.1, forward strand.
TGTGAGCCGTCTGCATCACCCGCAGCTTCTGACGGTGTTCTTCATGCTTGTCATCCATCGTTACATGACCCACTGCATCCGAGAGGGAGCCTAGGAGGAGGGCAAGTGTGAGACTATGATGATGATAATAACATAACTGAGGTTTGTTGGGTGTTGTCTCCTAACTTGACAATGTGATGTGTAACAGGAGTGAATACAGGTGATGGTAGATGATCAAACCTTACCTGTCACCTTGGCCGTGGAGTTAGCCATCCCATGAGTCACGTTCCACACCAGGCCGCCCACTGAACCTTCATGCACCAGCTCACTCACACCTTCACTCACGTCCGCCAAGAAGCCTGACGGGTTACCTAGGAAGTCTGTGGAGCCCAAGATCTTCATTGCTTGTGACTTCAGTTCCTGGAGAGAAGAAACACATGAATAATTAAGGACAAGTAAGGAAGAAATTATCTGTGTTAGTTGTGTGATGCAAGTTTTTAGATGTTGGGATGAAATTTGGTCTATTTTATATTGTGAATGTTCCAAGTGTTCGCTGGTTAGTATTTAGATAATGTGCACTGACAAATGATACTTTAGAAATATCAATGATGTTAAGACAACTAAATAATCTAGAATTTCTTCTATATCAACCTAGATCCAAAAGCGGTGATGTGACAAAAATCACTTAGCCGAACACTTTTTAAATAATTGTATATCATAATAAATATTTACATCATAAACTTAAATGAATGATTCTTCTTCTTGCCACACCTTGAGGGAAGAGGACACGTTAATCTCACCTCCCTGTAGTGTTTGGTGATGCAGTCCAGCAGGAAGCGTGAGGTCTCAAAGGGATGCCGGCGAACAAAAGGCTCCAGATTAACACTTGCATTCTCAAACCTGACTAGAGTGAGACCCATCTTCCTCTTGATGTTCTTCAATTCAGAACTCATCTTCTTGGAGGTCAGGACAGTCAGACGCAATTGCTTCAACTGTAGTTCCAAGATGGTGAAATAGTACCTGAGGGTGAAGCCAGAAGTTAAAAGTAAGGTAACTTCTTTTCATAAATTATGGATTGGTAGAAAAAGTGATGGATTGATTCTCATTAAATTAGAAGAGCTGTGACACTGAGTTCATGAAATAAAGTACAATCATATGGTATGTATGCGATGAATGAATAAATATGTTAAGCAAGAAATGTAAAAGAGTAAAAGGATATGATCTAAAATTTGAAAGAAGAAACTGGTTAAAATAAAAAAATAGACTAATTGATATACAAATACATGTAGCATTTGGCTGGAAAGCAATGGCAAAGACTACTACTGTAATTGCCTTTCTGTACTGTCTTCTCTGAAATATAGATGAAAACATAATGAAGGTTCACAGCGCCAATCACACTGCCTTGCCCTGAGGTGTAAAAATGTTGTACGTCAATAAAGTTAGTGGTGCTGTGCCGTCCTCACCTGGTTGCATTGGCACAGGTAGCAGCAGCCAGCATCCTTCTCATGTCATACTGGCGCTCCTCCACCTTCTCCAGCTCTGAGTCTGACTGGTCATAACCGGCCAGGCGCAGCAACTTAAACACAAGACTCTCCTCCAACGTCAGGGTCAGGTTCTTCATGGTCAGGTTCAGGTTCTATGAGGGGGAAGAAAGAAGAAGAAGAAGAAGAAGAAGAAGAAGGAAAAAAAAAAATAATAAATAAAAAGTTAGAGGAATTTCCAGTAAACTTAGATGATTGATAATAAAAAGCTGTTCTTGAATATAATAACACTTAGATATACCATCCCGATTAATCACACCACCACCACCACCACCTACCTTGAATATAAAGGAGTTAGTGCAGGTAGACCTGAGTTGATGTGCCGTGAGGTAGATGGCTGGCAGGTAGCGAGTCTCATCATTCTTGCTTTGTGGTGTGACGTACAGCACGGTGAGGCACTGGGCTCCAAGCAGCTGGTTGTCCACCTGTTGAACAAGAACAATGATTCACTAACATGCAACACGGATACATAAAGATTGTTTAACTTGGACTCAATTCATATCAGATGCTAAAATGATCAAGTATGTGTGCAAGGTGTTGACGACATCTGAAAAAAACAAAAACATGGATACATAATGATTAATATAACACTCACCACCTCAGTTATACATAAGAATACATAATAACAACACACACCTGAACACCTGTTGGTTCATAACTTAGGCTGAACTCATAACATAATGTAAATGATCAATATAAAAAAAATACAAACAAAAGACATGTGAAAATAACAGCTCAGCCTGCGATGCAACATGATGTCTCCACCCACCTGAATGTCCCGAACACTGCAGTCTATAGTTCGCTGAAGGGGAGAACTCTGGTACTGAAACACTATGTCGGTGAGCTTAGCATAGATCAGCTCCTCGGGGGGTGACTGCAGGATGAGGGAGAGTCCAATGCCTCCTTGAAGCTTGAGTTGCAGCTGAGGGAAAGGGATAAGGATAGAGATAAAGGCTGTATGATTGATAGAACTGGAGAAAAAACTGTGAACTGTATTATAATGTTTTTGGGTTATAAGCTTTTGTAAAAGTAAATATCTTTTCTCTCCCATTTATTAATAACTATAATTACGTGTTGCCAAGACTTCATACAAATGGTTTAGGCAGAATACACAATACAACAAGAAATTTTAAATAATCCCTATCATAAACCTTGCATTTGAACATGAAATAAGTCAATAATGAAGTGTATAATAGTGACTCACCTCCACCTCATGTAAGCCTGACTCATCCTTGGTGTGTTGGGCGGCAGCACTTGTCTTCTTAATGGTGGTGGTTCCTCCCTCCTCCACTAGGCTCACCCAGTCTCCACTCTCGGTGCGCGCCACGACTGACGCTCCCTGAGGCAAAGGTGGGCCAATTTAGTTTTTATTTTCTTCTTTACCAATTGCAAGTTGTATTTATCTACATCTACATAGAATAGCAAGAGTTATTCTATTATATTTCTTATGTGCTTCTAACAAATAAATTGTCCTCTAACTAGATAAGGCATCACCTGTTTAGTTAGTTAAGTGTGTAGAGCAGAGTTTTGACACAAGGTAATAGTCTCACCTTGGTATGGACATCAGTTATCTGCAACACTCTGGTGGGGCCGTCTGTGTCCACGCGTACAGACAGCATCCCTGAGCCTGGACGCAGCCGCTGTCTGGAGATGGCCTGCTCTAACGGCACCCCATTGGCCAAGGTGTCGTACTGCACCAGCTGAGGCGGACCCAACATCACATCATTCCCTGGAAACATTTATCATTAACAGTACCGCTTGATAGTTGTTAATTAATGAGCTCATTAATTCATTAATTATCATCATACATTATTATACATACAGGCAAACACCTGATGACACATACACACACACACGCATACTACATACAATGATTAGAACACAACTGTAATATACAGAAGTAATATGATCCCTCACAAGAAATATCATGTATTGAATTGGTTACATTTGATGAGAGGGAAGTACATGAGATTGCACCATGATGTATATAATTATAATCAATCATTGTGGGCACACATCGAGGGCCGCGTCACCTCGCCCACCATTTAACGCCAACCCCGGCTATCACCTCAAGTGAATCTACCAGCAGCCCCCTTCCCATACCAAGTAAGTCCATACAGGAAGCATTGACTTGCCCCAGACATCAACTTTGTGAGCACCCCCCCCCCCTCTTGGCCCCCTCCACCTGGGCAAAGTATTTCATCATTTCTGTGTGAAGTATCCTCGTTGTGTTTCATTCCACATCTAATACTTTCTATACAACAAATGGATCTATAATGGTGATGATAAGGAATAACATGATTACGTTCAACACCTATTGTCTATATGCTATATATATTTTTTCTAAACTCATCCTACATGTTCTAATATATACTTAGAGTCAGCAATGTGATGGGAATGAAATTATAACAAAAGGTTAATTAAGAAGGAAAGCAAGTTAATGGGATAATGGTACGTGGAATACCATCAATCATGCAGCTGTTATGGCAATCCTCAACAGGAATTGAGAAGCCATACAATAGAGTAGAATTAGCTGCTATTTACATGTGGTTGGTTAGTTAACATTTTACAGGTGAGGCACGTAGGAGTCCGTTGGATCATTGTAATACATACACAGTTGCCAGGATCCCCCAGAGTGAGATCCTAGAAGGGCAAAGAAAACACTACTTTAACAAAATGGTCTGATTCCGTAAAGATTTCATGTGAATATTAGGAAGAATAAATCTTTTTAAAGACAAAATTTATTAATATGCAAATAAATGACTAAACATTGCATCCCTCCTGACTCTATCTTGCAGTGCTTGTCTTCTTCACTCCTTGTGATAAAAGGTTGTAGAAGGTTGGCGTGACCTACCTCACCCTCACCCTGTGTGGAAAATCCTGGCGTTCCATCCTTTCTCCACACCATGAGGGAAGGATGTACACACAGAACATCCTAACTCACACTTAGATTAGGTAAATAAAAGTAGATGTGGAGGCAGCACAACATAAACTTAGTTCAAACCTTGTATACTACAACTAAAACATATACAAGACAAAACAAATACACATTATTAAACACATACACACACACACTAGCATGGATTTATACACATTTCATGTATGCACACACCTTCTTATTTTCATTATTCATTACAAACCTATTTCTTTCATCTTTTTCCTTTTTCTTCACGCTTGCTTTTACTATATATTTTTTTTATCCACTTCCTATTATTGTATTTCTTTAATTTTCATTCTCCTTCAACTCTACCTTACCTTTATCTCCTTCCTTTTCTCTACTTTCCCATACTACATTCCTCCCTCCCTTTCCCTCCATCTCACCTGGTATGAGGCCGAGGAAGCCGTCCTTAGCCTGGACAAACATGTTGACGTGGATGCAACAGAGTCGTCCGTCCTCGGTGAAGCGCCACGTCTGGGTGAGTCTGCGGCGTTCATCTGGTTTGCGTAACATTAGAGGCACATACTCCGAGGGCTGGGGAGCAAAGCCGGCTATGTCCAGGACCTGTAAGTTGGGAGTTGTGGAGGTTAGGTTAGGTGAGGTGAGGTGAGGTGAGAAATAAATAAATAAATAAAGTAAAATAAATAGATAAATAAAAAGGACAGAATGTTAGGTTACCAGTGTTGCAGCATTATTAGCAGCCTTCCTACTAGTGGGGTCATGGGGGGGCGATGACCCTTCATGCTGCAGCCTCCCCGTTGAGGTCATGCGCCACAGCTGGGACCGCCGACCCATTCTCCTTCCGGGCCAGCTTGACCCTTGTCCCCTCTGGCACATCTAGCACCAGCTGTTGGCACTCCAGGGCACTCGGGTCAAAGGTCACGTTGTCTTCCTCCCCGCTGCTGCTGCCGCATGCACTAGGGAGTGAGGCAAAAACATTACATTAGTTTACATTTTAGTTTTTTCTTATCAACTGACTAAACAGACATCCTAAAAACTACATTATTTACATATCATTTCATTCTCTATTTAATTAATCTACCTTAACATAAACACTAGACTCAAAACAATAAGTGAGAACGTAAGAATAACAACACTCATAGATATTCCAAGGGATACTTTCGGACAGTTACTACACCAGGGAGGAGACTCATCAATGTATTCCAGTCTACGTCAAAACAATAGAAGGTAAAGCAGAGAGATGCGACGCGGCACAACACAAGACACAAGACACAACACAACACAAGGCTCGGAAGCAGCAGTGAAGGAGGTAAAGATGGCAGGAAATTGGGTACTTACATATGCAATGGCAACCTTCTTTAACAGGATAGAGAATGCAAAATTAGTACAGGTCATTTAGCAAGGCATAAGAACTTGAATAGTGAGTAAAGGAGTGAGTCAAGGAGTGAGTATGCATAGGTGTGTGTGTGTGTGTGTGTTGATCTAGTTTTAGCATACAAGGGTATCTATCTACACTCAAGTGGTTCTGTTTCTGTATCAATATTTACCTAAACGTTCTATTATTTGTTGTGCATTCATTACCATTGTCAACTTTTCCTTCAGTCCATTCTATACTTTTTTGTCACTCAATTATCCAGCCTCTCCTTTCTTTCTTTTTTTTCTCTCAATATTAGTTCTTTTCTATCTGCTTCCTCCAGGCTGTTCATCAATTTATATATGATGATTAAGTTTCCTCTAACCAAACCCAGGCCTATTTTGAAGGGAGACTCATGAATTTGTCTTCGTTTAAATGAGTTTGAATTCGCTGCTCTCTCTGTGTGTGTGTGTGTGTGTGTGTGTGTGATGTTGATAATGTTTCTTTGTGTGGGTGTGGAAGAGTTACCAAAATCAAAAGTGCCATTATAAAGATAGAATACAAATGCACGTGACAATATAAAAAAAATAATGTGACAATATAACAAAAATGACACATAACTTATTAATCGTTGAACACACACGTGAGCAAAACAAAAACTGACCACTCTGCCTGTTCACTGTTCACCACCACAATGGAACAACACCAGGAACATAAAAGGTGAAGGAAGGAAGGAAGAAAGGCACACAAGAAGTAGATGAACAAGAAAATAAATTCCAAGACGAACTGCAAACAGGGAGTGAAATTAATCCTTACTTTCGGAAGGTGCCGGTGAGTGCAATGTAGATAAAGTTTTCGTAGGTGAGTCTGGCTCCTTCCCCGAGTATGTTCATGTTGTAGGTGATCGAGGTGCCGCCCGGAGCCACACAGGTGAGGTAAGGAGGCAGGCAGACTTCATCCCAGGCATACGACATACAGGACCGAGGCTTCACTACTGCTCTCAACCGCTCCTCCTGTGTACCAGTCTGGGGGGGTGGGGGGAAGGAAAATTATGAGTCAAGTTTTATTTTGATGTATGACTGATAACTATTTTCCACAATGATTTAATAATAATAATAATAATGATAATAATAATTTCATTTCACCTGAAGGCATAGGAAATATAAACAGATATAGTGAGTATAGAGAGAAAGAAATAATAATTATAATAATACTGATATTAATGTTAAGACCTTGAATTTAGTAAGATATACATTTAGTGGTAACCTTATGGTAATAATATGATAAGAAACTTTTTTTACCATTACTGAACTACATATAAAACTTTTTAAATGCAAATTCCTTGATCTGAAATATTTGTATCTATAGAATGCATGTATCAATTTTCCTTTCTTATCCCTTATCCGTGTTATCCTATTCTATCCTATCCTATCCTATCCTATCCTAACCTAACCTAACCTAACCTAACCTTACCTGAAAGAATGTGATTGGGACCTCGGAGAAGTTGTCAATCCGGAAAGGCGGAGGAAGTGTTTCAGCATCAGTGAACACGATGAAGAACGTTGCATCACTAATGATCACTTCCACGCGCATGAAGAAGCAGCGGCCATCATTATCCCTGAACACATAGTTAATCATCATTACTCAACACATAATAGCATAAGTTACATTATTATTATTCATTAGTCACCACATAATAGCATAAACAGTTACATTTTTACACTCCGTTTGAATTTTCTTTGCATATTCACAGTTCACCTATTTCAGCATTTCACAAGTAAGGCTTTGCAATTCCATATGTTGTCAATGTATACCTTATGTTGAGGTAGAAGGAGTCTATTTTCTCAATGAAGAAGCCGCCCGCCCAGTAACATCCGTGCACATCCCTGAGGCAGATGCTGAGGAGTTGGTCCTTGTCGAGGCGAGGCCAGTGGAAGGGCAACCAGCAGCCCGGGATGGCACGCAACCATGTCGATTGGGCGCAAGGATCACTCTGAGGAACATTATACACTCATTCACTGGATTCAAGTGCAAAACATAACAATATGTAGAAGACTTTTATCTTCATACCAATAAAAAAATTCTTTCACCTGACATTCGTAGTTTAAATGCGTATATCTATTTTTTTTTCTTCTAAATGCCTCCCCAAATTGAGGTGCGTGTTATAAGCTGTCATATACGGTATCTTCTTTCCATCATGCATACACAGATTCTAGAGCAAGTATGACATAGTTGGACTCCTTCTGAATTACTTAAGAAAAAAATAACACGTCTACAATATCAAATAGAATCCATTATATGAATACAACACAAATCACAAAAGAAAATATTACAAAACCACACTAAAAAAAACTTACAAAAGTAGTCGTGAAGCATTTTTGTGCAATAATAAGTTCATGAGACGACCGGTTCTCAATCTGGAACCTTGGCGAGAAGGTGACCATATAGGTGTCCCTGTACCTGCCTCGACCTGACCTCACGTCCACTCCCACAATGTAAACAAGGTCAGGTCGGTTGTCTGGTGGGCTGACCCTGAGGCGCCGGACCCACGTGCCTTGCGTCAGCGGCAGCTTGTGGCAGTACTGTTAAGGGGAGGAAGAAGAACAAACTTTAGTGACATTTCCATCATGAGTAATCACACAAAGATCAGTTTATGGCTCAAACATTGTAAACACATTATATTTCACTGTTATGTTGTAGTAATTAATATCAACTTACATTTACCATAATTGATAACTAATTAATATAAATATAACACGAAATAAAAGTTTTCCAACCCACCTGCGCCTGAGAGCCAGAGTGCAGTTGGCTCCCCACACGAGCCACCACCATTGGGTTGGCGTCACGATCACTGAAGGAGAACAGCAACGGTGCGGCACAGCGGGCAACCTCATGCTCACTATCCTGACCTGAACAAGATAATGGTGATACACACATTATTATCTTGGCCACAAATTCCACTGACCTTGAAAACGGACAGTGGAATATGAGTTAATTAAGGTATCATCACACATTTTTCATATTCCCTAAACTCATGTACGCTTCCCCACAATAGTCTAAGTGAATACACATGTGTGCGTGAATCACCTACCGGCAGCATCAGTGTTGGCTCCTTCCTGCCTGAAGATGAGTGGCAGCCCAGTCTTGTTGATGAGCCAGTAACTAGCATACACCACCACCTTCAGAGCACCTCCATACTGCACCTGCACTTTGAGGTGTATGTAGAGGAGACGTTTTTGTATATCCTGCAGCTTGATGGTCACCAGGTAAGGGGAGGAGGAAGGGTTGAGGATGATCTCACCACAAGGAGTGAAAGTGTCCGTCCACAACATGAGGGTCACACTCTCGGCCGGGTCAACGGAGTGAAGACATGAATCCTCTCCTGGCTTGACGCGACCCTTGGGACTCCCGGGAATCTTGACCTCATAGTGGAGGTCATATGGAAGGAGGTTGACCAGGGTTAAAGGGCTGACCAGCATGATGGTGTGGCCAGGCTGGACCTGAGGCATGAAAATGATTACTGATTACTTACATTTGTTCCAGTTCTGTTACTTCATGTTTTTAAGTAAGTAAGTAAGTATATACAATGTATTCTATTGTTTTTAATGAATTATGTTGTGTTTAGCATCATTGTCTATCAGTTACCTACTTGCTAAAAAATAATGAACGGATTAGAACAATTTTGGAGTGACTGAATATCATTTCCTTTCCCGGGATGTAACATGCTACAATACACCTTCTGTGTCAAACTAAGGGTAGGAGCGGCTGTCAACATATAGCAGAGTAATTTCATCAAGTTTTAGTCAATTCAATCTATATATTATTACTAAAGTTTGTTTGTATTTAAGTGTTATAGCAGAGAAAGTGTAACATCCAAGTCTTACCCAGTGACTGAAGGGTGAAGTCTGAGGGCTTGATGAGGAAGGACTGACATCAGCTGGGAAGTTATCCCTCTTGATGTGCACACAAAACCTGCACCACATCATAGTATAAGTTGAAATAATAACTATATAAACTCTGTAAACTAGAAAATTATAAGTTATTGTAAAAAAAATTCAATTATTCACATTTTTGTAAAGCAAGTCACATCAAATTGTAATAGTGATACAGTTACAGTTTTCATTGTTTAGACAGTAAAGACAAAACTATTACTATGAATCAAACAATCTTATAACATTACTTGGCCTCTGGTTATCATATGATGGAGAGAAAGTGGAATGAAATGAGAAGAAGAGAAGTTAAATGAAGAAGAAGAAGAGGAGGAAGAAAGGCAAGAGGGTGATGAGAAGGTAAAATAAATGAAAGACAAGAAGAGGAGGAGGTAAAGGAGGAGGAGGAGGAGGAGGAGGAGGAGGAGGAGGAGGAGGAGGAGGAGGAGGAGGAGGAGGAGGAGGAGTAAATGAACAAATAACACAAAGAACAAACACACCATCACACACCACACTGACAAAATAGTGACACTCTTATAACATTGTAAAGTAAATAAACAAGCATATAAAATGGCAACACTACTACTACTACTACTATTACTATTACATTCAAAACCAATGATACCACGCATGCCATTCTAAGTTAGGGAATACAACACCTACAATACAATGAATGGAAAAGTGTATAATAAGGGTTCAGGTATCACTCAAACCTCTTTTATTTATTGATGTATAAGCGAAGAAGATATATATTTCTTTATTTTATGTAATGTAGGTCTGTAAATGTGAAAATGAAGATAGGCGAGAGAAAAAAGAATATATATATCACAGGTAAGATATCAAACAAAATAAAGAAAGAAGAAATGGATAAGATAATGAATGCAAACCGAAGAAAAAAAATTAGTAAAGAAAAAAATAGTAAAAAAATAAATAAAATAAAATAAAATAAACCCGACCTAAAGCTTGGAATCAGAGCATTGATGGCTGCACACACTCTTGGATCGGCCCCTTCCTGAGGTGATCCCTGCCACCGTAGAGCCTCCCTGCAGTACAGCCACCCCACACCTGCTGCCTGGGCCGGACGCACATACAACCCCGCCCACACATACAGGAGGGGCACGGGAACGCTACTTTTGGGGCCAATGTGCACGATTCGGGTGTCTGGGAGGGAAGGAAGGAAGGAACCAAAACGAATATAACAAGCTAAATACAAAAATAAATCAACAAAAATGCAAATTATAAATGTGGGATGGAGGTCAATGCAATGAGACAAGGATGAGATTTAGATCCAGACTCAATCCATTCACTGGTATCGTGTGTGTGTGTGTCTGGTTACCCTCAGCTCACTAATACACACACTGGTACCTTCTTGAGACCAATAAATCACATTGTATTTTGTTCCTATGTACATACAGTGTTGCCAGTTGTGGTGATGACTGTTATAATGTACATTGGCAACCATGCAATGTGCTAACTATTCATTTGCATACCTATATCAACACAAATAAAGTAGTAAATATATAAGGTGTGATAAGTGCTTTGAAATACCGCTACCCTGCATCCCTCTCCTTCCCTTCCCTCATTCTGCCTGACACGGGATAACATGGAAGACAAAGATGTGAGGAGAAGACAAAGATGTGAGGAGAAGACAAAGATGTGAGGGGAAGACAAAGATGTGAGGAGATGCAATAGGATGTATGCATGTAGATAGATACCTTGTCTAAGCTACCTCATGAAAACACTGAACATGCAATGCTGACGATTACAACATTAAAGTATTGGGTGAATGAGGAGACAATAAACAGTGTATCAACTCTACTTGTGTCTAGCAACCCTAATGCAATGTTCTCTAATGCAATGTTCTCTAATTGTGATGGTGCTCTACATACTCTTTCATTACACTCTTATATCTCCAAGAAAGAAAGAACTAAAAAATAATGCAACATAACACAAGCTATGCAGATCAGCAGATGCACATCATGTTATACGAAGATGGATCATACAAATTCATACCGGTTCAGGACATCATAAATAAAATAAATAAAAAAAAAAATAAATAAATAAAATAATAAAAAATAAAAAATAATAATAATAAATAAAAAAAAGTGGAAGGAAGGAAGGAAGGAAGGTAGCCATGAAGCCTTCCCTCCACACACCTAAATGGTAACTCCTGGTTGCTGTTGAGTGCCCGGCTCTGCCTCACACCCTTCATCCAGGCAGCCGAGTCTCAGCAAGGTTGTACAAAATATAGGTTTGGTGGTAAAGCTAAACACACTTTTGGAGCGTTCAGGGACGGGCCGAGCATCCACCTGCACCTCCACAAACTTAAGAGGCACAGGGTAGGTGGAGCCGGGACCAATACGCCGGGTGAGCTGTGTGCTGGCTAAAAGGTGCTGTGGTTAGTGTGTGGGGATGGTTAGGTTAGGTTAGGTTAGGAATGATGAAGAATATGGTAATTGAATGTAAGCTAAGTTAAGGTTATTCACTTATTCATGTGTGAGTAATATCAATCATGAATATTCTAACAAATGTGTCCTATCATATCAGGTACAATTATGATTATCCTCCTTTACGAACTAACTGTTTTATTATCTATCTATTTACCAAGCTAATATCTGCTTTAAAGATGACACATTACTCTCCCTTCACCCTCTGTGCCTTTTTATATCTGTTCTATGTTTCCTCCAAGTTGTTCATCAATTTATACAGTGTAATTGTTTCCTTTTTCTCTTTTTTTTTTTAGTGTTGAGAGTTGCATTTCTTTTAATCCTTCCTTATTTGTTAGGTCTTCCAAATGTGGCACTATTATACATTATATCCTTGTGTGTGTGTAGAGTGGAGAGAGGCTGGACGTGTGTGGGTGTGGGTGTGGGTGGATTGATGTGTTTCCCTTACTAACACTGTACTAACCAATGCCACAGGGAGGAAAAGATTGGCTTCCGAAATCACCCCAACACAGATGATCAGATGAACACAACACCAATGGCTTTAATATCAAATGACTTGCACCACATTGGAGTACAGCTCAAGCTAACTGGTTTCAAAATTATACCTCATACTGATTGGAAAACCCCCTCCCACCCCATGGCTTGGCACATTTAGTGGTTGTCATAATGGTGAGATGAGTGACACAGTGAAGCCCTCCTCACCTCCAAGCCTGAGTGCAGAGTTCTCCAGACGCACATCAACAGGACAGTGCAGGAAATTAGTGAGTTGCAGAGCTGACCGCACCGTGACCAGCTTCCGGGCTGAGCCATCCAGTGTGACCGCAACGATTAACCTCGCATTGGGCAAGTCACTGGTCTGAGGATATCAATATTTCAGTTGTATATTAGTTACTGCTCTCATTACTAGGATATTTTCATTCTTGTGTACTGTTATGAATGTAGTGGTTATGAAAGATTACTGCATTCTTCATTAAATCACAGATACATTATTCTATTTTTGCCCAGAGGTTTTCACTCCTATAATCTTGTACTCGGTCCTATAACAACAGTAAACACAGACAAACAACTCTATCCTCTTGTAACAGAAAGCAAATAAACACAAACAGCCTCATAAACAAGCATCAAGGAGAGGACAGTGACAGGACTTACTTGTGTGGTTGGTATGTGTGGATCCGGTGCCGCTACCCTGAAGAACACTCCCACCTGGTCCACCGTGACGGGCCCCACCTCCTGCCAGCCCTCCACGTGGACTAACAGCTGGTGGACCTTCAGCTCATGGGTGTTGCGGTGGCGTTGTTTTCCTCGGCCCTCAAAGGAAAACGGAATGGTGCTGCTCGCTGATACTTTGACCCACACTCGCTCGGGACTCTCTACCTGGCCTGGGCTGTCAAGATCCATCATACTAGCAAGGAAGAAAACAGTATAAGGATCATAAGAATCATAAGAATCACCTACATTCATAAACAATAAGGAAAGAGAAGCTAATACCACTTAGACAGGATCTGATAAGTATTTAGTCATATTACGAAAAAATATGGACTCCAAAATGTTTCCTATCGCAAAGAGGAATACAATAAGCGACATAATTAGTAACGAGAGATGTTATGTCACTGATACTTACTTGTCTGGTGTGGTGGTGAGTGTGGCGAAGGAAAGGTCACACCCGGTATCATTCTTGAGTGCAAAGGGGATGAAGGGGGAGCGGAGGCGGTACCCTTGTGGACTGACTAAGGCTGTCTTGAAGGTACTGCTGTCACCCTCCCCTCCCCCCCCTTGCCCCTGACCTGAAGCAACGCACGCCTCCACATCCAGTCTGGGGAAATATATAATAGTTTACATACACTACTGCACTCCCTGAAATACGCACACAAGCACATTAACACACACACACACACACACACACATACACATAAATACATATACAGGTTGACTATCACTAATCCGGCATGAGTAAACAGCTAATTCTGGGTACAGCGCCATCAAAACATAAACATAAACAGCGTCTCCCGAAAACAGTGATGCCCCAAACCGGGAAATTTGAAACTGCGCTCTGAAATTCATGCCGGACAACTGATGGGAACCGGAATATTGATAGTCAACCTGTAACCGAAATCCTGCATATCATAACTAGGTACGTATAATGCTGTCAATATATCCGCACACACACCCCCATACCTATCCCTGTTGTAGTAATCTTGCGTCCATGTGGATTTGACAGTGTAGCACAAATCAAGGAGAGCATTGGTGAGGTTCATATTGATGGTGTCCTCTGTGGTGATGGTGAGTGACAGCCGCTCACCACTCAGGTCTCTCGATAAGCCCTTGTTCCACTCGGCTCGACACCTGTGAAGTACGAGAGGTTACTGGATAAGATGGAAAGTTTTCTAGGATCCACAGAATGTTAATAGTTGGTGACACAGACGATCTATCAATAAGAATGAGATGTAGTACTTTTTTTTCTCTCTTTTTTTATTTATTTTTTTTATACTTACAACCAAGGCTCCAGGAAAGGCTCCCACCCAGACAGCGCCCGGTTGTAATAGTCTACTGAAAGGGAACAACTTGCAGTCCCTTTACCAAGCCAGTCCTGAAAGAGATTGTATAATTAATAACCTTATATCTTAAAAAAAGCACACACACACACACACACACACACACACACACACACACACACACACACACACACACACACACATTATATCATTGTTAATATGGACAAAATGCTGGAAGAGTAACATTAATTATAGAAGGAGGACAATTAATCCATCATGATTATATATAACATTGTAATTCTATACATTTGAGGGAAACAGAAGTAAACTATATTGTATCTGTATCTATCATAGGAATAAGAATAAGAGTTAATAGGTTAGGTTAGGTTGTTTGTACTTATATTATCCCTGAAGTTAGGTTAAGTTAGGTTAGGTTCAATTCTCCCTGAGGTGTGTGTGGCCCCTTTCCCCTGTGTAATGATAACCTCACCTGCTTGAGTCCCAGGTGTTAAGTTAGGTTAGGTTAGGTTGTTTGTACTTCAATTCTCCCTGAGGTGTGTGTGTGTGTGTGTGTGTGTGTGGCCCTCCTTGCCCCTAGTAATGATGTGCTCACCTGCTTGAGTCCCAGGTGTGCGAGGGACAGCTCCAGAAGGGGAACGTCACAGTCACCGCAGTCATCAATCACACACACGTTCACGCCGCCTGTCTTGATCTGGGGGAAATATTTCATCTTAGAAGCACTGTCGGAAAAGTGGTACATTTTATTCTTCTGTCAGTTAGTTTCCTTTCCCTTCCTTATCTTTAATTGCATTCAGAAAACATTAACCTTTTTTTTTATCATCTGTTCTTCAATCATAGTAATATTGATCGCTTGAAATGCACAGTAGTTTTCTTTAGTTTTTCAGAATGACAAAAAGCACTTCTAGCATTTAATAAGAAAAAAACTACTTGAATCAGATGAATTGAATGCATTTAATAAGAACAATTTACTTGAAGACCAAATTGAATAAAAGTAGATATGGAGACAGGACAATACAAACTTGACTCAAATTATGTATACTACAAAAACAAGGAACACTAATAACACTACAAAAACTAGTTATCTCTACAAAAATTAGTTATCTCTACAAAAACAACTAACATTACTACCTCAATGGCATGGAAGTTGATAGCCTTTTCCTGCGTGGTGTGTGTGGCAGGAAGGGTCGGGGCTGGCAGAGGGTGTGCGTTGTGGGTGAGCCAGAGAGCTGCATCATCCAGCCGGCCACCACACTCTTCAAGGGCGTGACGACAATCTGCCTCCAGGAACCCCAGTGCAGACAGCTTCTCTACTTGAGCTGTGGAGACGTACAGTAATAGTAAATAAATGAATTAAACTGATCAATGTGGTATAACAGTATTCATTTTATAAAGCGCAGAGACTTGCCTTGGAAATTTGCTGGCTGGTTCTTCTCAGTGACGGTGTTCGATTTCCTTGAAGCTTCTCTCTGTTTGGACACAGACTCAAACATCTGTTGGAACATCTTCATATCGTGGTAACTGAGGCGAATGTTTAGTTGATGAAGCCACACCTATGGGAGGAAATATACTTGTTATTGCTATGTTTGTTTGTTTGTGAGTCTTTCTATCTGTGTAACTCTATTTATTTCTTGGTTATTAATGAAGATAACTAGATGTAAGGCTATGTCTAGTAGGTAGGAATTGAACGATTAAGAAATTATAGGATGAAGAGTGTTAGGCAGTCTATGGTGTCTCTCCACGAGTCATTTAATTCCCTGTTAAGATGGTCATTTGGCGAATAATGTTGAAAAATGTATGGTAGAGTCATCAGCCCCTTTAGTGGAATGACAGCCTAGTATATACACACAAGTGGATTTCATCTCCTACATGGTTTCATTCTGTTCTGGTATTATTATTATTATTTACTTTTAATTATAACACAATAAACCAACATAATTTACATGGTTTCATCCTGTTCTGGTATTACTATTTTTTTCCTTTTTTTATTATAACACAACAGACCAACATAATTTCCCTCACCTCAACAGTGTGCTGAATCGACATACTCATATTAGAGATGTCTACCGGGTGGCTGTGTGAGAGGCGATCATTCACTTCTATATTGACAGTGACCGGATCAATGATGGAGAGAGCCGTGTCTTCCTCGAGGCCAAGAATACAGGAGTACAGCTCACACTGGTTCAGGTTACATGAGAGTGGGCGCTCCTGGTGCTGGGGGCGGTAACTGATGACGGCTGTACTCTGGGGGGGCGGGGGAGGAAGGATGAGTATTAGTAATGGGGTGAAATGGAGGAAGGAAGGGAAGAAAGAAGAGATGATGAAGGGAAATGTAATAGTAGTAATTCTCTCTCTCTCTCTCTCTCTCTCTCTCTCCTCTCTCTACCACACCTCCACACTACACACCTTGAGAATAACCGCACTGGTGTCCCACAAGGCAGTGTTCTCCACCACCACCAGTTCAGAGTCAGTGATGTTGAGTTTCAGTTCAAATGGTACCTTGCCTTCGTCTTGTATAATAGTGTGTTTGGTCATTACTCCTGTTGACTCCACCATTGGGTTGAGGCGAGGTAGACCAGCCAGGCGTGTACCTCTGCCCCTGTGAAAGGTGTGTGTGGGGGAGCGGGGCCGTGGTGAGCGTGATTCAGGGGAGTGTGGCATGGGTGAGTGGGGGAGGGAGCCATAGATGGGAGACAACATTCCACGGGGTGATCACGCTACTCGCCAGAAGAGACTCGTTTTCATTCTCGTTGGATTCTTCCTTACTCGTCTTCCCTGTAATAATAATAACAGTTTTATTACAACATAGTGACATTTCAGAAACGTACAAAAAAAAGTGTGGAAAACTACCTATTTCTATAATGTTTAATGCTTCAATTCTATACTTTCCTGTAATAATAAGACTTTGCTTACAATATATAGTGACATATAGATACAGGAAGCACAAAATCTGTATCAGTAGAAGTAGAAACGTTGGAATAATAGCAGTAAAGAAGGGTGGATGTCTATAAAAACCAATAAATTATGACCCAAGAAGGCTTAAGAATGAAAACAATGATATAATTCACTTGAAACTATAAGCCTTCCCGCCATTATGAACAGAGAATGCATAAAAAAAAATAAAATAAATAAATAAAATAATAGTTATAATCTGACAAGGATATGGAAGGGAGGGAAGTAAGGAAAAACATAAATGATATGATACTTCAATTCTATACTAAAGTTCAACACAGACTTCCATCACCTGCAAGGAAGGGGTTGTCAGGAGTGATGTAGATGAACTCCAGCACCTCCATCCACCAGGAAATGATACCCATCAGCCGCATGTTGTTGAGTAAGATGGTGAAGCGCGTCACATTCTTAGTTGACCTGACACCACGAGGAGACAATTACCACATCATTACACACTGGATGGAGTATGAATGGTGATGGTAGTGGTTGTGATGGTGGTGGTTGTTAATAGTAGTAGTAGTAGTAGTAGTAACAATGGAAGGAAGTAGTATATACATCACTCTCATCCTCCCTGTCTAATTTAGGTCAATATCACACAGGTAAGATGAGGTAAGACTCGCCTGTGCTGTGCTTGGGAATAATAACAACACATGCGTCACTGTATGTACCTGTAGTGAATCTCTGCTTGGAGTTGACTGTTGTTCTTGGCGCTTTTAATGGGCGTGGGCTGCAGGATGTTGGTGAAGATGTTGCACCGCTTGTTCACTGGAAACCCTGACAAAGGAAGAAGAAGAAGAAGAAGAAGAAGAAGAAGAAGAAGAAGAAGAAGAAGAAGAAAAAAAATAAGAAAAAAAAAGATTAAATTTGCGAACTGGTAGTACCATAATATTAAACTTTTTTGAACACATAAATGACTTGACTTTCAAAAATCTAATATACTTTTCCATTAAGACAAAAATATCCTTCCTGTACACCTATATAGTCTGCTCCTTACCTTCAAATCTCGTGTCACTGATCAATATTTCCTGAGACACCAAATCCACATCTTTAGAATCATCTGAAAAAGCTCTCAAAGGTGAGTCTGGATCGGATGAAGTTGACACAGGCGAGTGGGAAGCCTTCCTTACCCTCACCCTTACCCACGTGATCCAGCTCAAGGGCCACGTTATCAAGGACCAGTGTGATGGAGAAGGAGGTCCACACATCAGCTGAGGGCCAGATCTTGAGTGGAGGGACAGAGAGTAATACTTAAGCATGGACTCGAACAGGTAAGCCTTAGGTAGTACTTGAACAGGTAGTTAATGGACACTTATAATAATAGATAAGTAATTTAGAGTCTCCTTGCCAAGCTAATTTATTCAACTGAAAATGCAACTTTACTCTATTGCAAAATCGCCCAATTCAACAAAAACAATTTATAATACATTCATGTTCTACTCAAAACATTTTTATATCCTACACATCTTGGAGACATACAAAATCTCCCCCCCCCCCTTACCTGGTGTGGGTGTGTTTGGTAGAGGTAGGTTGGGGGCGGCGATGGTGGTAGAGGCTCTCCCAGGTTGAACATAAGGAGGCCACGGATCAGCTTGTAATCATCCGTATCAATGGTGCTGTGAACCTTACTGACAGTGCCGTGGATGCTGATGTCTGGCACTGTAAGGTAAAGTTAAGAGTAAGTGTAAGATTGATGGAAGTTTGTAATATTAGTCTATATCTCTATGTATACAGATGATCACACTGAGTAAGACATAGTAAGTTGAGGATCACACCTGCATGGCTGACGGCTGTGTCTAAGTTCCTCTCCACCTGCAGCTCCAAGGCACACTTATCATGGAGGAGAGACGTGCCAACTCTCCTCACAGCGTAGGACCCAAACACCCACTCCACCTCCTCCTTCACAGTGGTACTAACTCTGCCCTTCCTTCCGTTATCCTCCTTCCTTTCCCCACCGTTCCTCTTCTTGGTAAACTCCCTCTCAGTGCTACTCCCTTTCCCAAGCTTGTTATAAGGCTGGGAATGCTCTGTAGGGGATCTAGTGCCTGTGTGAATGTCCATGTTGACTAGATTGACGAACATCACATCCAAGAAACATCTGTGTGGTTTGATGCTGCCGTCTGTGTTCACGTTCCCGTCAGTGTTTGAGTATGTGGTGTGTGGAGGGGGATGGGGTGTGGGATCTGACTGCCTTCCTTGGTATCGTAATCTCATGGATGAAGGGAATTGTGGTACAGCGTCAACCTCTCGCGCCTGTTTGATGGTACCCTGGAAGGAAAGTTTTATTCATGTGTATCTGTAAACATGTTATCTATTTAATTGTAATATATTGAGTTTGTAGGGAATGTGTTTATTAAGACTGTCAACACTATATTAACAAGACTTATTTAACCCTTAGTGGATGCAATAGCCAGGTGGATTAATTCGAAATTGACCTTACTTCTATATATAAAAAAAACTCTTTTATAGATAATACAAAATACATAGAAGTATATTTTAGTTTTATCTTTCTTTTGTATTCTTTAAAAAATTTTCCATCTAGATATACTGAATTTTATAACATTGAAGCACAAGAACAAGCATTAGAGACTTGCAAGCATACAAAATAATATATAATTTATTCTATTACAAAATAAAATGTTTACCCATGTTATTTTTAATCATATATTTATCTACAAACAATTATCAATACAATTTCTGTCGTGTTTACCTCAGCGCCGGCCCACAGGAAGGAGTTCATGATGGTGATGCTGCCGAGGTCACCCACCAGGAGGTCATCTGATTGGCTGGACATGGGCAGGAAGATGACAGGTGACCCGGCGCTGATGTCCAAAGATACTCGTGACCCTCGGCTGAACTCTGACACCTGTAAATACACACCTTGTTTCTTTCTTCTTTTTTTTTTTACATTTTTTTTCTTCCTCTAACTTCCTCCCAAATAAACTTACTATGCATTCTATTTCTGATATTTTGTTGCTTCAGTTTCAGTAATTAATGTAATCAGTGGTCATTATGTTAGAAATGCATTCATTACCACCAACAAGAATGAATGGGAATGAACAGATGCAAAACATGTATAATCACAAAAAATCTAATATTACTAAACAAAATACAGTATTATAAATGCTAAAAACTCCTCCTCCTGCAGTAACACATTAACAAAAAAACTTCATTGTAATAGTTTTCTAATAGTTAAAATCATACAACTTTAAAGAAAAATATGATAAAAAACATTATTAAAAGACGGGACATAACAAGCTTGACTCAAATCCCATAAAAATACAATTAGATAAGAATGCATAATTAGATAAAAAAAACCACAATTAGATAAAAAAAACCACACAATGAGTTAATAACACACACACCTTAAGGCCAGCACTGGTAGCCCTCCATCGTGACACAATATCCCTTAGCTGGTTGAACTGCTGTACAAACTGTGTTATCTCAGATGCAAAGCGGTGAGTGTGGAGGTACATCACTGAGGACATTTTCAGCTTCAGCCTCACATCACACACTCGCTGCATCTCAGGGTCCTCGTGTCCATACCTACAAGAGTTCATTGTAATAGTGTGTGAATTTAAGCTAATCTATATATCTCTTATCCCTTACTTTACACCCATTCTATTGTGTATTAGTGAAATAATAATAATAATAATAATCATTATCAGTTTGCAGTGGCGTAGTAAGAGGTGTCGGTCCGCCCCGGGTGACAGCCTGAGACATAAGAACATAAGAAAATAAGGAGGCTACAAAAGGCCACTTGACCTACACAAGGCAGCTTCTATAAAAACATAAAACTCAAGGAAAAATAACCTTTATCACCACTTACTTGAACAGCTGGAAGGTCATCGCCTCATTTCCAGACGTGATGAACTTCTCCGGGTAGAGGTGACTGTGAGAGGAACAGTCCACGAGGGAGAGGGAACCCAGCCGGCCATTCAGTGTGAGGTTTCCGCCTGACCCCACGGAACGCACCACAACCTGAGAGATGCTGGCCCGAGCGAGTGGCCGACCCGCCTTCACCAGGGTCAAACCTAACGACCTGACCTGCACCTCCACTATGCTGTTGAACTCCTCTGTGGCTGTGGGAAGGAGAAGGGGAGAAGGAGGAAATAAAATGAATGTAGAGATGAAAGTGAAAGAGGGAAGAGGCAGTAAAGATATAAAAGGGATAGCAGGAAAATAGAATGAAAAGAGATGAAAAAGTTAAGACGGGAGAAGTATTTGTTGGCGAATAAAAGGTAATATAGGAAGCATAAATCCTATTCCATATCACATACATACAATAATACAAATACCCAAAGAATATTACTTGTTAAATCAACCTCTTCCTCCTCCTCCTTACCTCCCATAAACACCTCCCCCCCCATATCCTCCTCCTCCTTCTCTCCATCACCTAACCTAACTCAACACCTTACAAACGCACTACTTAACCTAATTCCCTTACCTGATGACGTGGAGACCTTGTTGATATCTGAAGTAGGAGTCTGATCACTGTTGGCCTTGAACGGATTGGTCTCATCCTCCTCGTTAGTGCTGAAGAAGTCCAACACCATCACCCAGGAAGAGATGTTAATGATGGTGTTGAGGCTGTTGAAATCCACGTCAATGAAGCGATGAGTCTGCGGGGAAGATGGATGTTGTGAGAGAACGGATGAAGGAAAGATGGATGTTGTGAGAGAACGGATGAAGGGAAGATGGATGTTGTGAGAGAACGGATGAAGGAAAGATGGATGTTGTGAAAAGATGTATAGTAATTATGAATAGCAACAAAACTCAACTATATAATAAAGTTAGGTTTATTTTGGGTGTATGTATATAATAATGTAGAGAGGATCTATAGTAATACTGAATAAATAAAAACTCAAACATATAGTAGTTTTTTTTATATTCAAAGGATCTATAGTCATTATAAATAGCAACAAAACTCAAATATAAATAGTAAATTATTATTATTTTGGGTGTATATAATAATGTAGCAATAATCTCATCAAATAACAAGTCCAGTAATCACTTAATGAAACTTATAAATAAACATATAATGAGGTTTAGTAATTAAGAAACAAATACATATAAAACAAATACAAAACACATTCCGTAAGTAATTAATAAATATCTCACCTGGTCGTATTTAGTATAGAACTCCGGTGACATTCTATTGATGTTGTTGATGGTAATAGTGACGAGGGTAGTGTGTGGGCGGTGCTTGAAGTGGGTGTCCCCGTCTTCCTGTGTGGTGGGGGAGGGGGGAGGGGTGGCAGGACTCCGGACACTGCTACTCCCCTTCATGCTGGGCAGACCTGGGGGGAAGAATATGTCACACTTGAGAGCTTTACCTAATGATGGAGTTAATAGTGGCAGGTTATATAGTGTAATGTTATCAAATTTAAGTTAGAATATATAAAAGAAAGCATAAATAACACACTCTTATCTCTAACGCACTTTTAAATCTAACACTCTAACGCACTTTTAAATCTAACACTAACACACTCTTACCTCTAACAGTGTTCCAAGTAGAAGCATAATATGAAGTATCAGGCTTCCGTTGAGCTTTGAAGAAGGGTTTTTCCATCTTCAACTTAGAAGGGAGGGAGGAGGGGAGGAGGTGGGGAGCGAAGGGTTGATAAGGTTCAGGACAGGAGGTGGAGATGAACTTAGGAATCTGTCGTTCAAAGTGGAAGTGGGTGTTGGATTGAGAGGAGTTATCAGGAGAGGTGTTGAAGGTGTCTGTGTGTGAGGTCATAAGGAACTTGTGGTCGGTGCAGGTGTCTGACTGCTGCAGGTCTTCCATCATGAGGGAACGCAGTGTGACCTAGGAGAGGAAAAGGAGAAAATGGGATAGAAAGCATAAAATATAAACCTTGAATAAGTAGAGTAAATTGACAAATGAAAACACATCACACTAAGAACTGATATATTTCTTTGTATGTGTTATCTTAGAATGTGATGTAATTTTCCTACTTTCAATAAGCTCTGTTCAGCCCTCTTAACTGTTTCAATTTCACTTCAAAGGGCGCACACAACCATGTCATTAAATCCAGGTACACCAATAATTTGCTGCCAATTGATGGTTTAGTGCCTCCTTTTAAGTTTGGACAAAGTTATCAGAGGTTGAAATTCCCGCAACCACCAAACAAGTTCATTGCAATATAACTACGACTACATACTTGGCATAAAAGAAAAAATAGAAAATTACCATACGATTCTTACCATTGGAAAAACATAAATAAACAGACAAATACAAGAGGATTCAAGTACACCAAAATTACTCAACAAATCTTATCCATGAAAAATATTAATAATTCGACAATGTCCGTGAATATATATAACAACGTCAGAAATATAAACGCATTGAAAGTTCTCCCTCACCTGTGTGCTGTTCTTATGAGGTTCAGAGGACTCGTAGGCCACCTTGATCTCCTCCAGCAGTAAGTTAACAAGTGGCTTCTCCCTCTCTCCAACATCTCCTCTCAACTCCACACACATACTAGGCACAGAAAAGGACCCTGCGGAAAAAATATACAGACCCAGCGGTGAATTATGTTTAAATATCCTGAAAATATTACTCACTCGACTAGCAAAATATGAAGGTAAACTATCATAGGGTTGTTTGAATGAAATATAGATAGTGAATAATTGATCAATGAAGCTAAGAATAGATTTGTACTTATAGTTGTAGTACATAGAATATACTTATACAGACTTACTTAAGCAACATACAAGAAGGTTAAGTAATATAGTAAATCTTTATAACAATATATGAGGTGGTTTGAATGAATTATAAGTAGTGAATAGTTTATCAATGAAGCTAAGAATATATTTGTACTTTAGCTTACCTTTGACAGCCACAGTGGGGGACAGTCTCCTCCTTGCCTCCTGGTCCCCTTCTGTACCACCTTGAGACAGGCTGGCTGAGGACGCTCCGGGCCCTTCCTTGCCTAACAAACAGGGGTAAAAAAAATAGCATAAATAAATAAATAATAAATAAAAAACGTGGAAGTAAAATGATGTATGAATGCAAATAAAGATAGTTATACAACATATCATTATCCTTGTTCAATAAGATAAGTATAAAACTATTAACATCATTATGACAACAATAACTGCTACAAATTCATCATCCTTTGAGACCACGTTTACTTACTTTTAGCTGGTTGATCTGGCGTCTGTTCAGTGTTGGGCACAGACAGGTTGGAGAGAGTCTTCACCACCTGTCTGTACTGCTGCCGGGACACACTCACCTTCAACGGGGTCACAATACCACCATCAACCTGCAAGCAAAACATTCACACCTTACTAAACATTGGGGCAGTATATACAAAGGTGTTTTCCTGCAGGGTACAACTAGGTAAATACACAGAAAGGTAGGATGCACTGAGTCTAACCTAACCTAACCCTAACCCACCTGCACTGAGTCTCTGGAGGGTGGTGGGTGACCGTCTATATTGAAGTCGGTGGGGAAGTAAAGGCCGGACTCAAGGTCAGTGAGTAGGAAAGCAGCTTGTTCATGCTTCAAGGTCATCTCTATGGTAGTGCTGTGTAGGATGGGGCAGCCGTGGTCCCTGCAGCTGTACAGTTCCTCGGCTCCCATCACAGTGGTGGAGAGTGGACTGGTGTGGGCGTAGAGAGAGAATCATTAGTAGTATAGTAATCAATATCAATATGACTAACACGTAACACCAGATTCAAAGTCCTGATCTAATATGATGTACATAGTTTCAGGTATATGTGAAGAGTTATATAACCAGATGGTCACTAGAACAGCAGATTTAATGGAGTTTTCGTCTCTGCTTCAAGTGCCAAATAAGCAACATAATTGTAATAAGTGGAAAATTAACATAACAAGTTTGCTACTACTAACTCTTGGTATTTTGTGAAGGTAATATACACACAAGTGGAAAGGATCACACATCACAACACATCATGCTTGGAGGATTCATATAAGGAAAAGAAAGTATACATAACTATGAAATTTTGAAGATACAGTACTATGAAAAAAAAGAAGTATTATGGACTCTAAAATAGGCATGCAATCATTAATATAAACGTACATGTGCAAGTAATTAATAGACATGTGCACATTAACCAACTCATAATGGACTTAGTATAGACATTGAATACATAATTACAATACTCACGCAATAATCAAGAGTTGGTCGCTAAAGGGAGTAAGTTTTCATGTCATTATTTTGTCAATCACTAATTTGCTACAAGTAAATCCTAACAATTAAATGCAATGTGGTAGTGTGTGTGTGTGTGTGTGTGTGTGTGTGTGTGTGTGTGTGTGTGTGTGTGTGTGTGTGTGTGTGTGTGTGTGTGTGTGTACAATCATCATCAACACTCACTGGAACCATTGGAAGGTGCTGTCTCGGCTCTTGAGTCTCTCCTCCACATTGAGCGAGAAAAGACTCATGTCTCTCACGATGAATTGGTACTCAGCGATTCTGAAGGAAAAAATAAAACCGCAGTAAGTGAATCATGTACACAAATAAGAACATAAGAAAATAAGGAGTAATTGCATATAAATAAAATGAAGAAATAATTATAAAGACTTACTTGCTTGGTGGGAATGCAGAGAGTGATGGTGTTGACGGTTGTATTTGATGTGCGTTATTGATGGATATCTGACCTAGATGAGCCACCATGACATCAGGACTGTTGAGTGACTCTGGCAACACCACCACCGGCGTCTCCAACACAACATCCAAGCTGGAAAGAATATAAACATGCACGGTACTCACTAACACCTCGTCAAGTATATGTCGACAAAGACAAAGATTTACTATATTTTTGTTTTTACCCTTAGCCCTGTTATCCCTTTTAATGTGAAGGAAAAAAAAAAAAAATAAATAAATAAAATCAAAACAGAATTGGTCACTCATTCATAAGATCATTTCCCTTCCTTACTTGAGAGCAAAAGGCAGGTCAGTAGCATCCTCTATCGCCGGGCTGAAGTGTGACCCTGAGGCTGAGGCAGGAGGCGGTGCTGGGAGGTTCAGGGTGTCCGTTGACCTTGAAACACTGAGGCGGCGCTGGTGGTGGGGTGAAGCCTCCCACTGACTGCCTGCCAACCCTACAAACGACTCTATCCTGAAAAGTAACATAGAAAATAGAGATAATTAATATACGTAGATGAGATTAAAGCTGATTCACTTGGCATATGATTATTTCTGAACTCAGGTATCATAGGTAAGCTGCAGTAGTTAATTAAGGCTAAACTATTTAATTTATCTATCTATCTATCTATATACACACTTAAAGGAGGGTAGCCAAGACAAGGTGTTTATGTATATGTAATCCTTATGTAATTCTCTAAGTCAAGTCTCTCTCTCTCTCTCTCTCTCTCTCTCTCTCTCTCTCTGTCTCTCTCTCTCTCTCTCTCTCTCTCTCTCTCTCTCTCTCTCTCACCTTTTGCTAACAAGTCCCATAGCCATCTCCGTCGCCGCGTGCTTGAGGGAGGACGCGACAACAGTCATGTAATGCTTGAACTCTGTGGCGCATGACCTCAGCTCCTTCAGGAAGTGTGGGGAGTGGGTGTAGCAAACCGAGGCGAGGTGCAGCTGTACCCTCAAGTCTTCACTCCCTATTTGACTCTCTCCTAACTCTGCAAATACAATAGAATAGAATAGAATGCAAAGAAATAGACATGAAATTCTCCTTACTATCATAATAAATATTTAGTCACTCGTACATCAACACTTCCAATTATTTTTGCCGAGTCGCTGTTACTCACTCTGGGTGCTTGAGGTGAAGGCGAGTGGACGAATGACCTTGAAACTGAAGGCCCGGCGAGTGGTGTCAGTGGTGGAGTAAGGACGATACAAGTCACTGTTAAGATGGGAGAACAGGTCCTGAGGGAGGGAAGAATGAAGGTGTGTTGGTTAATGAAGGAGAATAATGAAGAATAATGTGTTTGTTAATGAAGAATAATGACGAATAATGTGTTTGTTCATGAGGAATAATGAAGAATAATGTGTTTGTTAATGAAGGATAATGACGAATAATGTGTTTGTTATTGTTAATGAAGAAGAATAATGACGAATAATGTGTTTGTTCATGAGGAATAATGAAGAATAATGTGTTTGTTATTGTTAATGAAGAAGAATAATGACGAATAATGTGTTTGTTCATGAGGAAGAGAATAAATAATGTGTTTGTTAATATCGTTCATGGTAACACTTTTTTTTTAACCCATTCCTTAGTTAGTGATGTGAGGTGACGTATATCTATCATTGTACCCTCGGCAGTCTACGTCACATCACATATTATAAAACAAAAACTGAATTCATTGGCTTATAAGTAAGTTTTGGAACTGTCTACCATCTATTTCCAAACATTTCCTAAGCATATATAAATGATAGAAGCCAGGTAAATAGATAGAAAAAATCACAAATACACCAAAATAAACAAAAATAACCCAAATTACCACGATAATACCCCAAAATTGACAAAAATACCTCAAAATTGACAAAAATACCCCCAAAATTGACAAAAATACCCCCAAAATTGACAAAAATACCTCAAAATTGACAAAAATACCCCCAAATATGACAAAAATTGACAAAAATACCTCAAAATTGACAAAAATACCCCCAAATATGACAAAAATTGACAAAAATACCTCAAAATTGACAAAAATACCTCAAAATTGACAAAAATACCCCCAAATATGACAAAAATTGACAAAAATACCTCAAAAATTGAAAAAAATACCCCCAAATATGACAAAAATTGACAAAAATACCTCAAAAATTCACAAAAAAATCATATATATAGATAAAAGGAATGCAAAATTAAAACAAAATCAATACTAGTGAATCCTCGTACCTGAGAACGCTCTACGATGGGGTCTTGTCCAACACTGATGATGCACTGATGCTTTACTGCCTTCAGGAGTCACATCTCGGACTTGGAACCCGCCCAGTGACCCCTCCACGTTCAGGATGCCGCTGTCTGTACAACCAATGAGGGAAAAAGTTGTAGGAAATTATATACATTAAATAAAAGAAATAATAAAATAAACAAGGGATAAGGTAGCAGGAAATTATATACATTAAATAAAAGAAATAATAAAATAAACAACAAGGGATAAGG
Organism: Metacarcinus magister; assembly: GCA_029783475.1. NCBI lineage: Eukaryota > Metazoa > Arthropoda > Malacostraca > Decapoda > Cancridae > Metacarcinus > Metacarcinus magister. The sequence continues at coordinate 5,364,165 of JAPQNM010000015.1, forward strand.
TAGCAGGAAATTATATACATTAAATAAAATAATAGATAAAAAAAAACTACATTAGTGCACCATGTTTCACACTTAATTGGTTCAGAGAAAAAATAATGTGTGCCAAAAATATATGGTTTATAATAGTATTTGAATAGGTTTGAATACAGTGTGAAAGAAAGCACTTATTCATCACCTCTGTGTGTGTGTGTGTGCGTGTGCATGTGTGTGTGTGTGTTATCAAATCGCAACACTACAATAATATACACACAAAAAAAACACATTGACTCCATCCACTACCTTATAAAACAAAAGAAAACTCACCCACAGTAGCTTGTATTTTAGCATCAGACAGAACAGCCGTGCCGACCTTCCTTCCCACTAAATCCTTATCCTTGTACACACCACGGAGGAGCAACACAGTCAGCTTATGGAAGTCAAAACTCAGCTCACCACGTACAGGACTTTTCTCAGGAGCTACATAGTGAAGCTCTTGGGTATGCAGTGATTCTACCCCATCCACAGCATCCCTTTCAAGCTGTGGAGTGGTGGAGGTGGAGATGGAGGAGGCTTGTGCTTGTGGGTGGTGGTGGTGGGGGCGTGGGTGGTGGAGTTGTGGGGAGGAGTAAGATGAGCGAGGAAATAGTTGGTGCAAGAATCCGACCAATTCCACGACTGTCTCCTGGTTAGCTGTGGACGAGAAGATGGAATGAGGTCGTTAAGTGAGGTAATTAGATTAGTTAAGTACCGTCATCAGTTATTAATAGATTGAATAATATCCCTGGCCTGCATTTTCACATAAACAAACATACACAATATTTGCTGACACTAACATGATGTAAGAAATATACTGATAGTTTTAAGGATATCATGAAAAAGCACGTACACACACACACACACACACACAGACACACTTTCCTTACACATACACACTCACCAATAATATCTAGTGTGTTGAATTGTACTGAGGCCACCATAAGGGCACCCACACCTTGCTGGGAGGGGCACAGCGCTGACACATACGTCACCTCCAAGGTAATGAGAGCCTCCGTGTCCCGTGTCTCAGTAAAGGACAAGGCACTCCCACCACCCCCCCCAAACATAGGAGACAACACGGGGGGAGGTGACGGTATGTTGCGGGTTGAGTATGGAGGTGACTGAGCTGGAAGGAGAAACAGCGTAAGGTTACACACACATTCACACACACACACACACACATACACTGATTAGACCAAAGAGATTAATTAAACAAAACAAAACAGTGAATGAATTATGAACACTATCTTAACTTAACTTACATACATTGATTAACCTAACTCATTCTTGTTATCATAGTTACCTCTTGATGCTGCGTATGATGAGATGGCATGACTGATAGTGATGGGGGAGGCCAGTTTCAAGGCAGCATTATGGTCAGGGGAGGCAGGGGAGGTAGGGGAACAGGGGTCACTATCCAGCAGACTCCCACTCACACTGTCCATGCTGAAGGAAACAACATAACCAATAAGCATATCATTAGGTTACTGTTGTATTGACCTTAATCTAATATAAATAAATGTTTCTTTCAACTTCCTGACCTTAATCTAAATAAAAATGTGTCTCGCTACTTCCTTCTTACCTGACGTGTTTATGGCTGGCTACTAGGAGCTCAAAGTCAGGTCCAAAGGTTTGCAATGCGTCTACCAGCAGGAGGGAGTGTACACTGAGGGTGGCGGTGCTCTCGTGGGGACGCTTGTTCATGTTGGCTCTCACTCCTGTTACTTGAAGCTCAGCCACACTCCTACCTCGAGACTGTAACTGTGGTGGAAGGGTGGAGTGAAGTTTTGATTCATATATATAAATGGATGTTCTTATGTTCTTATTATCGTAAACATTTGAAGCGTCGCTCTAAAAAATCTAAACCTACGCCAAATAACAGGCAAGAGGCAGTCCATCTTAGCCTCCTTATTGGCGCCACGGTTCATCAACATAGTGAGAAAGTTCAAAATTAATAAAGTAGATGTAAAAAATGGATAAGGAATTAGTAGATAAGGTAAATAATAAGATAAAAGAGTTAAAACGAAAAAAAAGATAAAACGAAAAAAAAACGGAAAAAACGAGAGGGAAAAAAAAAAAAAGGAGTCTAACCTCAAGTGAGAGTCGGTCCACCGTGAATTGGACCATGAGCAGCTTGCCGTCATCAGTGGGGGAGGAGACGCCTTTCAGTGATTCCTCGTCCGTCAGGTTACCGAGGGAGTACAGGGTGTTGGAACGGGTCATGTCACCGCCACTCACAAGGTTACTTAGTTCACCCCCTCGGCTCCCCTCCAAGTCACAATCATTCCTGGATGAGAAAAAAGATTAGATATATATAAAAGTGTTTGTACATGTGTATATATGTTATTAATTTGTGTGGTCTTGTCACTGAATCTATGTATGTTCCTTCCTTCCTTTACTTGTCATACACTCTTGAAATCATCACCTCATCTTTAAGGCCATTCTAGGTATCTATACTCTTGTACTAACCCCATCTTTCAGGCCATTCTAGGTATCTATACTTTTTATACTAACTGTAATTACCTTCAGGAAAACAAAATCAGCTTGTGCAGAGGATCACTGAGTCAATCCTATGTTATCTATCCATATAAACAATCAATAATTCACTTAATTACTAAACAAATAAGTGAATACATATACTATAACTAAATCCAAGTCCATATATAGAGGTGCTTTACTATACTATATAAACAACCAATGAATCAGGATCTGGCAGCAAGCGGGATTTTTTTTTCTACGTATTTTTATTTTCCCTTAACCAGTACTACCCTTTTGATGTATATATAAAAAAATAAATAAATAAATAAAAAGTTCATTACTAGACAAATAAGTTAATACATACATAAATAAATCCAAGTACATAATATAGAGCTGCTTTACCTTGGTGTGTCTTGCATCGGGTCACCGTGAAACTTAGTGAACAGGTTGTGTAGTGCCTGAACCTTCTGCTCATTGACGTGCAGCACCAGCTTGGGGAGTGTGCCGGACAGGGTTGCACTCGGCCACTGCTGCTGCGCGTCATGCATGGGCACCACACGCCTCTCCAGCTGCAGGTTGATGCTGAAGCGGTCCAACACGTGCATGTGACCTAATAATGTACACAAGGAATAGTAAACATAATATAGAAATGTACACAATGAATACTAAATAATCTCTTAATAAATGTATACAATGAATAATAAAAATAATCTCTTTAATAAATATACACAATGAATACTAAACATAATCTCTTAAACATGATAAATCCAATATTCTTTTTGCTGTACAAGTAAGCCATTTTCTAGTATTTACAGTGGCAATGAATCCACACTAATATTTATAACCTCTCTAAAAACATTACATACAATTATTTCCTTTAAAGAGACCAAGAAAATAGGTGATTTATATGTCAAAAAACATAATTATCTTTCCTTACAAATCCCTATCGTACTTACACAACATTATTATTCTATTTTCTACTAGTATGGTCATCTTCCCTTCCTAACCTAACCTAACCTAAACTAAACTCACCCGTGCCCTTGAGGTATGCAAAGCGCCAGTTGTCATGTACCTTTCCCACCAATACCTGCATGTCCGAGAGCCGCAGGTTGTATCTAAGGAGGAGGAGAGGAGAAAAAATACATCAACCATACATCATTATATTAACTTTATACATCAATACATTTACTACTCAAAGTTTTTATCGCCTCCAATGAATAAGTTTTCCCCGAGTGGTATCATTTCAAAGTGGCAATTAAAGATATATAATGATGATAAATGTTGTTTAAATCTATGAAAATTGGACTCAAACTCAATGAAAAGCTCACTCATCATAAACATATATAGATGATCAATGTTGTTCAAATCCATGAAAATTATACTCAAACTAACCGGAAAAAAAAACTGTCTTATCATATATCCGATCATGTAAAAGGTTAGGTTAGGTTAGGTTAGGTTAGGTTGTTAAATCCATCAAAATTATACTCAAACTAACCGAAAAAAAAACTCACTTATCATATATCCGATCATGTAGAAGGTTCTCCGACAGCTGTGCATTAAACTCCGGCGCTGAGAACTTCCTCCCTTGACTATCCTTCCTCTCCCCTTGAACTGACATGCTCTCTAGCTCATCTGGGGTGGAACAGGGCGTGGCAAACTCATCTGTAGGGGAGGACACACTTATTAATACACACAAAAGGTTAGATAGTCTTTAAGTGGGGCCTTGAATATAATCTCTCTCTTTCTCTCTTTCTTTTTCTCTCTCTCTCTCTCACTTACCCTCATCCTCACTAGCCATATCCAGCTCTACTCTGGGTGTGTCCTGGGAGGCGGGCGGCTGGGCGGAGCAGAACCCGAGTCGCCCAAAATCTAGTACCACCAGCATTGCATTTTTGTCTTGGAAGTGTTCTGGTATGATGATTTGTGGGGCCGAGATGTCAAGCTTGATATCCCATCGTTTGCGGCTCACCTGTTACGGCAATGATGATGATGAGTGGTTAATTAGTCTAGGGTGATGTTAGAAAATCATTATAAGTAAAGATGAGAATTACGAAATGCACGAGGCAAGGCAAGGTAAAGTATGGGGACTGACAGAAAAAATTGTTAGAGTGAAATGGTTAGATAATAATAAAAAAATAAATAAAATAAAAAAGAGGATGGTTTGTCAAAGATTGAGAGCCATTAGCAAATCAATAAATAAAGGGACAGAATAATCAACACATCTTACCAAGTCTCCTTCCATCATTTGTTCCCAGTTCTTCCTCAGCTCCTGTTTGGTTTGTTCCTTCAACTCCTCGTACCTGGAACACACAAACACATCTCAGTAAATGCTGTGTGATTTAACTTGAATTCATTTACTCTATATTAATTTAAGTTTCATAAATTTACTGGATTTGTACTAGATTTTGATACATGCTTTTTGTTGGTGTGTAAACCTGTATGATTGTATGTTTATATCAGTTGTTTGGGAAGTGAATGTATATAATTAATAAATGCAATACACTTCATTTTAATTGAATGCTGGACTTACTAACTGAACTGACTGACTTACTAACTGAACTGACTGACTAACTGACTGACACACTAACTGACTAACTGACACACTAGCTTTCAAGAAAATGATGAAGAAAGTCATGTTTTGGAAAAAAGATACGGTTTCATTTTACTGCGTAATTATTAGTCTTAGAACAAATATTCATAATGACAGTTGTAAAGTTTAATTCGGTCTATCAGATGCTGCAATGGTATTTCCAATATCTCTAATAGCTTTCGAGAAAATGTGGAAGAAAGTCATGTTTTGGATAAAAGATATGGTTTCATTTTACTGCATAATTATTAATCTTAGAGCAGACTGCCTAACTGACTGACTTAATGATTGACTAACTAACCTTTTTCTGGCTGCAGTGGTAAGAGCAGCCATCTGTGGTGTGAGGTCCATGGGGTACTCGCCCCCCACCCCCCAATTGTGATACGGGAGGGTGAAGAATACTTTGATGGCGTCCAGAGCACCAGGATTATACACAATGTCAAGTGCAGATGACGTGATCACCAGCCTAAGGAGAGGAAAGACTTTATGATTTTATGAAGAACTGTGTTGTGAATTTATTATAGGACGGAAGGTTAGGTTAGGTTATGAAAATGTTATGTAATTGTTGGAATGTTGATATGCTTTCTGAAGAATTGCAAATGTTGAGTCACTTCTAGAGCAAGATGTCAGGTAAGTATTAACATGTTATACAATTTACACCTGGTTATATTCCTAAACCCCAATTATATATTAAAACAATGGCACTTATGAGCAGAAACACATCAAATTTAACAACTTTCCAAACCTATTTTTCTTTCATCAATCAAAATTATCGTTTCACAAATCTAACAAACTGAACAAAATAACAAAACAAAGAAGTTATACCCAGATCTTAAATTACTGAAACCAACCAACTATTTTAACATCCTAGCTTACCTGTGATCGGCTTTAGAATTGAATGGTTGAAACTCATAACACAGAGAGAAGAGTGGCCCCTGAGGCTTGGTCTGTGCCGGTGCCATGATGCTGGTGAGCTTGGCGTAGACCGTGGAGGTGCGGGAGAGTGCACTGGTGAAGGACGGGACTGGTGCACGGTTTTGGGGTGACAGCAGATGGGGGAAGGCTGTGTCTGGGGTGACCTAAGGGGGAGATAATGTTATACTACCGGAAGGAAATGTATTGTGAACAGACTGAGTTATGAAATAGTTATAGTTACAGAAAATAAAAGAAAATGCAAAGTTATCATCTGCTGCTGTTTTTTTTTATATCTTGCTTATAAAATGCCAGAAACTACAATAAATGCATCAGAGAGTATAATAAAAACCAATATACTTTACCTTATCCTTCAACATCAAGGATCCCAATTCAATGTCAAACTTGTAAGACTTGCTCCTCGGCCGAGACTCAAGGCCCATCTTCACATTGGCAAACTCCAACTCGAACAGTGCAACTCTAGGTAAGAATAGGTTAGGTTAGGTTAGGTTAGGTAAGGTTCGGTTAGGTTCGGTTAGGTAAGGTAAGGTTAGGTTAGGTCAGGTTAGGTTAGGTAAGGTAAAGTAAGGTAAGGCTAGGTAAGGTTAGGTAAAGTAAGGTTAGGTTAGGTAAAGTAAGGTTAGGTTAGGTTAGGTTAGGTTAGGTAAGGTAAGGTTAGGTTAGGTCAGGTTAGGTTAGGTAAGGTAAAGTAAGGTAAGGCTAGGTAAGGTTAGGTAAAGTAAGGTTAGGTTAGGTAAAGTAAGGTTAGGTTAGGTTAGGTAAGGTAAGGTAAGGTAAGGTAAGGTTAGGTTAGGTTAGTTCACACCTTTTCTCATCACCAGACTAATACATCAACTCTACATTCTTTCTATCATACAGTGAAAAAATTATATTATATTAATGCTGCGTTTAGTTTAGTTTAGTTCACCTTCCTTCCGTATCTTCCGTGCCGCCCCTGCTGGAGGAGAGGCAGAATGAGCTTTGTTTGAGGGTAAAGCTGAGCTGGCAGAACACAGCATCTCTCTTCATAAAGGTGTTGTTCTCCACAGTATCCGACAGAACATAAAGGATCTCCTCCTCTAACGACCCGGAAACCTAAGAAGAAAAAGAACATAACAAAAAATTAATAGAAACTAACCTAACCTAACCACAACTAAGGTTAGGTTAGGTCATTAAATCACTCCTTTCAAAACACTACCCTTGCTTAGTTTAATTTGTATTCCAGTATATATAGAGACAGGACACACAAGCTACACTTATATCATGTGTACTAAAACTAGACACACACACACACACACACACAGACACACACACACACACACACACCTCATCAGTGCTAGAAGATAGAGAGACAGGTGGGCACGGCTTGGCACCTGGGATCACCTCCTCTTCTTTATCCACATCCTCATTCTCTGGGATTGGTTCAGAGGCATACCACCCCCCCCAGGTAGGAAACCACCGCTGCAGGATACCCTCCCCACTATACGTAGGGGAGGTGGCGAGGGGGGGGGAAGGCTGGGTGTCTTGGCTAACCTTCATTTCCTTGCCTACAGTTGTCATAGCCATCTCCCGCAGTGCACATAGCTCCCCAAACCCTAGTACTTGCTCCATCCTCAGCTTGTGGGTCTTGTGTTCGGTTGGGATTGTCGCTGGGTGTCTCAGGTACTCACTATACACCTCAACATACCTGATAATTAACAACATATTTTAGCTTTTGTTTTATTGGCCGCAAGTTCATATACGTAATACATGGTTATCGGATATTTAAGACTATTGAAATGCGTGTCATGAAGTACTATAACACATACATGCAACATCGGTAAATATATGATTAAGGTAAGGTATTAATCAAATCTACCTTTCTCTATATGATGAGGTGAGGTTAACATGCTTCTAGTCATCTCAACCAAGGACAAACTCACCTCACAATGTCTTTAGCCCTTTGTAGAGTGGCCGGCCAGGTCCTGCCAGCGTGCGTGCGGTGAATACTCTCCAGGTGGCACTGTATGGGGTACTGCCACCACTCACGTATATACTCCCGCACAGAGCCAGCCGGGCGCCACTTCCGGTAGTGTCGGGCACGGTCTAGGCGGTCGTATTCCCGGCTCCAACGCACCAGCTGGCGGTACTGTGTTTCATCAAGGTTAAGAGGGAACTTGTCTAGCCTGAGGTCACAGCTGATGCGCGGGGAGGAGCGGGAACGTAGCGGCGCCTCACACAGGTTACGTTTGACACAGGCCGTGGCGCTAACCGGAGACAGTAAGTACTCGTGGTCGCGTTTCTCTATGCCAGACAACATTAGGGTCTGTAAGGGTAAGGATAACTGTTTTAAAAGTGCCACTGTAACCTAACCTAACCTAACATTGCATCAGCTTAACAGTATATATAATAAGGATGCAATATATATTTCAGATCTCATACAAAATCAGCAATTAGACAGAGTAGGTAGGTGGAAAGTGATTAGTATTAGAAGTATGATGTAAATATAGAATCATGGAGGAAGATACCATAGAAAGCCCTACAGGAAGTGTGGAAAAATCTCTCTCTCTCTCTCTCTCTCTCTCTCTCTCACCGTTAGTTCTGCCTGTGCCTTGCCGCTGTAGAGGGAGGCTGAGGTGTCCCAGTACAGCCCCATGTTGGTCAGCTCCAGTAACTTGTAGGCCATCTTGGAAGCACTCCCGAACACGTAACTAAAAACAGATTATTGGAAGTATTTAGTTAGTGTCAAAAAAAATAAATAAAATACATTCCCAGACACATAACTAACAGCAGATTATTAGAATTATTTAGTTAGTCTCAAAAATAAAAAATAAAATGCACTCCTAAACACATAACTAACTAGATTATTGGAATTATTTAGTCACGGTTTCAAGAATAAAAAAAATAAATGTATAGTAGTAGTATTTAATTACATATATTTTCATGATGTATATAGGTATGTATATATATGCGTCGGCTAAGAGTACAAATGTCAAGTGGTGGTTTAGGGTTAGGTTTAGGGTAAGTATTTATAGTATTTCTTAAAGAGAATTCCCATCAGCATGTCTTCGGCTCTTCCCTCATAAACAAACTCAAACTAGCAAGATAAACATAAATTATCTATACACAGGCTGACCATCACTAATCCGGCAATCAATATTCCAGTTCCATCAGTTTTCCGGTATAAATTTCAGAGCGCAGTTTCAAATTTCCCAAGTAGACTCATCACTCTTTATGTTTATATTTTGATGGCACTATACCAATAATTACCTATTTACTCCTGCCGGATTATTGATAGACAAACAATATAAACAATATCTTTAGTTCCTCACCTTGGTCTCCACTGTTCATCTGAGCTTTGCAAGGCCAGGGAGTCAATGGTGAGGCCGCACGCAAACACCTGATTCGGGAAGCAGCGGTTGTCCTCATAGCGAAGGTGGACGTCTCGGATCTTAAGCTGAGGAGGAAATAAGGAGTGATTGATGATTGATGATGAGGAGGATAGATGAGGAAGAGAGAATGTAGGAGAATAAATGAGGAAGAGAAAGAGAGAGGGAGAATATGAGGAAGAGAAAAAGGGAGAATAAATGAGGGAGGGAAAGAGAGAGGGAGATTAAATGAGGAAGAGAGAGAGGGAGACAAAAAGGAGGACGAGATAGAGGGAAAAAAATGATGAAGAGAGAGATGGAGGAAAAAAAGAAGGAAGGGAAGGAAAAAATACAGATATAAAGAGGAAGTAGCTAATAAAAAGTGAAAATGTTGGTGGGTTGAGAGAGAGAAAGGTTTGCAAATGTAGACGAGAAAATAAACTGTTTTTACCTAATGACTCTATTATTATATCATTACCATACTCTCTCTCTCTCTCTCTCTCTCTCTCTCTCTCTCTCTCTGTCTCACCTGTATGTTCTCTACTATATTGGTCATGAATGAGGTGCCGTAGCTGAGCCAGGAGGAGTAGGAGTTAGCATAGTGTGAGGACTCATGAAATGCCTCTTGGTCAGCCCGCCAAGCTGCCTCCAGTGCATCCAGCTGACTGATCTTACGAGCCTGTGCTGCTGCTGCTTCTGCCTCCTCATCAAACTGAAGGGAGAAAGTAAACAATGGAGGGTGGGTGTATTAAAGTGTTTGGGTTGGGTTGGGTTAGGTTAGGTTAGGTTAGGTTAGGTAATAAATTGTTTTAGGTTTGGTTAGGTTAGGTTAGGTTAGGTTATATAATTCAGGTGTTTTAGGTAGGATGTAATAAAGTGTTAATAAAGAATTTCAAACGTTCGTATTAAACTATATATAGCAAAACACATGAAAGGCTGCTCTCTCTCTCTCTCTCTCTCTCTCTCTCTCTCTCTCTCTCTCTCTCTCTCTCTCTCTCTCTCTCTGTATTATTCATGGAACCTATCTTGCATCAATGAATATTACATTTTATACACGTTTTTTAGCTATGAAAATCTAGTCTAATCTTATAACACTATAATATAAACAACACACTACCTCTTCCAGCTTGATGGGTCCAGCTACGAGGTACAGCTGTTCAAACTTGATCACCCAAGGCTCTGAGCGGAGGTGTGACACGGGGATCTGAAGCTTAACCCGCCCCACGAACCCCGCCAGCACCTCCAAGGGCATGTCAAGGTGACGTAACGCATCTTTACGTAGCGGTACATTCTCCAGCTCTACTTCTCCTGTGTGGAAGATAGGGAAGGGAAGATAATATTGGGTTCTTTACTCTCTCGATATCTCTTTACCTTTATAATGCACTGCAAATTCAACCTCAGATACTTGTTTAGATCACCAAAAATAGTCATGCCACTGAATTACTGAAACAAAATCTATCAGAAAAAGAATAGTTATGTTCAAAATAGTGAGTGGTTCAAGAAACGATAGAATTACAGATCAATTATACAGTAAACTCTTTATAAATCAGACTAATTAGTGGAAGACTCTAAACTTTATATAATTAAGCTTATGGTGGCTACAATTTCAACTCAACCCTTTAATACATACACACACACACACACACACACACACACACACACTAGTTAGTATGAGCGTACCTTTAAGGAGACCAATGGAAAGTTGATCTGTGTTGAGGTTCTCCAGGTACTTTCCGAGGTAGTTGTTCAGTACCCATGTTGCCAACCCCTCCAACATCCTGTCACACTACGACCTGCAAGGGAGACGGTAAGAATAATAATAATAATAAATAATAATAATAATAATTTTATTTCACCCAAGGCATAGGAAGAGTGAGTGAGTGTTAGATTCGCAGTCATTTCAGTATATGTATATATGTACAGTACAAACACTACTATGGCTATTTCTAAACTAACCCACTAGAGTGCATTGAGAAGTGAGGAGAGTGTATATGCATGTGCAGAACATAACAACATAAGGAGGCTGTAAAAGGCCAGTTGAAGTGAGACGAATGAAACACTGAATAATACCATCACAGCTAGGTAATTGCAGCCATGCGCGCGCGCGCGCACACACACACACACACACACTGCTTGGTAGCTCAGTGGTAACGTCTCGGCCTGTCAGCTGTCACTCTGCAGGCTTGAGTTCGCGCCTTGCTCACGGTGCAAAGTTTCACTGATGACCAAGCAGTTACTGTCCTCCTTGAGCAGGAGGAGTGGTGTGTGTGTGTGTGTGTGTGTGTGTGTGTGTGAAAGGTCACACCCTTATCCATAGATCGGACTATAATGAGCTGTAAGCTCTCTCCGGGAGGGTAATGGCCGGCGATCACAAGTCCAGCGCGTGATCCTCAAGACCGTGAATGACACACACACACACAGTCTGAGCCAATAAATGTATTCTATTCTATGTATTCACACACACTAATAATAAGTTGTTGCTACTACTATTAATAAAACGAAAACAAAATTACAGTAATAGCAATGACGCAACACATAGCCGCTTTACTTGTATCTGTAATTTTGTAGTTACGGGGATTCTAGGAGGATGACAACGATTTCTGCCATGATGCCTTCTTCCGTTATATTCCCTTGATGCCACGGTAATATGGTGTAGGAGTATTAAGTTGTAGCTTCCCCATCGTCAGCTGTAGTACTAGTAGAAGGATGGGCTCCGTTGTTATGTGTTTTCTGTTCCGTACGTGGTCGCTGCTATCACCTGAGGTTCCAATACTAATTATATCAAATACACTGACAGATCAAACTTTACTATGATAAAAGTGTAATAGAGGAGGAAATCATCGCTTATCATCCTTTCAAAAATGTATGGTTTAATAATTACTGTGAGTTTGTCAGAGAACGTAGTCGTAGTTGTAATCCTTTCGTAACCCGGGAGATTCAAATGTTCTCGATCGTCGTGTCGAAGCAATGATTACATATATTTGTATTTAATCCTTGTGTTAACGTTTGTTGAGATACGGATTGTGGTATTTACCTTAGCTTAGATCCGGCCCATAATCTAACCTAATAAGTCAAGTCACAGGTAGGCTACTAATATATGCGATAATTACCCTATACCTTAGTACATGTCTTGTTGATTGGTGTATTGGATGATTCCAAGCTTATAATTAATAATCTACAAATAGAAAAGCATTTTTTTTTATTTATTTGTTTGTTTTACACTGTAGATTATATACTGTTACTCACCTCGCAGCCATTCAGAATAATTTAGCCAAAGTTCGATGTTTAAATGTGAGAAATATTAACAGGTTTTCACTTCCTAGATAAAGATAGGTTGAGAAAAATGATAACTACGATGATTAGACTAAAACTGGAATATGCAGAAGTAATATGGCCACAAGAAAAAACATGTGTTAAAATTGGAAAGAATACAGAGAATAGCAACTAAAACACAATTTATTTCTATGACGGCAAACACAAAAAATAAATAAATAAAAAAAATAAATAAATAAAAATAATAATAATAATAAATAAAAAAAGGCTCAAAATAATCCCCAAATTTCAGTAACATTTATTAATCACTAGGACTTACACATTCTCCTTACATATGGGCACACATGTGTTGATTTATAAGTGAACAGAGAGTCTCACTGGGCGCGGGGCGGGGGGCTGGCTGTGGTTACCTTTCACAAGCATAGTGTGTGTTGCAGTGTACGGCAAGCAACACACACACACACACACCTCAGGGGCAACACATTATTTAACACAGTACCCCCCCCCCAGGCTGACTCTTAATACATGGACGGGCGGCGGGAGGGTTGATGTTAAGGCATACAACAACTACTCATACAGCAGCTGAGTGTGTGAGGAACTGTAGTGGTAACTGTAGTGGTTGGGTACAGGTGGCCTATCAATTATCCGGCAATTAATTTTCAGGTTCCATCAGTTTTCCGGCATGATGGTATGAAAGTATGTGGTATTATGGTAGTTCTAATAGCCATTTATATAGTTTTTATTACCATGGTTTGATGTGTGTGTGTGTGTGTGTGTGTGTGTGTGTGTGTGTGTGTGTGTGTGTGTGTGTGTGTGTGTGTGTGTGTGTGTGTTCTGAGGGCATTAGGGGCGTAACCTTGGACAAAACACCTGCTTCAGTTCAGATTCGTCTTAAAATATATAATAATAAAAAATAAAATAAAAAAGTCTAGCTAGCTGCCTCACTCATCATCATATTTTAAGCACCTATTATATATATATATATATGTATATGATATTTTGGGTGACAACAGTACTACAGGCGTAACCCAACACAATCATAACTACACATGGATACAAAATAGAAAAAAAAATCTCTAGCAGCATCAATGAGCTAGTGTGACCAAAATTAATTCCTCCATATTACATTACATCTTAATTTTGATTTTGTGTGATTTGCATATCAATTACTTCTATGCAACAGCACATACTAAACTATGGAATGGCACTGAAATGTTAAGGAAGGAAGATGATGTTATTATTTCCCTGCTATTAAAAGAAGAGTGAAAGAGAGAAAGAGAGGAGATGGATAGAGAAAAAGAAGATTGTTTATAGAAAGAAAGAAAGGAGATAGATAGAGAAAAAGAAGAATGAGAGGAGTATAATTGTTTCTAGAGAGAGAGAGAGAGAGAGAGAGAGAGAGAGAGAGAGAGAGAGAGAGAGAGAGAGAGAGAGAGAGAGAGAGAGAGAGAGAGAACAAGTGAACGCTCTATAAGTCTTCTTGATAAGCTGGAACACTGCTAGCCTGGGAGAGAGAGAGGTCCTTAGTAAGATCTGAAACCTGAGAAAGAAAAAAACATGGTTAGAATAATAATAACAATATATATACACTTACATATGCTATAGTAACTTAAGAAAGGACTTTACATAACATAACATAACATAACATAGCCTAACCTAACCTAACCTAACCTAACCTAACCTAACCTAACCTAACCTAACCTAACCTAACCTAACTGACCCCAGAAGCCGATGAGTTTAATAGATCATCAGCTGAGATGTCGTCAAGATCTTCCTCGATATCTTCCTCAACATCATCCTCTTCCTCTTCCTCCTCTTCTTCCTCCTCCTCCTCCTCCTCCTCATGACCCTCTTTCTCACTCATGGAAGAAAAGTCATCCTCGTATTGTCTGTCTGCACCTGAAAGTAAATAAAAATAAATAAATAAATAAAAAAAGAATGAAGAATTTTGAGAGAGAGAGAGAGAGAGAGAGAGAGAGAGAGAGAGAGAGAGAGAGAGAGAGAGAGAGAGAGAGAGAGAGAGAGAGAGAGAGAGAGAAGACGTCAATACAACAGCAACAATAACTCTGCTACAACAACCTCAGCGGCAGTAACAACAACAACAACAACAACAAATACCACAACTACCACCACCACCACCACCACCACACCGTAACCACCTCAACCACCCCCTTCGTCTACCCAACCAAACCCCAAGAGGTGTGACTAACCTAACCTAACCTAACCTAACCTAACCTAACCCGTGACTAAGTGCTTACCATTAATTGAAGTGTCACTGTCAGGTCGGCTTTCATCTAGTGAGGCGAGATCTTGCAGTCTGGGTGAGGCTGCATTGTCACTGGGAAAGTTTCTATAATACAAATAATAATAAAAACAGATAATATATATAGATAATAATATAATCAGATAATTCACAGTTTTTCTTGAAGGCAGTAAATGGGGCAATATAAATCTAATATAATGTCAATAGAATATAAATGTAAATCAGGTAATACATATTTTTTTTCTTGAAGGGACTCAATTCTGTAAAAATGAATTAGGTAAGAACACATACACACACACACATACATACACACACAGAGGTACACACACACACACACACACACACACACAAGAAGAAGTACATTCCATTTTATAAAGTCAAAGAAAAAGGAAAAAACAAGAAAGTGTGATAGAGTAAAAAAAGGAAGGAGACAGAACACGGATGAGAAAGAAAAGAAAACCAAAACACAGAGAACGAAAGAAGAATATAAAATAACAAAGAATTAACATGTAAAGCATAAGAAGAGAGGAAGAGAGAGAGAGAGAGGACACAAAAATCATACAGTTAACAAGTGTAGGAAGAACCAAAGCTATTTTAGAGATATAACAAAATAACAAAAAAAACTCGGTTGAAGGAAAATAACACATACAAAATACTTACCCAGGAGTCTTTACAGAGGTTAAAATCACTTCACTTTTCTTTCTCCCATTCTCTAGATTCAAGGGAGGGAGAGAGGATAGACTCAGCATGTCCCCTCCTCCCTGGCCTTCTTCAGCACCTCTCTTCACCCCTAAATGGTTCTCAGGGGCTCTGGGGGGGTGATCTGAGGAGTCTTTGCCTGTGCCGAGGAGCTGCTTGTGTTGGTGGTCTGGGGGCGGGTCCTTGATGCTAGTACTGTTGTTACTTGAAATACTGCTACCTTCACCATTTTGCTGCAAGGTAATAATACTTTTAATATGATATACAACACTAGTTTTTAGTTTTTGTTCGTTTGATGATTAATAAAGGAAGTGAAATATAAGATGGATGTGTAAATGATGTGATGTTAGTAAGATGGTGAGGTATTGTATCAGTATTTGCTTGCCATTACAACTCATCTGTAATTATGAGTTGTGGAATGTTTACTTTATATATTACAACTAGGTATGAAACACACACACACACACACACACACACACACACACACACACACACACACACACTCACCTCTATGGTTGACAAAGGTAAGGTTTGTCTTTCTCTCAGAAGCTCAATCAAAAGAGGCATTTTCTGACCTGTAAATATTTCCAAAACATTACCTACAAAATGACTACTACAAAATTACACTATTACACACCTAACATATGAGGAACTCTGTCAATACAAGTAGATAAATATTAAACACACACACAAATGCACCTTTTTCATCAGCATTGGCTCTCCCTTCCCCCCCCATGGTAAGGCCCAAGGAGGAGGAGAGAGCCTCAGGACCAGGGAACGACCACAGGGATGGGTGGCCGGACTCTGGGCTGAACACGGCCAGGGAGAAGTCAAGGCCAAGGCACTGAAGAAAGTCCTGCACCAGGCTGGCTGCCACCGCCCCCTCCCGTGTGCCAAGGACGCGCTGGGTTGGCGGGCTTACTAGGGGGATGCCTTTCTAGGGGGGAGGAAGGGAAGGAAAGAAGTGTAATTAAACAGGACTTATGAGCAATTGTGTTACATCTGTTTTAGTTTTATTTTACCTCAGTTTCATTATTCATCGCTTAATAATAATAATGTAATCCTATCTTCTCTAATCCTATGCTTGTGGGGTTGGATCACGTGTAACTGTTTCAATTATTATTCATACGACAAGTTAGGTTAATGTGGGAGTGTGTTTTGTCGCTTGTCTCTGTGCTTCATTACTTCTGGCGATTTGTGATTAAATTTAGTTCATTGAAGTTAGAGCTAAAATCATATATCACTTTCTTACTTGAAGCCGTGCATTGATCACTCACTTTCAGATGGTTACTAATGTTTTAATAATAGTATTTTTCTTATTTAATATAATTGGATTCCTAGTCGTGTGAATAAACAATGGAAAAGTAAATACACGATAGTCCTGTGAATAGTTAATGAGAACTTATTTGCGACGAACGGGATTTTTTTTATCACGTACTATTGTGTTCCCTTAGCCAGTGTCCTTTTAATGCATATATAAAAAAAATAATAAATAAATAAATCAGACGTTTGTGTAAATATACTTTTCTCATTATGTGCTAGATGGTCATGTATATATCATCAACTTATTCTATCTATCACTCAAGTAGACAGACAGACAGACATCAAATACTTACATCACTAAATTCTTCCTCCAGCGCCAGGAAAACACTTGCTCGCAGCTGCGCCTGAAAAAATTAAATGAATATAATTATTTTCCGAACATTACATTAGGATTTCTTGTATGACCTGCCCGGAAAACAAATATATATACACAATACATCCTTTGAAAATACAGGATAAACAGTGATAGTGTCTGATGTAGAATTGTTAAGAATGCGTTTGAGTTTTGTCAGTTAGAAATATAGTGATCAAGTGAGTATTTGGTACTAAAATAACGTAATATTTAAGTTTAAACATCAGTCATTCATGTGGGAGTTTATCTAAGGCTTTGAAGAAAAAAATCTAGCATCATACCGTCAATTTATTTAAACAAAGACCGAAAAAAATTAGGAAACAGCTATAACCGAAATATTTACCTGAATTTTGCCCAGAACTCCATTAGTGTGCAGTGTTTTGGTAACTAGCTCCTTCAGGCTGGAATCATCCTCCTCTTCAATAGACATCACGAATAACGCAAACACAACACACAGAAAAAATCAAATAAAATTAAATAAAAGTATCGCACCCACGACCAACTCAACTTTTGTTGACATGTGACCTTGATCTTGATGCGATGCCACACTCAATGGTCTTGATTCTGATCTTGAGTCCACCACTTGACTATCAATATCTATAGGTGAAATAGGAAAGTTGGTACATTATTGCACAACAAACAAATATTTCACTGCAATATCATAACGTATTTACCCAATAGTATCAACACAAAGTTCAATACAATCTATATACAGTATACAACTTTTGATTAAATACAATGTACATGTTTGTATTTGAATGTACTTGGTAATATTCAAGTACTTTGTGTCTAAGTACAAGTACAAGTACAAGTAACATTTTAAACTCCAAGTACAAGTACATGAAAATTTGTTCTTAAGTCCAAGTACAAGTACATATACTTGGACACAACCCTGCTTCCCACACACCATACACGTATTTTAAACACACACACACACACACACACACACACACACACACACACACACACACACACACACACACACACACACACACACACACACACACACACACACACACACACACACACACACACACACACACACACACACTCCAACACACACAACACCAAACTCCATGTATACGTGATATGCAACACAACTGGTGCCCTAAGTATTATAATTATTAATCGGAAACACAATCAGATTACATTGCCTGGCGTCAGCTGAATGTGAGTGTGTCTAGGGATATGCACCTATCCGGTATACCGACATACAGGTATTTTCGGGGTGGTATTACAGGTATTACATGTATTAGAAGCCCTTCGGTATACCGCTATTTTTGTCTATACAGCACATCCCTAGTGCTACTTTCAGCCTTTCAGCCCGTCAGCCCACCAAAACACACTCACAACACACTCATAACACAACACACTCACCTTCATCTTTATCCTTGTAGGTCATCATGTCCTAACACTTCTTAAACTGTACACGTACACGCTATAATTAACACTCTTGGATGTAAACAAATAATTACGGTGTTTTTTTTCTCATTTTTTAAGAACATAAGAACATAAGAAATGAGGAGACTGCAAAAGGCCACACTATTCAAGATAGTTACTTTTAAAATAATGCAAAAATTGGAGGAGGTAAACAGGGGATTCAAGGATGAAAATTTTAATATAACATCTTTGTTCTATGCGGATGATGGGATGCTAATGGCAGAGAGTATAGAGGATGCTGAGAGAGTAATAGAAGAAGTAATGACAACCAGTAGAGAATGTGGATTAGAGATAAATAAGCAGAAGAGTAGCATAATAATTTTAAATAAGAAGGAAAAACCTCAGGAAATAGCAGGCATAAAAGTTAACAACAACATTAAATATTTAGGTATCACTATTAATGATAGCAAAAATTGTTTCAAACAACATAAAGAATTAATGATAGAGAAGGCAGTGCGAATGGCTAATATGACCTATTCAGTAATTGCTAGAAGCTGCTCAAAATTATTAATAGGGAAAACTTATTGGAAGAGTTTAGCACTCCCTGCAATTCTGTATGGGAGTAACGTTATGGATTTTACTCAAAAGGAGATAGAACAGTTACAAAGGATAGAGAACAGTGTGAGTCGTAAAATCCTGGGAGCTCCAAGATATGCACAAGGAGCAGCACTGAGGGGAGAGATAGGAATATCTAGAATGAAGGCAAGGATAATGGAAGGGCAGCTGAAGTACTTGCAGCACATTTTGAGGGGAGAAGGGAATATATTAATTGAGAGAGTGGTGGAAGAGATGAGAGTGCAGGGGAAGAAGAATAGATGGATAAAAGGTTTAATGGAGGACAGAAAAATGATTGACATAAGAGGAAGTATGGTTACAAAAGAAGAGATTAGAAACAAAGTAAGAATGTGGGATACAAAAGTATGGAAGAAAGAATTGGACGATAAAACAAGTCTGAAATGGTATAAAGAATGGAGAAATGAAATGGGTGGCCAAGAAAGAGTGTATGATAACAGAGAAGCTTCAGTACTACTATTTAAGTGTAGAAGCAATACAATGAACTTGGCCGATAGGAAGAGGTTTAAAAATGAAGCTACTGAATGTATAATGTGTGGGCACTACAATGAAGATTTAAAACACTTCCTCCTGCACTGCCCAGCATACAGTCAAGAAAGAAGAAAAAACCCAACACTGCAGCAGCCCTACCAAGAAAATGAAGACCCATTGATTGGCAACATCCTATATACCAACCACACCGCAGAAGAAAACAAAAAGATGTTATATAAATTTTGGCAGACAAGAAACAATAAAATAAAAGAATTAACATTTTAAAACTTATAAAACTTAAAACTTATAAAAGACCCAGACCGCAAAAAGTAAACATCAGGAAGTGCCGTTCAAAAGGCAATACTTCCGCCTTTCAACAGAACAGAACAGAACAGAACAGGCCAGTTAATGACCTACACGAGGCAGCTCCTTGTCCCCCTGTAATGTCACTCCCTTCTCCCCCTGTAGCGTTGATGGTAGTTGTTATGGTAGCGAGCTACAGACCAAGCGTATAGTAGTATTATAAAACATTGGAGATGCGGGGTATCGATCCCCGTACCTCTCACATGCTAAGCGAGCGCTCTACCATCTGAGCTACATCCCCATCTTCTGAGCTATTGTGTTACTGCTCCTCCATGCCTCAAATAGACATGGAGAGGAACATAAAAGGTGTAAAACGAAGAAATGATATCACCTATCCAGTATACCGACATACCGGTATTTTCATCTTTATCCTTGTAGGTCATCATGTCCTAACACTTCTTAAACTGTGCCTAACACGCTACAATTAACACTCTTGGATGTAAACAAATAATTACGGTTTTTTTTTCTCTCATTTTTTCGTAGCTTTTTCCGTTTTTCTTCGTTTTATGGTTTATTTAGGTTTTGCTTTTGGTTTCAATAATTTTTTTATATTCTATTCTATGATTTTTATTGGTTTAATTTCATTATTATTACTTTATTCTATTTTTTGATTTTATAATTCACCTTAGAAATAAAAAAATTTCATGAAATAAATACGAATCAAATATAACAAATGATTATGTAGAAATTGTTAAGTATTTCAGTCGATTTTTTAAGTATATACAATTGCTTTTCTTTGTATAATACAAATCTCAATTTTGGTTTTATATATACGTGATCCACCAGTCAACACATGGCCTCCACCATACTGTACCAGTTGGAACCTGTTTATATATTTATATTAGGTTATTTACGCTTAATAGGTAATGTTTTCTTTATATCCAACCTCTATTAATGGTGAGGAATAATGTATTACTGCTTCTCCATGCCTCAAATAGACATGGAGAGGAACAGAGAAGGTGTAACACGAACAAATAATATCACCTCTTTAAAAGTCCGTCCGGTGTCGACTGCTAGCGGTCACAAGAAAAAGATTACTCTTATGATTATTATTATTGAACTTCAAATTAATATTATAGAAAATGATGATCAAAAGAAAGAGAAAAATCTTTATAATGATAATAAATATGTAACGAACCGATATATATTATAGAGCATTTAATATAATTCCAAGTTTAGACTCTCAACCAAAGTCCAAGTCCAACTGACTATGAAATCCCCTTTTAAATTCAACGCGTACAAAACTATTATTTCCTGATTTCTTTGTTTATTATTGTCTTCCCCAGCCAGCACAGGATGATGGGACCCATGTGGGTCCTTTGTGGGCTACTTTATGGGCCACATGTGGGCTGCCTACATGCGGCCCAGATAAATTTGGCCACGGGATTCATGTGGGTTTCAGGTGGGCTGCTCAAGTGGGCTAAACGTGGGATATGGGTGGGATCCATATGGATATTGTGTGGGCATGGCATTGAATTTATGGGGATATATCGCATATATTTGGTGCATTATCATTGATAAAGGGCTTTTGACATAGTCACTGAAAAACAGAAAACAGTGGAAGTCTTCTCCATTATACGAGTATATCCATACCCCTGTACAGGGGTATGGGTATATATATGTACTTTTTAAATACTAACATCACTGTTTCATTGGAGGACGTCCTCCAATGAAACAGTGATGTTAGTATTTAAAAAGTACTTACAGCATATCTAGAGTTTTCTCTAACGTTCACTTTCCGTTGAATTGCCTAAAGCCCAATATGCCATTGATATTGGGCTTTAGGCAATTCAACAGAAAGTGAACACCAAGACCAAGACCACGACCAAAACAAGACCAATCTCAAGTTGTGAAAAAAGTAAGGTAATGATAGTGAATAGATCAGAAGATGAGAGGGATGTTACATGGAGACTTGGAGTGAAAGAGTTGCAGCAAGTATGTGAGTACAAGTATCTAGGGATATGGATGAGCCCAAATGGATGTGAGAAGGCTAAGAATGAAAAGATTAGTATGGTGAATCAGTGGGTTGGCAGACTAGGGAGTGCAGCAAGAATGAGAGCGAGTAAATATGACGTGTTGCGAGAGATATGGAAGAGTGTGGCTGTTCCGAGTGTAATGTATGGTATGGAAGTGATTGCATGGAGTGAAAAGGAGATAGACAAGTTGGAAGTAGGGCAGAATAGAAGAGCAAGAATGGCACTGAATGCACCAAGGTATGCAGCTGTAGAAGCTTTGAGAGGTGACATGGGATGGAGTACGTTCAGGGAGAGACAGATAAAGGCAACTTTGAGATATAAAGTTAGGCTGGAACGAATGGAGAATACAAGAATTGCACGGAAGGTGTATTTGTGGAATGTAAGGAGGAGTAAATGGGAGAAGAAATGTCTGAACATGGTAGACAGATGTGGCATGCTCGTTAGGTGGGTGCATAAATTTTGTGAAGGGAGAGAATGGTTGTATGAATGGAAGGTGATGAACAGAAGTAGAGAAGGGTTAGAGTGGGATGTGAAAAGGTGGAAAAGCGAGATAGACAAAACAGTGAAAGGTGTGGGACTAAGTAAGTGGAAGACTGAGATGGAACGAAAGAAGACTTTGGAATGGTACAGAGAGAAAGAGGCCCCAATGTATGTAAGGTGGTATGATGGAAGCCTGGGTGGTGATCTTCTCTTCCGAGCTAGGGCACAATGTATGGATGTGAATGCAAGGAACTACAGATGGTCAGAGTCCCGCAGCAAAGTGTGCCAGATGTGTGATATGGGAGAGGATGAGACGGTAGAGCATGTAGTACTAGAATGCGAGAAGTATGACCGTGACAGAATGGAAATGATGCGTGTGATTCTGGCAGAAATGGGACGTGAAATGAATGAGGTGACTGAAAGAACTGGAAGGGAATGGATGGCGTTGTTGCTAGGACTGTGTGAGGAGACGAGTGAACGGATGATTGATGCGGTGAAAGAGTTCCTGGAGAAAATGTGGTATGCGAGATTGAGAGATTAGGGCATGTAATTAGAGTATGCATCTTTGATTTATTTAGTTTCTTTTTTTCTGTGTATTTTCCTCTTTTTTTTTCCCCCCTTATTCCCCTCACAGGAGCTGCCGATATTAAGGCCCGACTTGGAGGAAATTTCAAGTCACCTGTGACATCAAGATCAAGATCAAGATCAAGCTGTGACACCACATTCAAGATTAAGAACAGCATCATCATCATCATCATTAAGTGTGGAGGCTGTACAGCACTCTTCAAACCTAACACTACATCCTCACCTGCACCGCCTGTGTCTGTCCGTGACGCACTCTGCCCTCGTTACAGTGACATCCAGGAAACCATTAAGTACTTGTTGGTGCAGTTTTCACAAAATTAATAAAACCCATAATTTTCGAGATGCAAGATAAAAGTTAGGCCATTTATATTATATTATCCACGTTTATACTCGTACGATGAAAGGAATAACACAGAGCCTCTCACAGTATAATGACAATGATTTTCTTATGTTATCTTGTCATTGAATCATAATACAACATAACATAACCTTACCTAACCCCAGTTTTTAGGACTTCTATGTCATCACAATGTTCGCCTCACAGGATCATGGCGGAGGTCCAAGGAGGGAAGGAGGAAGGCAAAGGAAGGTTACCTCCAAGTCAGAAACAGAAACAAGTACCACTCACTCAGATGACCAGAGAGGTGAGTGAAACGTCTCTTGTAAAGCTAGGTTAGGTTAGGTTAGGTTAAGGTTAGGTTAGGTTAGGTTAAGGTTAGGTTAGGTTAGGTTAGGTCAGGTCAGGTTAGGTCAGGTCACCTCCTTACCTTGACTTGTTGCTTGTTGAGAGAACGCATGTTAAGTTATTCATATCCTTTATATTTGAACAAGGTGTCATTATGCTAAATGTTCTCCACAAAAGATTATGGTAAAGTCAGGTAACTTATACATAGCAAAGTCTGTGCACTAAAATGATAAATTATATATATATATATTTTTTTTTTTTTAACTATTTTTTATTTTTATTTGCCCTTGGCCAATACCCTTATAATGTAAATAAATAAATAAATAAATAGAAAAAAAATAGATAGATATAGATATATGTATTTATATATTGTTACTTATAATATTATTAGTTGTTATTTTGGGATAATATGGAGATAAGGTTAGCCTACTAATTTTGAGGCACAGACTATTTTGCTTTAACAAGTTTCCGGAAGTTGATATATATTACATGATATTCTGCAACCTTAATTCTATCTGACATGTAAGTATTAACCTCGGGAGAAGACGCTAATGTTATCTCCATATTATCCTTATTTTGTTACACAGGAGTTGGAGACGAGAGTGCGGCAGCTTGAGGCCCACAACACACAGCTACGTAACCTTCTCACCAAGAGCCAGGCAGGAGGGAAACCAGACTCACCCTTCACTAACACCAAGGACAAAAAACAAAGGAAGTTCGATTTTTCAAAGTAAATATACTCCACTTCTTTACCCTTTATACACATACACACACGCACACATGCATATATAAAGAGATAAAGAAGAAATAAAGAATATAAACAGAAAATAATAAAAAAAACTAAATGATGATGACTAGCACTAAATATTTGTTTGGATACCAGTTAGCAAAGTTTAATATAATTCTGTTTTACTCTCCTCTTTGTGGCACCTGTTCCTAGGCACTCCCGCCGACACGTGGCACTGAAGCTGTGTTACCTGGGCTGGAATTACCAAGGGTTTGCAGTGCAGGAAGACTCCCAGAACACCATTGAAGCAGAACTCTTTACAGCGTTGTGCAAGACCAGACTCATTGAATCCAGGCAGACATCAAACTACCACAGGTGTTTAATTTGATATCCTTAATACATGATACAATAATTAGATTAATATAAAAAGTACTTAAACAAGCCACTTCATATGTACAAATTACCCAGAAAATTGTTAATACTGAATACTTGTGCCTTTAGTTTTACATTTTGTTTTAAACTCATGGATGATTTTTTTTCCTTGTAGTATATAAAAGTAATTAATACCCATGTAAAGAATGTCATGAGTATTGATAAAGGATGAATTTGAAATACTCTTTTACAGTGTAGAAAAAAGATGTTCCATTACAACAGTGTAAAGAAACAATTAATAACATCAAAAAAAGTACAAGAAAACTCTCCTTTATTTTCTGTGATAAATAATATGGAGAGTTCTGTTTTTTAGTCTGTCTGTCAGATAATTCCACTCATACTTTTTTGCAGTCTCCTTCTTTTGTTATACTAATATTAAGTTCCCTTCACTTGGACAGGTGCGGCCGTACAGACAAAGGTGTGAGTGCGTTTGACCAGGTAATCTCCATCACCCTGCGGAGTCGCCTGAGGAAGGGCATTGGGGTGGAGGAGCCTTGCCTCGGGGAACCTCACTCCACCTCTGACAGACTGGAAGAGCAGGCGGAGGAGGAGGCGGAGGAAATAAATTATGTTCAACTCCTAAATAGAGGTTAATATGAATAATGAATAATGTAATGTGTGTTGAATTGTGTAAAATAAGGAATTAGTTATATCATCACACCATCACACACTCTGATGAACACACACACACACACACACACACACACACCACACACACACACACACCTAACCTAACCTAACCTTACCTTATTATTATTATGAATTAACATTAATATCAGTATTATTATGATTATTATTTCATTCTCTCTATACTCACTTTATCCGTTTGTATTTCCTATGCCTTCGGGTGAAATAGAATCATTATTATTATTATAACTAATACCCTCTCCTTCAGTCCTTCCACAGGAGATAAGAGTCCTAGCCTGGTGTCCCGTGCCTTCAGGATTCTCGGCAAGGTTCGACTGCCGCCAACGCACCTACAAGTATTTCTTCCCTCGAGGCAATCTTGACTTACAGGTAAAGGAAAGGTGTTGATAAGGTGGTCTAAGTAAAGGAGTTTGGGAAGGAGTAAAGGAGTAAGGGAATTAGGTGGAAAAAGTTGTAAAGTTAATCAAAAGTCTGAAAGGAAAGTGATGAAAATGATATTGGAGAATGCACTACAAGCAAGTTAGGTAAATCAAAAGGAAACCTAACCTAACCTAACCTAACCTAACCTAGCCTAACCTAACCTAACCTAACCTAACCTAACCTAACCTAACCTAACCTAACCTAACCTAACCTAACCTAGCCTAACCTAACCTAGCCTAACCTAATTCAACACTTCCTGCCTAGTCATAAAAAAATAACAAACCTCTACGACACCAAGCTTGATGTCTTTCCGAAGCTCTACACTAACACCAACACTTCCTTCCCCAGGCTATGAGCAAGGCCGGCCAGCTCTTAGTAGGAGAACACGACTTCCGCAACCTGTGCAAGATGGATGTCGCGAACGGTGTGGTGAATTTCAAGCGACGGATCATGGCGGTGACGGTAGGAACGAGTGGATGAAGGTGGAGATGGTGTGGATAGAAGAGATGGTGTGTGTGGAAGGGGTAGTGATGGGTATGAGATGTGTGTGGCTACTATAGAGGGTCAAGCCTTTCTGTGGCACCAAGTAAGGGCTGTGATGGCTGTTCTGTTCCTAGTCGGGCAAGGGAAGGAGCAGCCGAGTGTGGTGGCGGAACTGTTGGATGTCCAGACTCACCCTAGGTATGTTGACGCGTACACACACACACACACATACACATACATGAATAAAGTAACTGATTTCTTTCTTTCTGTTAATATGAACGTCATGAATAAGCTCAGGAATTATTATTTTTGAAAGTATAATATTGTTTTCTTTTGTTCTGTGTGTGTGTGTGTGTGTGTGTGTGTGTGTTGCAGGAAGCCCCAGTATTGCCTTGCCAGTGACCTCCCCTTGAACCTGTGGGCGGTACACTTTGATGACCTGACCTGGCACTGGGACGAGGAGGAGCTGCGACGACTTCTCGGACAAATGCAGAAACTATGGACACAACAAGCAGTGAGGTGGGTGGGTGGGTGATCCTCTTCCTCTTCTTCTTTTTCTTCTTCCTCTTCTTCTTCCTCTTCTCTTCCTCTTTCTCTTCTCTCATCTTCTCTCTTTTATCTCTTCCTCTACCTCTTCTCCTTCCTCTTCCTCTTCTTCCTCTTTCTCTTCCTCTTTCTCTTCCTATTCTTCTTCCTCTTCCTCTCCCTCTTCCATTGATTAGTAAAGATATGAAATCACTTAGGAATTCACATTTTTTTTTATCTGCTCTTATCTGTGTTCTACTTGACTTGTTTTCCTTCTCCTTTGTTTCCCTCCCACACTATAAACCTGTGATGAACCTAACCTTATTGAACTCATTTAGGTCTTATCTAATCCTTTCTCCAAGACACATATGAATTTATACTTACCACGAAGTTATTTCTTTTATTTATATTGTAGTTTGTTTATTTATTTATTTATTTTCAGTAACGTGATGACTAGAAATATGCTGCGCGATCTTGAGACTCGTTATGGGAAGCTGATAAGAGAGAGGAGGACAAGGAGTGATAAAAACGAAGAAGAGGAGCAGGGAGATAATCAAGAGCCTGTGGTGAAGAAATTGAGAGAGGAGGACGAGGATGAGGTGTTGGAAGTGAGGGAGCAAGTCACAGTGTTGATGTCAGGTACTCGAAGCAAGGTGTACTGTCCTCTGCTGTCAAGGCCAACGTGTGGTGAGTGGTGGTGGTGGGGTGTGTGGTGAGTGGTGGTGGTGTGGTGGGTGGTGGGTGGTGTGTGTAAGTGTACTAGTACCAGGAAAGGGTAATTTAAGGGAGGAGATCTAGGAATACCATGCTAACCTAACCTAACTTATCTTAACTTAACTTGACTTAATTTAACTTAACCTAACATAACATAACTTAACTTAATCTAACATAACTTAACTTAAACTAACCTAACCTAACATAACCTAGGTTGTGTGCTAAGTTCACTAACTACTAGAAAATACTATATTACTATACAACCAAATGATTTAATAAGAATATGTAATTATAAGAATGTATAATAGGTTAATGTTTGAGTTTTTTTTTTTAATAGAGTATTTTTGAAGTAGTTATTTTTTTTTTTTGGTGTCAGTTTTGATTGTGTGATGAAGCTTTTGTTGTGTTGTAGTGTGCAAGTTAAATAGTAAGGGAGTTGGTAGGGTTATAGCAGATTAAAAAAAAGATGAGAGTGTAGGAACCATTTCAAATTATTAAATCAAATCAATTTTATTTGTTAACTGATTTGTATAATAATTTTTTTTCCCCCTGCAGAGAGTCTGGAGAAGCGGGTTGAACACTACGTCAAGAGACAGAAGCTGGATCCAGACTTGCTACAAAAATTAACCCAATGAGACCTTCAGTGTTTTGTTTGCCCTTGGCCAGACCCTTTTAATGTAAACAAAAATATAATAATAAACAAAAAAAAACTAAAAGTGTGGAGAAGAGGAGGGATTAAATTTAACTCCATTCTCATTTTATACACTTTATTTATTTATTTATTTAATTTATTTTTTAAGCTAAGGAGGGCCTTGCATCAAGTGATTTGGGGACTGCAGTCTTGTACGTTTTTTCTATTAATAATAAACCTCACTCTTTTCTTGTCTTTCTTCCACAACCTACCAGCGTAATTTTGTTTTTCATTTCATTTCGACTGTAAGAGAACTATTCCTTATCATATATTGATCTTATAAGTAAGTTAACTAGAATGGATAGGCTGATGGTATGGTATGGCTGGTTCTCTTGATCAGCTGGCTCTAACAAGCTTAAACCATTTACTGTAAAAAATAATTAACTATACAAGCACACTCGATGCATTTATTGAGAGATTATTAAAAGGTATATACAAAGAAGTTGCATCTATACTCTAGTCATGCTATCCACATTACAATGAAAATATATCGAGTCAAATTGTACATTAATAACAAAAACAAGTCATCAATCTATGTGCAAGATGTCCTCCTCGAGACTTTAACTTCACCTTCAACCTCAACTTCACCTTCAATTTCACCTTCAACTTCACCTTCAACCTCAACTTCACCTTTAATTTCAACTTCCCTTTCAACTTCAACTTCATACAGCCGAGCCCATCTCAAAGTTAAGTGCTATAGTATTATCTAACATTAACTATTTTCATTACTACTGCAAGTTACAGTTAATAGGTCTATACACATTATACATACATTTTTAACACTTAAAAATACCTCTATGATACACTTGAAAGGAAATCGGTGCAATAATTCCTAAAGTAGTATTGTTTCTAGCTTATCAATATTCATTTTACAATACAGAGACCAGAACTGCAGATCATAAGCATAAGGAGGCCTAATTAACGGTAAATAAAGTCTTAGGATTACCTCTGTTGAACTCATACTTACGCTCCTAGTGATACAACTTAGTACCCTGTTAATTACCTATGTCCCTGGCACTAATACATTACTAATACACTCCAAAGTCTTTTTCCGAATTTGGATTTCCTATATCTACTCCGTCTAGGGTATATCTATTTCCTGTGTTCTAGGGTATATCTATTTCCTGTGTTCTAGGGTATATTTATTTCTACGTGAAGTCTACTGCATTTATTAATATTCCACTGCATCTGCGGTGGTCTAGTGGCTAGCGGTCGGGCATACCAGCTCAGGGTCCCGCGTTCGAGCCTCGGCACGGGCTGGCCACTTTTCTTCGTTACTACCGCCGAGTGGCCTAAGATCACACATGCTGCCATAACACCATCCTCGCCGGGACTGCAACGTTATGTGCGCGAGGAGCTTCCGCTGGCAGCATGAGCTTTTCCCTATCGCTCCTCCGAAAGGAAGAGCACGGGCTGACTAAGAGCCCGTCAGTGTATATACATTATGGTTAGGGTTTCTATCGAGGTGGAGGGTAGTTTGTGCAGATGTCGAGCAGCGCTGCTAGAGGTGAAGAGGCGACTACCCGTGCAGCCTGCTCGTACTCGGGATCAGGGGACTCGGCAACCCGGGAACGTAGTCTGCAGGTACTTGGCCAGTGAAGGACATAGTGTATTAGTGGGTCATCAGAGACTGTGAGGCAGTGTGGGCAAGGGTACAGCATGAGCCTATCAATAAGAAGAAACAAGGCGTCACTTAAAAAAAAAAATCTAACCCACGCTACTAACGGGCGGAGGCCAACCATCTAAGGTCTCCCTGAAGCCTACCGGCGCCATGAGTTAAAACGGTCCACTGATACTCATATTTGCGTGCTACTTGGTCATACCATAGCAATGCACGAACTCTGAAGTGGTTTGTCGATCCTTATCTTAGTGTTATCAGAAAGTTATGGTGAAATACTGGTGATGATGATCATTTAGGCCAGTGTTATTCACTAATTTTTGCAAGATAGCCACTTCCGTTAAACGCATTGATTGAGAGAGCCGCAGCTACTGCAAGTTAGCGTAACTCAACTAAATTAAGTAGTACTGAGCTGCTAGTGCAATATAGTAAATGAGAAAATTTTGACATGATAATATTAGCCTGCATATCTTGTTATTAATAGCAAAATAAAGAGAGTAACGAAAATAAAATAAAGAGAGTAAGAGTAACGAAATACGTCCAGTCTCCCCGAAAGTTTGAACTCAACTGATTCAGGGAGACCACCGATGCCTAGAGCTAGACGTGTCCCTGATCAGTTTCCCGTAGTGGACACGTATGATTTCTGTACGACTAGGCTAGGGATGTTAGAATGTTATCTCTTACTGTGACTTCGTCTTCCATCTCACCTCATGAAAATATGTATCTTACTTGAAAAATTATTTTTTTATATTAATTAATTTATATATTTTTCGAGAGCCGTGAATTGAGTCATCGCGAGCCGCCAGCGGCTCGCGATCCGCGCAATGAATACCACTGATTTAGGCTCTTGCAGTTTCCTCATTTCTTATGTTTTTATGTTCTTATGAAAACCAAATATGCAAGTACAGATGCAAAGGACGATTATTTACTGTACCCGAATTAAATTTCAGTGCCACTTTAGTATGAAGTCTACCATTCTGTTTCTACTTTAGTATGAGGTCTACCATTCTATTTCTACTTTAATATGAGGTCTACCGTTCTGTTTCTACTTTAGTATGAGATCTACCATTCTATTTCTACTTTAGTATGAGGTCTACGACGCTATAATGTGGGTTAAATGGATTATTTCTATCGAAGAATAACCATTTTTTAAAATCATTCATCAATTTATTAATGAACAAATTGGGTTAATCTTTTCTGAGCACTTTTCAGCAAAAAAAAATTAAGATGTGACCAAAACAGTTCCTTATTAACACCTCCCATGTTCTTTAAAATACGTGTGTTGCCATCCAACCATGATCATTCTTTGCCTTAAGTGTTTGCTGCTGTTATTGCATCCACGTTATTTTGTTAGTGATTCAATATACAATGGCGATAAAACTGATTATTTAAGTTTCCATATGCAGGCCATTGATCAGAGTGAATCATTGAGCCAGCTTCATATTCTCGCTGAATGATGGCAAATAGAGTATTTAATTTATGTCACGTGTTTTTTATTCAGATTATATATATGAACATAATGTAAACTTAAGTCAAAGCCAATCTAGTCCTGCGCCTTGGGAACATAATTTTACGTCATAATTGTGTTCGGATTAATAAGATGTCATTTAATTTTCAAGTGTACCTTTATTTATAATTGTAGTACCATCTAACACATTATTATGACAAACTTAATATTTCTATGTATTTTAATGTATTTTTCAATAACCGACTCTTTATCGAAGCTTTATCGGAATAACTTTGTGACGTCAGATATCAAATCAGGGTTTATACCAAATACATATATACATGATTAAATATTATACCGAAGAAACATGAACCCTTATTAATTGTTTCATATAAATATAACAAAACAAATGCTGATAACATTACTTGTATCTTGTTATACAAGTGTCCAAGAAAACGGTTCCGTAGTTTCAGTTGAAGTTCTTACACCGCAGGGTGAGGACGCAAGGCTGCAGTCCTCTGGCTATTTTAACGCCGGGTTCGGTTTAAGGAAGGTTTTTTTTTATTAGTTTTACAATACATATATAGTAATTGAAGAGCTGGATGAACAACACCATGCAGAATGAACTGGTAAGTGTGAGAGCGTGTTATTAGTGTAGTGTAAGGTAACCATCGAAGTTGTAATCACTGTGATTGGTGATTGCACATTTAAGTCGTACAGGTGTGTAAGTTTGTACACGATTAACTTCATGTAGATTTGCTTGTGTATCATAATTTCAACAAAGCTTCCTTTCAAACTTTACCATAAGGATTTCTTTCCAATACAGTGAGAAACACGTGACATTTCGGCTGTAAAGGATATTTTGTTGTGTGCGTGGCGTAGTAATTAGCAGCAGGTAGTGTAAGGTGACAGCCAGGTGCACGGAGGTCATGTCCTTTCACTACAAGGCTCACTGACTCATAAAGTGCTAATGAAAAGAGTAAAGGGAAGGAAAGAAAAGGAAAGCGAAGAGAATGGAGTGTGTGTGGCTAGGGAGAGATGAAAGCACTTCTGCTCTATCCATCTTTGTAATACGAGGCGATAGACTATTGATAGATAGATAGATAGATAGATAAACCATTAAAGGGAGTCACCCGAGGTTAATACTTATACATGTCAGATAGAATTAAGGTTGCAGAATATCATGCAATATATATCAACTACCGGAAACTTGTTAAATCAAAATAGTCCGTGCCTCAAAATTAGTAGGCTAACTTTATCTGTTTTTTCTTTTTCTTTCTCAGGGTGAATTGAGTGATCTGTATGGGTCCTTGAATTTAGGGAGTTCCGAGGGAGGGGATAACAACAGCCTGGAGACTATTATACGTATTAACTCCTTCCTCAACAACTCCCTCGATCTCCACAACGTTGTACCAGACACCACCTCGAGTAACTCCATAGGTGAGGCCAGCAACGATTAAACTCTTGGTGGAGATTGGAACACTTGATATATTTCTTTGATTTCTGTGTGGTTGTGTGTGGTTATGGTATAGACTTTAGGGTAAATCTTACTAATAGCACCTCACGGATCACCAAAATATTGACATAGGTGATGAGGTATGTAATGTACAACACGTTTGTGGTGGTTTTATTTGGGGGACGGCCTTAGTTTGGCCACAGAGGCTCTTTAAAAATCTGGTAGGTGCCTCAAATTCTAAGTTCACACAGATGTTAAGTTATGGTTAGGTAAAGGTTGTTAGGTTAGGTTACGTTTATGTTATGGTTAGCTTAGGTTCTGGTCAGTTAGGTTCGGTTATATAAGATTTTTACAAAAATTTTATATAACCGAACCGAACCTAACCTAACTTAACCTAACCATAACATAAACGTAACCTAACCTAACAACCTTAACCTAACCATAACTTAACATCTGTGTGGACTTAGAATTTGAGACACCTACCAGATTTTTAAAGAGCCTCTGTGGCCAAACTAAGGCCGTCCCCCAAATAAAACCACCACAAACGTGTTGTACATTACATACCTCATCACCTATGTCAATATTTTGGTGATCCGTGAGGAGGTGCTATTAGTAAGATTTACCTATGTGTGGTGGTGTGTGGTTACAGTATAGATTTCAGCACTTTTTATATTATCTATGTGTGATTGTGTGTGGTTACGGGTACAAAAAGATGGCCTTTATTAGTTAGTATTAAGATGAATTTGTGTTACGACTCTCATGGTTTCAAAACGGATTGTTACATTGAAAAGTGAGCAGTTCAAATAGTACACTCTTTGTCTCCTAACTGCCTTTCAAATACCCAATTATTTCTTCTATTTTGCCATCCTTGTGCTGTAAATAATACCCTAAATATCCTGTTGGGTCACCTTGCTATTTAAACCATCATTCTTATAACTATCGGAATATAATCATTCTTTTTTTCAGATATCATGTTGAATGAGTTAATGAACAACACGGGAGGGACATCATCGCTAATGAATTGGAAGGGTCAGCCTACATCACGATCTCTGCCGTTAGGGGGGACAAAAAAACCCTTGCAGGTAATAATAATAATAATAATAATAATATATACTTTATTTACTCTTTTTTTGTGTAATACAGAGAATAAACCTGCTGTGGAACATACTCTAATTTCTTCATGTGGATTATACTTATACAGAATGGATATTATTTTTATTTTACCCATGTATGTATTGATGGTGTATGTTATGTATACTTTGTGCATCAAGAACTGGACAAGGTTATAGTGAATGGGAGAGTGAGTGAGGGAAAGCTTAAGTATTTATTAAGGAGTGCGATAAGGTTTTTATAATTGGACTGGCTGTTCAGTTTGGTTATAGATGCAGTTATGAGGTGAAAGTAGGGTTGTAATGGAATAGAATTGTGTATAGACTATGTTAAATGGAACCTGAATACAATGTTGTTTGCATATGATACTGAGTCCTGCAGAGAGAGAGAGAGAGAGAGAGAGAGAGAGAGAGGTAGGAGGTTGAAACTAAGTAGACGAAAATGTAAGGTGATAATTTTCAAAAGGAAGAACTTGATGTAACTTGATGTAGAACCCAATATAGAGAGAGGACAGCATACAACAAGAGATATGAAACCAAATTGAATGAACAAATGATAGAAAAGTCAATTAATTAATATTTTACAGTATATTTAAAAGAGTCCTATAGTATATTAATGGTTTCCTAGTAGTGAGTTAAGAAGCAGTTCCCAGGATGTACTTGTTAGCAGTGGAATTAATAGGAAGTATAAGACCTCAGAAATATAGATACTACAAAGATGAGGAGTGTTAGGGTGGATTCACAATAATTGGTCATATATTTATACATTTTTTTTGGGTTTATTCTAGCTTCTACCTTTTTATTTACCTTCTAACTTTTTATTCTACCTTCTATTCTACTTTTTTATTCATTATTACCAACAGTTGCAGCAAAGTGGTGGTGGTGGTGGTAGCGGAGACTCTAACATACCACTTAGCAGGTTATTGGCGCAGACTTACAGCTACAGTTCAGAGAGTTCTTCACCTACTTCTTCCCTCACTCCAAGGTCGCAGGTCTGTACACGAGGCAGTCAGGCATTATTAGTTACTGTGTTAGACTAGTTTACAAAGATTAGTATTTAGTCAAATCACTTACTTGTGTTTGCTAGTTGAAGTTGAAGAAATGTCTGATGTTCTGAACTCCTTTGTGTATTAAGGTTCCTACATAAATCAATTGCATTTTCCTTTTATAATTGGAACTGTTTTCTAGTTTGCAATTAATGAGCCATTTTTAACATTGAAATGGTAGTGGTCAAAATCTGGTTGATATGGTAGAGGTAACATTACTTTTAACTATCTAATGCCTGTCCTCGTTCCCCTTGTGTTCAGGCCACTGGATACAACAACAATGTGTTTGGGTACATGGATGACAGCCCCCAGTCGAGTGGGTCCACCAACTCCCGGCTCTCGTTCAGCTACTCCCAGTCCCCAGGCAGCGTGGGCCGGCACATGAAGCAGTCCACAAGCAGGTCACTCCTTGGTTTATCATGTTCTGTTTTATAGGTTTATTTGGGTCAATTGATATAGTAAATACGTTCTATGTTCATTTGGGTTTATCGATATAGTGAATGTATGTCTTAATATTTTCTGCTTGCATCTAAGTATGGATGTTAGATAGGTTTTTTTTTATATATCTGTTCTATCTATCGTCTCTGCTGCCTCGTTCACTCCAGGAACATCACTCTAGGGGATGGCCACGGCAGAAGAGCCTCCACACCTCCCTATCCACACACTCCATCCTTATTACTCCAATCTCGCCCTTCTATCAGCAACTCCTTCACCTTATCCTTACATCATATAATTGGCCTTCCTCCCCTCCTATAGGACCCTCGCTTCACTCGCTCTCCTCACAAACTCTTCATTCTTCTTTCTCTCCATAGGACCAAACCACCTCGACACATTTTTTTTCACTCATTGCATTAATTGAATATGTAGATGGAAATAAACACGTGTTAACTCTTTAATTTGTATGTAAGTGTCATATTACTGCAGGATTTACTTTATCTTGGTATCTCTTTGTGTTCTAGCAACCCTCCCTCCTCCCTCCCGTTCTCCCTCCTCCTCCTCCTCCTCATTCTCCTCATATTCGTCCTCTTCCTCCATTTCCTCTTTCTTCCCTTCCCAAACTATCAACCTTCTCTTCCTGTTCATCTAATTCGATCCTTTTAGATGTATATGTATATGTTGTTTTAGATTGTTTTGTTTGTGTTTTATCATAGCAGTGACCCTGGAAGTCCCACCCTTGGAGAAGCTATCCTGATGGGGTGCCAGGACGTCAACCCCATAACCCATGATGTTGGTGCTGGCAAAATTACTGATGCCGTCACACTTGCAAACCTGGTGGTGAGTATAGGATGGAAAGTTGATTGATCTGTATCTATTTACTTCCTAGGCTGTTATCCCACTAAAGGTATGCATACACACCCCCATGCAAACATACATATACACTCCTCTCACGTAGGAGTAAGCAGTTTATATAGTTGTTTGCAAAATTAGTAAGGAATATAAGAAACTACAACAATTACTAAGGAATATACGAACCCACAAGGATAGCAAACTGTTACAGAATGATATGAATTAACAAGATATATGAATGGAGCGAGACACAAGATATGGAATTCAAATACAAAAATATGCCATGTATTGTAAATGTGTAAGAGTAGAATGAGACCCACATGGACATATAACTGAGGTGACTTTACTTCACATCCAACACTCTGATGGGAGACTAGAAATGTGCAATGGTATCAAAGCCTAGTAAGGGTATTGGTTGTGTCCCTAACTAATGTATTTTTCCAGAGTTCCCCGAGTCTTTGTATTGGCATTGGTTGTGTCCCTAACTAATGTGTCTTTGCAAAGTTCCCCGAGCCTTTGTATTGGCATTGGTTGTGTCCCTAACTAATGTGTCTTTGCAAAGTTCCCCGAGCCTTTGTATTGGCATTGGTTGTGTCTGCAGAGTTCCCTGAGCCTTTGTATTGACATTGGTTGTGTCCCTAACTAATGTGTCTTTGCAGAGTTCCCTGAGCCTTTGTTTTGACATTGGTTGTGTCCCTAACTAATGTGTCTTTTCAGAGTTCCCTGAGCCTTTGTATTAGGATTGGTTGTGTCCCTAACTAATGTGTTTTTGCAGAGTTCCCTGAGCCTTGGTGGGTGTAACCGAGCCTCTAGCCAGCTGTCAGGGGATGGCGTAGCACGAGGCAGCGCTGTGGTCCCAAACAACTCCCATATGTTTGCATCCAGTCACCAGGCTCCCAATAACATGACCCTACTAGGCCTACACAACCAGCAGCAGCAGCAGCAGCAGCAGCAGCAGCAGCAACAGCAGCACAACAGCAGATGGTTCAGCAGCTGCAGGAACAATCACCTAACCTAAAACAACTGTCCTTAGGCCTTAACAATGGAACTTTACATCCTGCATCTCCTTTACCCCAAGGTGGGTTAATAGTTAAGTCTTAAGGTGTGTTAATAGTCCAGTTTGGGTCTAATCATTAAAGTTATAATTATTCTGGTCAATGGCTGCTGCAACATTACTAGTGATCTGATTGAGTGTTTTGTGCAGGCCTCGACTTGAATGGTTTGGCACAACTCCAAAATGCCTGGTTGACATCACAGAGGCTTCCTACCCTGGCTGGTCCAGGCTTTCAAGGGAGCGATCACAACAAGAGTCCTGTTACCATGAGCAGCCTCTTCTCCACCCCATCTGACCCCTTCTGCATTGAGAAGGCTGCTAAGATGCACAGGAATGCTGCGGGTATGTAGGGGAGGAGAGGAACACTACCTTACCTTATTAAAAGTCTAGAGTGGAAAGTTTTTACACACGCATTGAATGAGTTATTACTGAAAGGAATTTAAGAATAATATTAGTATAAACTACTTTAATCCTTAAGCCTTAAGTCTGTATGGTTTGATTTTCTATTCAATTCTCTCCCTCTTTAAACTCCTGGCTTGCTTGATCCACTATGAGCTTACCATTGTTACCTTTCAGCTGTATGTGATGCCAACTGCACCTGGAGTGGTCAACTGCCGACAAAGTTACACAAGAATCCTATTTATTCCGGCAAGGTGTGTTTCTGTATCCTGAATGTGTCATCAAATATGTTATGTATACGTTTCTCTGGTGATAGGTTGTCGTGTATTACGGGTGCATGTGGTGTGTGTGTGTGTGTGTGTTTGTCTCGTCTTGCTACCCCCATTTGGTGGAATACAGACTGGTGTATAGATAAAATAGATTATCATCATCATCATCATCATCATCATCATTACCATAACTGTTTAACTATTATTTAATTCACATAAAACTCTCCTATTGAAATTGAAACTGAACCAGTGCAACTCAAAATAAATATCTATACAATTACAAAACGTTGGAAAGGAAGTTTATAATCTGGTGTTGTCTGGCGTTGAAGGTGTTCCTGGGAGGTGTGCCGTGGGACTTGACAGAACCCACACTCAAGCAAACACTCAGCAGCTTTGGAGAAATACACGTGGAATGGCCAGGCAAGAAGAACTCTATCAACCCACCCAGAGGATACATCTATGTTATCTTTGAGGATGAGAAGCAGGTGGGTAAGGTGGGGACACACGCTGTAGCTGGGTGTAGGTGTGGCCGCTCATCTCCCGTCGCCTGTGGTGGAAATTAATCTGTTCTTTTCATGGTGTGGTGTAGAGTGTACCTGCTGTGATGTAACTAGGGAGACCTGGGGGTGTGCGGCCCTCTCCTCACCCTAGCTGTGACCTTCTCTGGCCCGCCCTTGTTCAATATCAGAGTCGAGATTTCATGTATCAATGTGTTTATTTGTGTTTGGTTTTAGGTGAAGGGACTACTTGCTGCCTGTAGCCAAGACTTCACTCCTGGAGGAAACTATTACTACAAGATTTCATCCCGTCGCATACGTCAAAAAGAGGTGAGAGGCCATTGTTAGTAGTGTTGGTGTGTGGTGCTGTGTTCCAAGCAAGCAAAGGGAAGGGATGAAGTTTGTGTTGAAATGGAGATGCAAGTATGAATGCGGTGGAGTGAAAAATAACAATGAAAGAATGGAAGAAAAGATTGTAACATAAACTTGCACCACATGTGGCAGCCATTTTAAATTTGTATAAGAATGAATAATGTGATATTAACCTTTATACCTGCCTGCTGTGGTGCTTATATGAACTCTTTTCCATTGTTTAGGTACAAATCATTCCTTGGATCATCAGTGATAGCAACTATGTGCGCTGCCCTTCCTACCAGCTTGACCCGGCTAAGACAGTGTTTGTGGGAGCACTGCACGGCATGCTGAGTGCTGAGGGCTTGGCCAGCATAATGAATGACCTTTTTGGTGGTGTGGTGTACTCGGGTAAGAAGGTTTGGCTGCTCATCACTAACTCTTGTATAGGGAAAGGGTTTGCATGATAGCATGATGATAAAAGATAAGCCTAGATCAAATATCTTGGTTTGGTTTGCAGGAAGTTGTTGTCTGGCTTTGTATCTATCAGACATTATACACTTACATAAATGCATACATGCTTTCCTCTAATATATATGTAAATACACTAAAACCTTTATAATTTGATGTATTTGGGGGGAGACCTGGGTCGAATTAGCCGAAAGTCCATATTATTAGATTATTAACTCTAGCCCCAACACAATAAGAACTCACTAAAACATGGCTGATACTGAAGTGTTGAAATGCAGTACTTACTACATTCTGTCAAGCTGAATGTCAATAATAAAGTTGACGGTAGGTATGGTAACAGCCTGGTCTCATCACGGCATCTCATTACCCGATGCGCTCCACAGATTCACACCTGGAGTGCATCACCCAATCAGATGCCGTGATGAGACGAGGCTGTTTGCTGTACATTGAACATTGTTATTCACAGACTTGGCTGGACGGAGGTTTTTTTTACTTCATTTTTCGAATTATGGAAATGTGTTGAAAAATTTGAACTGCCTAAAACCGGTTGAATTATCCGAAATTTGAATTATACAGGTTCACATTATTGAGCTTTTAGTGTACACTCATACCTTGGGTTTTGAACGGTTCCCTTTTCGAACAAATTGGTTCATGAAAATAATTTCTGAACAAAAGATGTCTCGGTTGATGAACACGCCGGCAACAATGTGAGCGGGAAGATGAGAATATTTGGCCGGAGAACGTGAGTTGGTGTGTAACTTTGCTTCATACACAGTCCTGTTTAAATACACTGTGCTCTCTCTTGAATTTCTTTGTTTTTTATTTTTATTTGTAAACTATTAAATAAGCCAGCATGACATGGATGTAGTGTTGATAGTGGGGGTGGGTGGGGGGGGGTTAAGCCAATACCACACCACGCTGGCTTAGACTATCTTGGCGGGGAAACACTTTTAATTCAATTTGTTACAGTGAACGTGCCCAGTTTGGTTACACCTGTTTATTTTAGCTCCACGGATCATTGAAACATTCCTCCTCCTCAACACGTGAAGGAAGTGTTCCAGCGAGGAGGAAGGAGCACTCGGCGGCTACATCTATAAACACCTTCAAAGTTTATAACATGGCTTGGAGACATTATTTTGGTATTTTCAACTCTAACCAATGTAGAGGATGACAGTCAAGCCAAAAGTATGCAAGTATTTAAGTAAGTAAGTATTGTTGTTTCAGGTATTGACACAGATAAGCACAAGTACCCCATAGGCTCAGGCAGAGTGACCTTCAACAATGAATACTCGTACAGGAAGGCAGTCCGGGCAGCATTCATTGAAATCAAGACTCCTAAGTTTACTAAAAAGGTATTAGTACAAGATATCAATTTATACTTTGTTGTTATTGCAAAATCAACACTTGGAGGTTCACAGTGGTTCAACGACATTTATTATAATTACGGTGCCGCGAAATGGTTCAAGATACATGTAGTGTTGGGAAGTGTTCGTGTAATACAACCAAAAATATTCCTCTTATTCCTCCCAGGTGCAAGTGGACCCGTACCTGGCCGACTCGTTCTGTCAGGTGTGTGGTTTGCAGCAGGGACCATATTTCTGCCGGGAGGAGGTGTGCTTCAAGTACTTTTGTCGTGGGTGTTGGCAGGAGACTCATCCCTTGGAAGGCCACGGCGGGCATAAACCTATCATGAGGAACTCCAAACTCCGGCCACAGAGCAACACTGGACACCTTATCTAGATGACCTTTCTCTTCTTTCTCTTCTTCTTTCTCTTCTTCTTTGGTGGTGTACTTACTCTTACTCTGACGGGAGAAATATGGTGATGGTCAATGTTACTCCTAATGCCTTATCAAGATTACAATTGCTTCCCTATTTGTCTTTGTGTGGTAGTTGTGGTTTGTGTATTGTATGTGACAAGTTGAGCAGTGTTCCTGTTGTTTTATCTCACTGGGTGTGAATGGAAGGCTCTAAAGTATATTTTATCACAAGCTTCCGTTTTAGTGCAACGCCACAACTCAGTAATTACTTCTGTTTAGTTCAATGTTTTGTGTCCATCACAAAATTGATAACAGTTATTATTTGAGTTTAGATATGTGTTCAGTTTTGAAATACTGAATGCTAATGTATGTGTAGAGAACATTTTTATTGTAATTTGCATTTAAATCATTTCTTTATCAGCGAGATTTATTATTTGAGAATATTAGATGTGTTGACTAATATACATAAATTAATGTTGATTCATTAATGCAGAAAGTGGTCACCAGGTTTAGTCTTGTAGTAGTACTTACTATTTTATATAAATATGGGTGGAAGAAAGCCAGTCTTTCAAGCACATTGGATTTTACACATTTTATAATTATTGTGGTGGTATCTGTAAGGTGGTGGGTATCATGTTTTAGGGAATAACTTGTTGGACACAGGTTGGCCCAGTAAGTAATAAAAGGTTTTTTTAATGTTCAATCTAGGGTTTGTAGCAGCAAATAATGAACTTGTAGGAGCTCAAGCTAGGCGTGTCTGCCAAGATAAATAGTTTTCTCCTGCTTGAATATTAGATTGTATTTTAGCAAATTTGAATTTTGATACTGACCTAAATTTGGTGTTTTTGTAAGATTTTATTATTTAATTCATTCTTAAGAAAATGCAGTGAAGCAGCAAGAAGTTTTATCAGAAATATGATGGTCTTGTTGTGATATTTGACTGCAATTAGATATTTGATTATTTGTTTATTTTGAAAATGTTTGTTTGGGAAATGATGTTCTTGCCTATTGTTGGCATTATTTTGTATGTGTGAAGGTTTTTGTTGATTTGAGTTGGGTTTATAAATGCATAATAGTATTGCACATCACTTGTTTATAATCTCCAACCACTAATTACCTTAACCATTCATAGCAGCTGTCCACTAACAACCTACACTCCTCTCACGGCCATCTAGGTAATCAGTGTCCTTACCCATGAAAGGGGGGGGGAATTGCCGAGCCACTTAGTATGACGACCTGCAGAACCAGAAGCCCAGAGCCGCCCTTGTACCCCAGCGGACAGCGGAACACCTGCCTCGACCCTTGCAGGTGACTAGGTATGCCCCTCCCACCTCCCACCTCAGTTTAAATGCACCACAATCTCACTCCAGCGGTATCTCTTGCAATTTATTTATTAATTTATCTGTCGAGTTCATTATCTATACATTTTTTCTAACATTCTATTTCTTTCTTTCTTTCTTTATAGTAGCTTATGTTTATTGTATATTTATTGTATATTATATAGTTTTTGTAAGAGATGTACATGAATAGTACAACTTTTTTTGCAATGACACAGAAGTGATTGGGTAACTGAATTAGTGTTGCATTAT
Organism: Metacarcinus magister; assembly: GCA_029783475.1. Taxonomy (NCBI): domain Eukaryota; kingdom Metazoa; phylum Arthropoda; class Malacostraca; order Decapoda; family Cancridae; genus Metacarcinus; species Metacarcinus magister. The sequence continues at coordinate 5,406,978 of JAPQNM010000015.1, forward strand.
TTCTTCTTATACATTTATTCCTTCTATGGGTGAGAGGAGAGTACATATACACACACCTGTGAATAGATTGTTGCTTTATTCATTATACATTTATCCACCACATCACCATCCAGTCTGACATCAATTCAATAGTCTTGGGAGGAAAAATGAAAACGGTTTTTTTTTTTTTCCTGCCTACTATTACTTCTACCTCTACTAGTATTACGTATCTGTGATGTATGTATGAACGAACACACACACACACACACACTATATGTACTACTATGTATATAATTATTTTTTGTTCTTTGGTAATAAGTGTGTGTGTGTACGTACATGTGGCTCAAAATACATCTTTATTTATGGGAAACAAATGACATGCGGGATAACAGTAATGGTCATGGTAGGAAATAATGGTTTTATTCGCTGGAAATATAGGCTTTGAAGGGGGGCGGGGGGTGGACGGGGGAGGCGGGCAGAAGACTTGGAGGAGTGTTACGTGCGGTGAGAGCGTTGTGTGCGTGGGGGTGAGAGGTGGGGGGAGGGATGTAGGGGGTGAGAGGTGAGAGGATAGTGAAAGGACGTGGGCGAAATATACAGTGAAGGTGATAATGAAGTGTATAAGTGCATATGTATGTATGTATTAGTGCCAAACAGGTGTCATTATTATCAAGGTGGTATAGTATATATAGAACATCATTGCTCGTGTTGAATTAAGATGCAAAGAACATATTATTAGTGAAGAGGTGATGGAGCTGTACAAGTGGTGAAGGTTTTTAAAGGAGAGGAAGAAGAAATGCAGTAAGAAAGTGAGTATAAGGGAAAAAAAGAAGGAAAGTAAATGGTGTAATTGATGGGGCATAAATGATAAATGAAGGAGTGAGGGAGGGAGAAGGGAAGAGGAAGAGGAAGAGATAAAAGAGCGTAAGGGAAATATAAAGTTAGATACATACAAAACACTGTGAATATAATAAAAAGGGTTAGGATAAAAGCAAGTACCAGTCTATATTGAAATTATTACCGATCTGTGTGGACAACGGAAAAAATAAACAAACATACGTACATACATAAAAAATAAATAAATTAGACAATATACAAGAGGAGAAAAATAGTAATACAATAATGATAATACTGAAGGTGTATAGATAAGAGTGAAGTGATGTAAGGAGAGTATCATTAACATTATCGCTCTGTGAGGCTATGGAGGCCGGAGACAGCCGAGGCGAGGAGCAGCAGGCCCGGTAATGTTTGAAGATTCCTGTCGCTACCACCTTGTATTGCTGCTGGGTGCTCGCCTGCGTGGAGAAAGTACAAGACTGTTATGAGTGTTATTATTATTATTACTACTACTACTACTACATAAATAATGATAATACAAAAGGCAATTCTTTACAATATATTCTTACTACTGTACTCACTTTACAAATATCACGAAATAAATCACATAAATGCTTCATCAATACGAGCTTAAACCAATATAGAACCTAACATTAATAATTATTCTGATGCTTGTCAATCCATTCCTGCAGTAATTATTTGTATGTTTACTTAATAATTATAATGTTTTTTTCCCGCGCAATCAAAGCCACGGTCTCCCATACGTCACCCAACACTGATCTCATCGAACTTATTGCTGCGTTAGTAAAAAAAAAAAAAATTAAATAAATAAAAGATTAATTCTACTGCAAACAAATAACGAGGCATACAAGGACACAAAATTAACGAAACAAATAAACAACAATAAAAAGAGTTGCTAAGGAAATGGCAAATTATGGGCATACAAATTTTAGCATGGAAACTGAAATAAATTGAAAAATGACGAAAATGTATGATGCAGCTGCTGGGGACTTGTGTAAAAAGTTGTGTGTGTGTGTGTGTGTGTGTTTTGCATGCTTATAAAGAGAGAGAGAGAGAGAGAGAGAGAGAGAGAGAGAGAGAGAGAGAGAGAGAGAGAGAGAGAGAGAGAGAGAGAGAGAGAGAGAGAGATCCAAACATATTTTTGTTCCTGCCTCTTGAAATAATAGTGAGCAATTTATTAATAAAACGTAACATATACACGCAGATAGGAAAAAAATTCAAATATTTTTATTGTGCCTTTGAAATACTGCCGTGTGTGTGTGTGTGTGTGTGCGCGCGCGTGTGCGTGTGTGTGCGTGCGTGCGTGCGCTTCAATTAACCTGTCAGCAGCCAGAGGTAGAGAAATTACGTGATTTATCTAAGTTTCTACCATACTCTCACCACCACCATCACCACTAATACCACCACCACTACCACCACCACCACCATCACCGCCACCACCACCACTACTACTACTATATACTACCTCCACCACTACCAGCAGCACCACTATCACCATCACCACTACCACCACCACCATCACGACCAGCACCACCACTACCATCACCACCACCACTACCACCACCACCACTACCAGTCACCACCACCACTACACATTCACTTTAATGAGATAAATCACCACCATTTTTCACAATATCACATTAATGGTGTTTTCCTCTTTTTCCTCATTTTTTCCTGTCTCGTACAACTGTTATAAAAAATTACCTTATCTCACCTTCCATAAATATTGTAATTAATGAAACGTGCAACTCTCACTATATTCGTACCAACCATTTTGAAACTGACTGAAGAATAGCGACACAAACCCACATATAACATTTATTCCGGTATTGAAAAACAGAGCAACATTCGTTTTAATTGCAACAGTGAGCTAAAAATAAAGAGTAACAACATGGAGTATTAGTGTTCTAGTGACAAAGGCGAACATATATAAACGTATTACAACTGCACGAGTGAACGCTAAATACTGACTCAAACGTGTAGCTTAAGAATGTTCGTGTGACCGAAAAATACTGACGTGTGTAATATTATGTGTGTCCAGAACGAGAAACTCTGACACATTCCAACATAATTTTTCTTTATTTTTTCTTTCAAGAGAAAACTGGGAAGGTCTTAGAATAGCTGTTATGATTTATATGAACTTGGAGGACACGATGCCAGAGTAGGAGGAGGAGGAGGAGGTGGAGGAGGAGGAATAAAACTAGAAAGAGATGGATGAAGGAAGAAAACATGAAGAGGAACACGAAAACGATAATACTAATAATGATAATATACGCTGCAATTTTAATCGCTTTACCACACAATGAACCTATAATTAGATAAGATAACGCAACACTGACACTCACCATTCAGTATATACACACTAACAGAAGCAGGCTCAGCATTAGCCGGCACACAAGTATAATTCCCAGAGTCAGCAGGAGTGGTCCGCGTCAGCACCAGCCTGGAAGTGCCCGTCAGCTTGTCAGTCACCACGCTGATGCCGCCCCTGGAGCTGTAATTAACGAGTGTAGTGCCGCGGTACCAGAAAATGTGTTGTGGTGGCTCAGGACTCCCGCTCACGTGGCAGGTTAAGTTGATGTTACTCCCGCTAACCATGTGGATCTCCCTTGGCCCTGTGAGGCGCGCGGAGGCATCTGGAGGGAAGGGAGAAGTAACACAACATCAAGACAACGCAACACGCACCTTACAATATATTTTAGGATGCGTTTTCGTGAGCGAAAATAACAACCTAGTTTGACAGAGGCTATTTTCGCGAGCGCCGGAGAGACGGTTGGTTGGTTAGGTTGTCTTTTAACCAACCTAAATCAACCCAGCTGCGCGGGAACTTTGCCCGCGCAGCTGCCGCTTGCTGATTTAAAGATGGCGTCCACATCGAGAAATACCGTCCCATCAGATATGGAGTCCACCCAAACGTAAGTATTATTGAAAATTAAGGTTTTAAATGAGTTGAAATAAGTGTTTAAGGTTGGAGAGAAGACATACATCATATGAACATAGCCGAAATAGCATTATTTAAGAAGACTAAGGAGTTCAATATTTGTTAGCATAAGTTCATCACACTGTCATGGTGAAATCATGTCAGTTGATAAGGGATGAACCTCCCTTGTGTCCACAGATGACGGTGAGAGCAGGCCGGGCTGTTTTCGTGATGGCATCAATCCAGAACAACCAGAAACAAGCTCAATCAAATCTAGCATGATAACAAATGTTCGGCGAAAACGCGCCTAATAAGAGACAACATAAGGAGCTGCCGTTACCAAGGCGAAAGCTCCGCATCTACATCTACATCTACATCTGCTTCTACTGTGAGTGTTTATTACCTTATAGTTTGATGAAGTGTTATTGGATTGGGTATAGGATGTGGGAATCAGGCATTAGTGTATGATAGGTTGACAGTAGTGTGGAGGGTGAATGGGAGGGTCATAGTGAGGGTGAAACACACACACACACACACACACACACACACGTACCCACAATATGCAGCATGAATTCCTGTGACATCTTGGGTTCAATGGTGACCTGACACTCGTAAGCACCGCTGTCCGTGCGTTGTGCCGAGGCTATACGCAGCGTCCACGTGTCGGAACCCTCGGAGTGCAGCGCGGAGAAACGTGCGTCCGTACTGTACGTGAACAACCCCACCGTGAGCACGTGTAGATCCCGCTTGCGTATCCACATCACCTGGAGAAACCGTGTACGTGGGTGAGGGTAGCAGGAGGAGGAGGAGGAGGAGGGGGAGGAGAAGGAGGAGGAGGAGGAGGGGGAGGAGAAGGAAGAGGAGGAGGATATCATGAACATGTATTTTACTGTTGCGTGAAGCCTTGTTCATAGTTTTCTGAAAGTTGAAATATATGACAACTGATACACTGTAGTTTTATATATATTGTAAACATCATTGAAAAAGTGAAGCTAATTCGTTTGGCATGAAAGTTTAGTTCTGATTCCTTAATTAGGCTGTTTTCCTTAAAGAGGTTAACACTTGATCAATTATAATAGTTGTTATTATTTGGCACACGACAAACGTCTTTAAAACATCACCACAACTTCGTAAAACTTCGCCAACATGACCCGCTACCAACAGTATCCACGCCATTAACTCTTATAGATGAATGTCAAAGGTTAAGGTCAGGAAACAGTCATGAATATCAGCGGGGACGATGGTAATATTTGAATTCTACGGAGTGCTTCGCTAGTTATAGGTATAGTTGTAGTTATAGTTATAGTTATAGTTGTATGTTGATAGTTTTACAGATTGTTGCTTGTGACGATTTTCTTTTTTTGGTATAATTATGAATTTCTTTACATTCGTTATATTGAAGTTCACGATATATACTTCAACGTTTTTCTTACTCCTTATTTTGAATGTTTTCGTTTCTCGTTGAATTCTGTTTTTTTTTTCGAATTTCGTTTATCATTTTAGTGTTGTCAATAAGTATTTACGTCCTGTCGTCAGTTTAATAACTCATTCATGTGAGTTATTATAAAGATCATGACCAGAGGATGAATTTGATGACTAATAATCTCATTTAGTTACGGTAAATATGAAGTTCACAGAAATAACACGACAATCAAAATAACGACTGATATCTGCAATTTGTTCGTGTAATTTCCCGTCAATGTTAAATGTTTGGTTTGGAGTTCTGTAAATGAATGCAAATTGAACTTACTGAAAATGTTTTATTGATAACTTTTGATAATGATTAATCTCTGTAATATAAGTGGATGAAAAGTGGTTCTAACGTATAATACCACGCCACTGTCTTTTTTTTCTTCTATTTATCTATTTATTAATTATTTTTTTCTAACATTGGTGTCTCTAATAACTGAACATTGTATACCCGTGCACTTGAACTTCTGTTACAAACTCTATACTCGCCTTCTTTATCCATGACCGTGAGGGCGATAACGTGTTACTTGTCCATCATGGCGAGAATATTCTAGATCTGTAAATATAGTTATAATTCTGCGTTTACTTATGCAGCGGGATTTCACACAACTCAAATCAGCCGTCACACCAAACACGTAGTTACTATTAATAGAGGTAATGGTAGTTATAATAGTAATAGTAGTAGTAGTAGTAGTAGTAGTAGTAAGACAATAACATCATATACATTAATCAACCACTACTACTATTATAACTACCACCACCACTACTAACTACCACTCTAACTACTATTACTAACGGCTCCTACTCACGGCTCTGTTACCAAGATGACCCACACGGCAATGTAGAAACGCTGTCCTCCCCACGCCTCCCACGACCCTCGCTTCTGTACTGTTGACAAAATAGGGCTTCTCCACCTCCTCCACCTCCATCCCTCCCTCTTCCTCGGACACTGGGGATGGGCGGGAAGGAGGAGTGCGTTCTAGAAGTCCTCCTCCTCCTCCTCGTAGTACTCCTCCAAGGTTTTCTTCTCTCTCCCCTCTTCCTCCCTCTCCTCCTCTTCCTCCGGGTGCTCCTGTAGAAGGTTGTAAGTTTGGTTAGTGTCACGGAAGGATGAAATATTGTCTGTAAGATATCTTTTTTTTTTTGCTGTTCTCTCTCTTTTGTGTGTGTGTGTCTCTTTCACCCTTTACTTCTGTTTATGTCTCTCTCTCTCTCTCTCTCTCTCTCTCTCTCTCTCTCCTCTCTCTCTCTCTCTCTCTCTCCTCTCTCTCTCTCTCCTCTCTCTCTCTCTCTCTCTCTCTCTCTCTCTCTCTCTCTCTCTCTCGCTCCCTCCTACTCCGTCAGCCGTAAAATGAAAAAAAGCGATTTATGCTTCACTCGAGCGATATAAAATGAATCGCTGCGCTGTGAAAAAAAACTAAGAAAAAAAAAGAGAGAGAGAGAGAGGGAAAGGAAGAAAACTAATACGAAATAAATCATATCTATTTTTCTTTTTTTTCTTTTCTTTTCGTTCTGATGTCGCAGAGTCACATTTGGACAATTATTATTTTTTTTTCCCCCTCGTTGTTTTATTTTCAGAAATTGATTAATTGCACTTTCCATAATGACAATAAATCGTGAAAAATGAAAAAAAAAAAAAAAAACATTATTGAGTGTCATTCATAATTGTAATAGCGTGTGTGTGTGTGTGTGTGTGTGTGTGTGTGTGTGTGTGTGTGTGTGTGTGTGTGTGTGTACGTACGCCTATTCTTGGTAAAATGCAACTAACTATATACTTTATTTTCCTTCTTGGTGTGATTTGTAAAGTGTTTCTCTTCGAAGTCTTTTCATTTTAATTCCATGCTTTCATTAGCTGTCCAGTTTCTATTTTAAGAAAGTTTTAATTTAATTCTACAACTTCGCGTCACCAAATGTTCGCTGTGCTTTTGTTTTTTTTGTTAGAAGTAAGTTTTCTTTTAATTTCTATATTTAGGTATTTGCTTGTAACCCTTCAGCTTTATCCCCTTACTCTTCTTCCTCCCTTTATTCAATTCATCCATATCACTGTTCTCAATTCATGTTTCTTTTCACTTGTTATCAATTTTTATTTATTTGTTCTAACCCTTCAATCTTCTCTCTTTCTTTATTCAATTTATTCTTATCACTGTCCTCTTCTTTCACTTCTTATCCTTTCTTCCCCTCTCTTCCCCTTTCTTCCCCTTCCTTCCCCTTCCCTTACCTGACCTAATAAGTCACCTACATACCTATCCTCTCAACATACCTACCTGTCTATTACCATCGATACGTCACGCCTACTCAGCCCATAAATTTTCATCGCGTGTCCCCTTTCATTATAGGAAAAAATGTGGAAATAGATAAATCAATTAATAAATAAATGTATAAATGGGTTGAAGAATATATTGACATTTCCATTCACGGCTGCTGACTGATCAAAAATATAGTTAAAAAGATAGTTGAGAGAGAGAGAGAGAGAGAGAGAGAGAGAGAGAGAGAGAGAGAGGGAGAGAGGGGGACAAAGAACAAAGAAAAATAGTTCACGATAATGATCACGTTCTTAGAAAACAATACAATAATTCTTTACACTCACGCTAAAGTTCATATAGAAAAGATAAACAAAAATATTCCTTAATAAAATACTTAATTAGAAGTTATATATATAAAGACGTTGAAAAAATGATGTTAGCAGATACATAGTTGATTCTTTTAGTTAATCACTGTTTCATTTTCCATTTAGTTTGATTATTCATTCGTTCATCTATACATTCATCTACACAGGTTGGATGTAATGATGTATTGAAGATGACGGTGTAATGTTGTTCATCGTATCTTCATTTATATATCTATTTTATACACTTTATCTTATACAACGATCTACTGCAGTCTTCCATTAACATATCAATAAAAAGATGAATAAACAATAGGACGTAGCAACATAAGTTATCAATACGCAAGTACACACATTACGTAACTTATAATTCAACGCCTTACACAAACTTATTCATAATCTTACACAATCTATACCCTCATCGCACAACACAGTATACATATCCAAACTTACAATACTAACCAATCATAAGTTATCAGTATACACGCAGTTTAT
>JAPQNM010000015.1:5420304-5425304 GCA_029783475.1 Metacarcinus magister
GTGTTAGTAGAGATGGAACAATAGATATGTCGTACTTACTCTAGCTCTTTCCTTTATTCCATGTTCTCTCTCTCTCTCTCTCCCTTCCTTCTCCTTTATCACTCTCCACTTTGCACCTCTTCCTTTGTTTTTTTTAATCTTATTCATTACCTTCCTTTTACTCCTCTCCCTATTTCTATTCCTTTTTTATTTCTTCTCTTTCTCTTTTCTCCCTATTCCTTCACTTTCCCTTTTCCTTTCCTCCTCTAGCTACCTCACTCTATTTTTCCTCTTCTTTCTCCTCTTCTATCTCTCTTCTTTCTCTCTTTCTTCTTACTCCATCTCACTCCTTTCTCTCAATTCCATTACTCCTCTCTTTCTCATCTCATCCACATCCATCCTTCTTCTCTCTTCCCTTCCTCTTCCTCTCCATCTCCCTCTCCTCTTCACTCCCTCCGTCCTCCTCATTTTCCATGCAGTGAGGAAGAGTGAAAATATATCGTGTTTGTTTAGTGGAACACAAATTTATGGAAAGGGCGGACTGGTCTTCTAATTAACTTGTTGGCTGTGTTTTGGTTGTGCATTTGTGGCTCCTATGTTTTGAGGGCTGAGGTTGGGCGGTTTGGAAGAGGTAATGGTAGGATAGACAGACAGACAGACAAATAGACAGAGATAGACAGACAGATAGACAGACAAACAGACAGAGAACCTAACCTAACCTAACCAAACAAAACCTAATCTAACCTAGCCTAACCTAACCTAACCTAACCTAACCTAACCTAGCGTAACCTAACCTAACCTAACCTAGCGTAACCTAACCTAACCTAACCTAGCCTTACCTAACCTAACCTAGCCTAACCTAACCTAACCTAACCTAACCTAACCTAACCTAACCTAGCCTAACCTAACCTAACCTAACCTAACCTAACCTAACCTAACCTAACCTAATCTAATCTAACCTAACCTAACCTAACCTAACCTAACCTAGCCTAACCTAACCTAACCTAACCTAACCTAACCTAACCTAACCTAACCTAACCTTTAGTATCACATAACTTGAGGAAAGACAGAGAATTCCTACATTTCCTGTGTGTTTTTCCTCTCTTGTTTATTTACACTCTTCCTCTTCCTCCTTCTTTTGTTTTTGTTTGTTTGTTTTGTTCTTTTACACGTGTTTCCTCTCTCTCAAGTGGTCTCGGAGGTGTTACATTTTTCACCCGCAGAGTTTCGCCAAAAAAAAAGAAGTTCAATGAAGGAAAAACACAGTTGGTTAAAATATTTACACCATTTACTTCATACCTAAAATAATAATAATAATAACAATAATAACAGAAACAGAAAAAAAACCTTTGAAAATCGTATCAAATATTAGTATTATAAAGGGTCAAGGTGTCACTTCAAAAAATCTAACCCGCACTACTAACGGGCAGAGGCCAACCATCTAAGGCCTCCATGAAGCCTACCAGCGCCACGGGTAAAAAATAAAAAATAAAATAAATAAGTAAAAAGTCTGTTATCTTGGTGTGCAGTTGAAGGGAGTATTAGGCACTTGTTCATACTTTCCCTTTGGTAGTCTCGTTCACCTGGGTACATAACAATTTAAAAAGGAAGAACAAGAAGGGAGGAGGAAGGAAAGTCAAGGAATAAAAGGAGAAGAAGCTAAGAGACAAGTGTAAATACAGAATTGGAAAATAGAGTAGAAAAAAAGGAGAGAAAAGGAAAGTCAACGAATTGTAACGTAAGAGAGAGAGAGAGAGAGAGAGAGAGAGAGAGAGAGAGAGAGAGAGAGAGAGAGAGAGAGAGAGAGAGAGAGAGAGAGAGAGAGAGAGAGAAGAAAACACAACGAAAAAGTTAAACGCGGCAAGATCTTTCCGCAGACTTATCAATTGCAAGTGTGTGTATCTATATGAGAGAGAGAGAGAGAGAGAGAGAGAGAGAGAGAGAGAGAGAGAGAGAGAGAGAGAGAGAGAGAGAGAGAGAGAGAGAGAGAGTCTGCAGCATGATTCAGCAAAGTGACCTGAGGGTGAGAAGGTCAAAATGAAAACAAGTCAACAGGATAATTAGGTTAAAGGTCACACATTATTTGGTCAAAGGTCACACTATGATTCTATTAGTCGTTCAATTATTTAAAAAACTCTTCGTAGTTTTGCATATATTGAGGAAAATCATCAACATATTCGTTTGTAGTGAGAGAAAATTGGAAAAAAAAACCAGATGAATTAATTGGGTTTTAGTATTTTTTGATTTTTATATTACGTAGATTTCGATAACTTTTTCTTGCATTTGTTTTCTTTTTCTTTGCCTTTCTTTCTATGCATTTATAAATATAGTGAATGTATGATTTTTTATTTTATTTATTTGACTAATTCATCACCTTTCATGAGTAAAGTTTATTCATCCTTAGACATCCTTATACATTCAGAACCAGAGGAGACGGAGACGAGCACAGTGGGCAAGCGTATCATGTACTAACCGGTTGTAACATTTTTTTGAGTGTGAACTGAACGTGTATTTTCCTATTTTTCTACATATTTTTAATGCAATTTTGATCATTATTCAATCTAATGTGTTATATATATTTTCTCTTCACCCTTGTCGCTGCGTGTGTGTGTGTGTGTGCTGTGTGTGTGTGTGTGTGTGTGTGTGTGTGTGTGTGTGTGTGTGTGTGTGTGTGTGTGGTGTGTAGGGTCAGTCGTTCACGTGGAAAGAGCAGCTGGTTTTTATAATTGAATAACTCATCCATTACGGTGAACTAAAATGAACTCTAAATGCAGTGCCGTGTTTGAATGGAAGGCGTGATTGATTTCTTTCTCTCTCTCTCTCTCTCTCTCTCTCTCTCTCTCTCTCTCTCTCTCTCTCTCTCTCTCTCTCTCTCTCTCTCTCTCTCTCTCTCTCTCTCTCTTTTTACCTAATACAACAGGTTCAGGAAAAGTTTGTGAAATGAAAACAAAAAGTACAAGTGCAAAATACATGTGGGTCTTGCATAGTAAATATTTTCTTTTTTAAGCAGTACTCTTCTTCTTCCTCCTCCTCCTCCTCCTCCTCCTCCTCCTCCTCCTCCTCCTCCTCCTCCTCCTCCTTGTTGTTTTCAATAGTAATTTCATAAAGTAATGATTTTTTATATTTTTTTTCTAATAGCATTTTCCTCTCTTCACTATCTTCCGCCTCTTCCTCTTGCTCTCCATCTCCTCCTCTTCTTCTTCCTCCTCCTTCTTATCATCATCATAAGTGGTATAATCTTTCACAATCGGTATTTTCACAATGCTATTCTTCTCATATCTTTCGTTTCTAACCCTCCTCCTCCTCCTCCTCCTCCTCCTCCTCCTCCTCTTCCTCAGTATAATTTTTCACAAGTGGTTCTCGTACATCAAATAGTAATCTTCTACTTTTGGTTTGCCTCTTCTCCCTCCTCCTCCAGCACCTCCTCCTCCTCCAGCACCTCCTCCTCCTCCTCCTCCTCGTAATGGCGGTCGGGCGGTGCATATTGAGGTCGTGGTGTGAGTGGTTGGCGCGGGACTCAACCTTTGACTTTAATAACTTGTGATTTAATGAAGGTAATATTGTCCCACTCACTTGCCGTCTTGGAGGAGGGAAGGAAGGAGAGAAGGAGGGAGGGAGAGAGGGAAGGAAGTAGGGAAGGAAGTACGGAAGGAGGGTAGGAAGGAGGGAAAAAGGGAGAGAGGAAGTAAGGAGTGAGGGAAGGAAGTAGGGAAGGAAGTAGGGAAGGAAGTACGGAAGGAGGTAGGGAAGGAGGGAAGGAAGGAGGGAAGAAGGGAGAGAGGAAGTAAGGAGTGAGGGAAGAAAGTAGGGAAGGAAGTAGGTTTAGGATATTAGGTTAGGTATTGGGAGTAGTGAAGGAAGGGAAGGAAGGAGGAAGAAAGGGGGGGTGGAAGGAGGAAGAAAGGGGGGAAAGGAGGAAGAGGGGCGGGAGGAGGGATGTATTGATATGGAAATGTGATTGTTATTCTTAAGTACGTACATTTGCATTTCATTGTCATTGTTGTTGTTGTTGTTGTTGTTGTTGTTGTTGTTGATGTGATTAACTGATTTATTTTTTTTCGATCTCTTAATAAGTCTCTATAGAATCTGTCAACACACACACACACACACACACACACACACACACACACACACACACACACACACACACACACACACACACACACACACACACTTGAAATGCACCAGAGTACCCTTCGTGCATATTCCATAGCATCTTACTTTTTCTCTATATTATATTTTCTTCAGTGCTCCCTGTGTTAGAGTATTTCTTCAGGGGGGTGGGTGGAGGGGGAGAGAAGAGGGTGTTGGGTTGAGGGTGGAGGAGGGTGGAGGGTGGAGGGTACTGGAGAGCATGAAAGAAAGACCCATTGAAGAGGAAAGGAACAGGAGGGAAAGAGAGAGAAGAGAAAAGAGAGAAGAGAGAGAGAGTACAGGGAGGAAGAAGAGCATTAGATAATTGTACTTTTTTTTTTTATGGAATCTATAAGGATATAAAGATGAGAACTTTCATATTCTTCACCTATACTGTCAATTCTTATTAATAGTAGACGTGTATGTAGTAGAAAATCACAATGCATTCACTGATCATTTGAAGAGGAATAAAAGCCAGACAGAGGCAGATAATTGGAACCGTAAGAATGAACGAGAGAGAGAGAGAGAGAGAGAGAGAGAGAGAGAGAGAGAGAGAGAGAGAGAGAGAGAGAGAGAGAGAGAGAGAGAGAGAGAGAGAGAGAGAGTGTGAGAGAGAAAAGTATATATTGGCATAGGTTATTCAAATTAGCTTTATGTATAAGGTGTGTTTTCGTGTGTGTGTGTGTGTGTGTGTGTGTGTGTGTGTGTGTGTGTGTGTGTGTGTGTGTGTGTGTGATGGACGAGGCTGAGCAGCACACTAATAATGACTGATGGTGATCCGGGGAACTACTGGACGCAAGCCACTATTATTACTATTTTTCTTCTCTCTCTCTCTCTCTCTCTCTCTCTCTCTCTCTCTCTCTCTCTCTCTCTCTCTCTCTCTCTCT
>JAPQNM010000015.1:5430304-5435304 GCA_029783475.1 Metacarcinus magister
GGAAGATAGGTGTGGTAAGGAAGGGAAGGGGGAAGGAAGGGGGGAGGGAGGGGAAGGGAAGGTGGAGGGAAGGGGGGAGCGAGGAAATTTTACCATAGAGCACAGGAGAGGAAAAAACGAGGGAAAAAAAATTGAGAAAAATCTTCGTGTTAAAAATATCTTGTATAGCCTTGAAGAGTGACAACACACACACCTACACACACACGTACACACACACACACACACACACACAGACACCTACACACACACACACAGACACCCCCCCCCCACCCCCTCCCCCCCCCACACACACACACACACATACACAAGGGGAGAGGTGGAAAGGTAGCTTTGTATACGTATAATAAATATTGATGGCCAAAGAAAGAGCAATAAATTTTGGCTTCTGGACGGAAAGTGAGACTCAAGGAAGCTTAATACTGAAATTGTTGCAGGAGAATGAAGATTGTAGAGGAGGAGGAGGAGGAGGAGGAGGAGGAGGAGGAGGAGGAGGAGGAGGAGGAGGAGTTGGAGGGAAGAGGAAGGAAGGGAAGGAAGGAAAAATATGAAAGATTGACTAGGTTTATGCTGCAGGAATAGAAAGAGAAATGGGTAAAAATCGGGTTGTTGATGGTGATAGGGGTGTGAGGAAGAAAATTAAGGAGGAGGAGGAGGAGGAGGAGGAGGAGGAGGAGGAGGAGGAGGAGGAGGAGGAGGAGGAGAAGGACTACAAGGAGAGATATAGAACGACAGCGACAAGGAAGAGGAGTAACATAAGTAAGATAAGGAATAGGGGAAAGAGGAAAGAAGAAGAAGAGTAAGGAGAAAGAGATAGGAAATATAACCTCATAATATTGTAACATTGATTATTGTGTGTGTGTGTGTGTGTGTGTGTGTGTGTGTGTGTGTGTGTGTGTGTGTGTGTGTGTGTGTGTGTGTGTGTAAGGTAACCCACCCCCCCCGCTCGTGGCAACAACAATAACTTAAATGAAAAATATAAAATGATATACCAATGTGATGCAAATTGGTTATTGCATTACAGGTACGAAATGCAAATTAACCTTGACTACGCACACACACACACACACACACACACACACACACACACACACACACACACACACACACACACACACACACACACACACACACACAATGAAAACACCTAAATCATAGTTGACAATATTTACCAAACAAGTTAATTACGTTGTAGATTCTAATGTTATTTTGTGGTTGTGCTTCAGGTTTCTATTTTATTTTAACTTTATTCTGTAGTAGTAGTAGTAGTAGTAGTAGTAGTAGTAGTAGTAGTAGTAGTAGTAGTAGTAGTAGTAGTAGTAGTAGTAGTAGTAGTAGTAGTAATAGAAACTAGTAGCACCAAAAAAGAGAGAAAGAGAGAGAGAGAAAAAAAAAAAAATAGAGATAGAGATAGAGAGATAGAGAGAGATCTTCCCACCTATTCATACATCTAGACAGGGAACATTAAAAGGATAAATTACACCTCTATTACTAGCAACACATTTCAACAACACACAATAGCAAGCTTCCTTAAGCATCAAGTTACAATGTAAATAGTATACGATTATCACCTTTAAAGACTTCCTCTCAATTCTCCTTCCCCATTCCCCTTTGCCCTCCTCCTCCTCCTCCTCCTCCTCTTCTTCTCCGTCCCAAGATTTATGGTTCAGGGTTAGAACTGTCGTCTGGAGGGAAAGGAAAGGGGGGGTGAAGGGAGGTTGATGGAAGGGGTGAAGGAGGGGGTGAAGGGTTTTTCTATTCAGTGAATGAAGGGAGAAGGGGTGAAGTTGTATGTGTGTGTGTGTGTGTGTGTGTGTGTGTGTGTGTGTGTGTGTGTGTGTTGACTGTGATGGGTGTGGTGGTAGAGGTAGAGGAGGAAGAGTAGGAGGAGAAGGATGAGGAGGAGGAAAAGGAGAAGAAGGAGGAGGAAGAGGAGGAAGAGGAGGAGGAGGAGGAGGAGGAGGAGGAGGAGGAGGAGGAGCCAAACCTAACCTAACCTAACCTTACCTAAACAAAAAGTAAAAGAGAAAGAGAGAGAGAGATAAATAAAATGGGCAGAACCAGACCCATAACCCATTTCATTGTGTTCATGACCCATTAGCCGCGGCGAGGTCCAGAGACACCCATTATTTTACACTCCAAATAACTTAATTCGCCCCTGTGTCATCGATCCTTGACCCGTCCACCATTAGTTTTGCAATGAATGCCTGTACCCCCTTGTGACCATTACTTTATCTCTCCTCTCTCACTTTCTCTCTTTTTTTTTATTTCTATCTCTCTCTCTTTCTCTCTTTTTTTATTTTATTTTATTTTTTTTTTTTTTTTATAACTTTTCCCTACAGTTTGAACGTGATTTTAATTTTGTTATTATTTATTTTTTTTGTGATGTTCTTTTTGTGTGTTTGAGTTTATATTCCGTTCGTTTGTTTAGTTTAATTTTCTATTCTTTTATTTTTTTCCATATTATTACTATTATTATATTGATGATAATAATAATAATAATAATAACAACAATAACAATCACATCATCAACACATACAGTAAACAAAGAACTCTGAACCCTATGACCCATCCCTATTTTATTTTTTTATTGCGTGTGTGAGCAAAGTTTAATGGCTGCAATAATTTAACTGCATTGATAATGATAGTCACCTGCGAGGCAACCATTAGCGGAGGTGGTAGTGATTAAGGGGGAATGGGAAGGAACGTAATGATAGGGTCTTTGAAGTTATTGTTTCTCTCTCTCTCTCTCTCTCTCTCTCTCTCTCTCTCTCTCTCTCTCTCTCTCTCTCTCTCTCTATGACAACTTAGCTAAGAAAACAAAATCCACGTAAGTCATATTTTTAAACTTGATGGAAATAAGATTATGATAAAAGTTTTGTGTTTATAGATTCTGCGATAATGAAAAAGTTGGCCTCATTTAATTTGGGCATGAGAAACGTTCTTTATATATAATAATAATAATAAAAAAAAACACCTTTATATAATTGAGAACTAAGAACGTATAAATCAGATGCCAAACACCACGCCTTTTCCACGCCTTTTCCACGCCCCTTCCACGCCTTTCCCCGCCTCACAAAACATCTGTTAGTCTCCAAGAGCAACAATTTTCCTCTCATACTCTGAAGTGTCTCGAGGGAAATAAAACAACTCGTGCACTTCTTTCCCTTCACTTCCCCCCTCCAACACACACACACACACACACACACACACACACACACACACACACACACACACAGCTTGGTGAATGGTACGTTATAGTGAAAAGCGTGTGAGTTATAGCCACTTGCTGCTACTGCCACACTCAACACCTTTTATTGTCCTCCGCTCCTCCTTAACCTGGATCTAATAACGATAGGGCGTCTTGGTGATCCGTAGAGCCACTCAGCAAGATAAAGCATTGGCCGAGGTAATTATGGGGTTGAATTTTATGGTAAGTTGCTGGAATTATTAGATGTTACTTAAAGGAAATCAATGTTGTGCATGCATAGGTATTGTTGCTTATGGGATATTTCAGATTTTTTAATTTTTTTATTTTTTTTATTGTGGTTTGTGGTGGTGGTGGTGGTGGTGGTAGTAGTAGTTGTGGTGGTAGTAATAACAGTTCTAATGATTGTTGTTGTTATTGTGGTGGTGATGGTGGTAGTAGTAGTGGTAGTTGTGGTAGTAATAATAATAACAGTTTTCCCTTATCTTGTGGGTGTAGTAATGGTGATGATAATGGTGGTGGTTGTGGTGGTGTAGTGGTGGTGGTGGTGGTGGTGGTGGTGGTGGTGGTGGTGGTGGTGGTGGTAGTAGCAGTGTTTTCATTATAATCCTGCAAAAATAAGAGAATTATTTCTTGTCCTTACCAGCCATCCGGTTGTGTCCACAGCTGAGAGGTAGAAGAAGGAGGAGAGAGATGGCTCCTACCACCCACATTCTCTCTCTCTCTCTCTCTCTCTCTCTCTCTCTCTCTCTCTCTCTCTCTCTCTCTCTCTCTCTCTCTCTCTCTCTCTCTCTCTCCTTCTTTTTCTTCTTCTTCTTCTTCTTCTTCTTCTCCGTTTAAATGATCTTTATTTTCTATTTAAAGATAGCCTCTCTCTCTCTCTCTCTCTCTCTCTCTCTCTCTCTCTCTCTCTCTCTCTCTCTCTCTCTCTCTCTCTCTCTCTCTCTCTCTCTTCTTTTGTTTGTAAATGTTTTCCTTCCGTCTTCGCTTCGTGTGTCTTTCTTTCTGTATTTTCCTCCTTACCTCTCTCTCTCTCTCTCTCTCTCTCTCTCTCTCTCTCTCTCTCTCTCTCTCTCTCTCTCTCTCTCTCTCTCTCTCTCTCTCTCTCTCTCGCAGTGTTTATGATAAAGAAGCGAATATTTACACTGCTCCTCTCACTTTAATATTGTCTTCAGTTTTTCCAGGAAGAACGTGGAATAGGAGGAGGAGGAGGAGGAGGAGGAGGAGGAGGAGGAGGAGAGGAGGAGGAGGGAAAAGTAAGGATTAAGTCGTATTTATATATTTTTCACTTTTTTCTTTTCTTATTTTGTTCTCTTTTTGGGTTTAGTTTCTACTGCATGTATAAGTTCAGTGTAATAAGTTCTTCATTGGTATACATCGCGATGGTCTATGTAGTAATTGAACCTGGGAAGAAAAATATATATGAATAAAAAAATAAAATAGAAATAAGATAATCCATTCTTATTATTTTCTGTCTCCAGTTTTTTTTGTTTTTTGCTTCCATTGTCATTGTTGATAATTGGTGTGTACTTTTACGAGGAACACATATCAATACTAGTGTGTTGTAATGGTGTATATTCTAGGAAGGTGGTGATGTAATGGTGTGTGTGTGTGTGTGTGTGTGTGTGTGTGTGTGTGTGTGTGTGTGTGTGTGGTGTGTGGAAACTACAAATAGTACTTTTATTATTGCTATTGTTTTTACTACTACTACAACTACTTTTACTACTACTACTACTACTACTACTACAACTACTACTATAACTACAACAACAACTACTACTACTACTACTACTAC
>JAPQNM010000015.1:5442804-5445304 GCA_029783475.1 Metacarcinus magister
GTTTCCTCGCTCCCTCAAGACATAATTCCTTTCCCCTCTCATGCTGGGAAGGGAAATGGTTGGGATTAGAGGGTAAGTGTCAGGCATAAAGAGGGGAAGGGGCAGGGGAGGGCGGGGAGGGCGGGGAGAAAGGAAGGAGAGGAATTCTGAAGTTTTTATTTGTCACCCCGTTGTAAAAGCTGATAAAGATATGTTCTGAGTCCCAAGTCCAACGTGGTAATAGATTGTTGTTGCTGCTATCATCATCATCATCATCATCAGTAGTAGTAGTAGTAGTAGTAGATAGTCTAGAAACAACATCATCATTATAACCAAACAAACAGAGGAACATAATATTTAAAAGCACGGGAGTATTTATTTATTTTTTTTGGCGGGAAAGTGTATGTTGAGGGAGGAAGACAGGTAGAATGGCGGCTTGTGTTGTGTACTGTACCGGAAGGGAAGAGATTAACACTACCAGAGGAGGAGGAGGAGGAGGAGGAAGAGGGAAAAGAAAGAGAGAAGTTTTCGTTTTGCTGTCTGCTTTAGTGTTTACTCTCTCTCTCTCTCTCTCTCTCTCTCTCTCTCTCTCTCTCTCTCTCTCTCTCTCTCTCTCTCTCTCTCTCTCTCTCTCTCTCTCTCTCATGATAAACAGATAAAGAAAAATATGAATTAACTTACCTAATATTGATGAACATATAGTTATAGAAGAACAAACATTAGCAGTGGTTACGGAGGTGATATCATACCTTCAACCAGAGAACAAAACAAAATAAGAACACACTGCGCAAGAAAGTGTTTAGGAGAGAAGGTAAACACACACACACACACACACACACACACACACACACACACATAAGGGAGGGAGATGTGTTTTTAGTGTGTAAGGATTGAGCCGTCTGTAAGGGAGCGGAAGGAAGGGGAGATGTGATGTGACGGGAATGAGAATGAAGTGTAGATAGGGTGTCAGGGTGTCGTGGGGTGGGATCTGACACTACTCTACCTAAACAAAAGGGAATTCTCAAAGGGGAGGAAGAAGGTGTGATAGTAAGATTGAAATGAATAGAGAATTTATATTAAGAGGCAAATGTTTAGAAAGGGAAGTGAATGGATATGCAGCACAAAGAATATATGGTAATTGTACTATATGTAATTTCACTCATACATACACCCATACATACATACACACACACACGCACATTGGTATTATTATTGTTGTTGTTGTTGTTGTTGTTGTTATTGTTGTTGTTGTTGTTGCTAGTGGTTACCTACCTTGTTGATCGTACTCTCTGGATACACACACACACACACACACACACACACACACACACATACTGAACATCATAGTGAATAATGTATAACAAGGAAAGAAACACCCTTTTTTTCCCCTTCACTTTCTACTTCTGTTATATATGAGTTTTACATTTTCATCTTTCACGAACTGATGACGTAATGTGTTAGTGATGATTTTTACATAACCTTATTATTATTTATTTTACTTTCAAAGGTGAAGGGGGGAGGGAGAAGGGAGAGGAGGAGGAGGAGGAGGAGGAGGAGGAGGAGGAGGAGGAGGAGGAGGAGGAGGAGGAGGGAAAGTTACACGTGTTGTCCTTCTTGAATAAAACATGTCTACTTGAATTACTGCAATGGCAAGACGTACATAAACACACACACACACACACACACACACACACACACACACACACACACACACACACACACACACACACACACACACACACACACACAACTGCATTATTCCTTCTTATTTTTGTACATATTGTAAGTTTCTCTCTTTAGCATATAGTCGTATCTCTCTCTCTCTCTCTCTCTCTCTCTCTCTCTCTCTCTCTCTCTCTCTCTCTCTCTCTCTCTCTCTCTCTCTCTCTCTCTCACACACACACAAGCCTGAAAAGATAGATAGACTAACAGACACACTGATCGAAATAGAGAGAGAGAGAGAGAGAGAGAGAGAGAGAGAGAGAGAGAGAGAGAGAGAGAGAGAGAGAGAGAGAGAGAGAGAGAGAGAGAGAGAGAGAGAAAAAGGGAGATATCCAAGCAAACAGAAGGAGAGGCAATAAGACAAAGAGAATAGGAGATAGGAAGGAAAATAAAAAGAGGATGAAACACAGAGACGAACAAAGGATCGTCAAGACGGAAAATATAGCAACAAGAAAATAAATTGATAGTTGAACAAGCAGATAGAAAGATAGATAGATAGATAGATAGAAAGATAGATAGATAGATATATAGATAGATAGATAGATAGATAGATAGATAGATAGATAGATATATAGATAGATAGATAGATAGATAGATATATAGATAGATAGGTTGATAGATAGGTATATATACATTGATAAATAGATAACCAATTGATAGATACTAAATGAATGCAATAACATGTAGAAAGATGAATGTATGAATTTAATTTGGTTCTAGAGAGAGAGAGAGAGAGAGAGAGAGAGAGAGAGAGAGAGAGAGAGAGAGAGAGAGAGAGAGAGAGAGAGAGAGAGAGAGA
>JAPQNM010000015.1:5447804-5450304 GCA_029783475.1 Metacarcinus magister
GCCAGATATTTATTCATTAATTTAGCTAAGAATAATTTAGTTCTGAGAGAGAGAGAGAGAGAGAGAGAGAGAGAGAGAGAGAGAGAGAGAGAGAGAGAGAGAGAGAGAGAGAGAGAGAGAGAGAGAGAGAGAGAGAGAGAGAGAGAGAGAGAGAGAATATAACCAGATCGTGTTATTAACTTTGAAACGTGTGAGTTCTTCTTTCGTTCGCTTTAATAATGGTGTTGATGATGACGATGATTATGATGATTAGAAAGATAATGATAATAATAATAATAATAATAATAATAATAATAATAATAATAATAACATTGGTGTATATTACTGTATATATTGTAAACTCATTCACATCCATATATTTCTTAATTAATATGATGTTAAATATACTTACTGATTTGTGAGAATTACTAAAAATTATCAAATCAATTACAATAATAAAAAAAAATAAAAAATATGAAACTTAAAAGAAAAAATAATAAGGAATTTATTTTGTATTAACTTCCTTTTTTTTCTTCTATTTTATTATTTTTCTGTTTTTTTTATATATTTTTTTGTTATTTCTCTGTATTAAAATTATGTTGTGTATATATTTTTTTATTTCCCCGTAACCTTGTGTGTTTTTGAAAAGTTTAATGCGTTACGTGTGAGACTTAATGTTCAGTTTCCTGTTTGACTTAAATGAATAAAAATAAATACAGTTGTGTGTTGCTCATTATACTCACCTGTTCAACACATTAATTATCATAGCACAGGTGTCATGTTAGTGCGTGTAGATCCAGCTGGAGAGGAAGGCCAGCAATCCTGCCTTCCTATGTGTGTGTGTGTGTGTGTGTGCGTGTGTGTGTGTACCAAGTTTCGAACCTCAAAACCTTACACGAGTTCTATTATCACTATACTGCACTAAAAGGCTACTCTGCTAATAGCCTACATGATAAAAAGGTACAATTAACACGTAGTAGCTTGAGGTCGTTGAGGAGAGAGTATCAGAGAGGAGAGGAAGGTAGGGAGGGAGGGAAGGGAGGTGTGTGTGTGTGGCGCCATCTAGGTACAGCGCCGCGCACTACACAATGGTCTCCTCGGCTTTCCTATCTGACTCATTTTTCGTCGTAATCCCCCGTTGCTGAGGAGATTCTCGGGTCCCATGTCAACTTTTTCAAACAATACCGCATCGGGAGGATTATATTGTTGGGCTGTTACTGTTACGGCGTGTGTGTGTGTGTGTGTGTGTGTGTGTGTGTGTGTGGGTGTGGGTGTGTGTGGTGAGGAAATTCGTATTTTTTTGTTATTGTTATTGTTTTTCTTCTTCTTCTTCTTCTTATTATTATTATTATTATTATTATTATTATTATCATCATCATTATTATTAACATTAAATCGTTTCATATTCTAAATAAAATCGCCGAGAATGTGACAAATTTATGCCTGTGTGTGCCTGTGTATGTCTGTGTATGTCTGTGTGTGCCTGTGTATGCCTGTGTGTGCCTGTGTGTGCCTGTGTCTGCTGTGCCTGTGTGTGCCTGTGTGTGCCTGTGTGTTCCTGTGTGTGCCTGTGTGTGCCTGTGTGTGCCTGTGTGTGCCTGTGTCTGTGTGTGCCTGTGTCTGTGTGTGCCTGTGTCTGTGTGTGCCTGTGTGTTGCCTGTGTGTGCCTGTGTGTGCCTGTGTGTGCCTGTGTGTGCCTGTGTGTGCCTGTGTGTGCCTGTGTGTGCCTGTGTCTGCCTGTGTCTGCCTGTGTGTGCCTGTGTGTGTGCCTGTGTGTGCCTGTGTGTGCCTGTGTGTGCCTGTGTGTGCCTGTGTATGCCTGTGTGTGCCTGTGTATGCCTGTGTGTGCCTGTGTGTGCCTGTGTGTGCCTGTGTATGCCTGTGTGTGCCTGTGTATGCCTGTGTGTGCCTGTGTGTGCCTGTGTATGCCTGTGTGTGCCTGTGTGTGCCTGTGTATGCCTGTGTGTGCCTGTGTGTGCCTGTGTGTGCCTGTGTATGCCTGTGTGTGCCTGTGTGTGCTTGTGTGTGCCTGTGTATGCCTGTGTGTGCCTGTGTGTGCCTGTGTATGCCTGTGTGTGCCTGTGTGTGCTTGTGTGTGCCTGTGTGTGCCTGTGTATGCCTGTGTGTGCCTGTGTGTGCCTGTGTGTGTCTGTGTCTGCTGTGCTGTGTGTGCCTGTGTATGCCTGTGTGTGCCTGTGTATGCCTGTGTGTGCCTGTGTGTGCCTGTGTATGCCTGTGTGTGCCTGTGTGTGCCTGTGTATGCCTGTGTGTGCCTGTGTATGCCTGTGTGTGCCTGTGTGTGCCTGTGTATGTCTGTGTGTTCCTGTGTATGCCTGTGTATGCCCGTGTGTGCCTGTGTGTGCCTGTGTGCCTGTGTGTGCCTGTGTATGCCTGTGTATGCCCGTGTGTGCCTGTGTGTTCCTGTGTGCCTGTGTGTGCCCGTGTGTGCCTGTGTGTGCCTGTGTATGCCTGTGTGTGCCTGTGTGTGCCTGTGTATGCCTGTGTGTGCCTGTGTATGCCT
>JAPQNM010000015.1:5460304-5492804 GCA_029783475.1 Metacarcinus magister
GGTATAACAAAGAAAAGTGTGGCACAGTTTTGGTTAATTATGCATATCAACCACGCAGTCATATCTATATGATCCAAGGAAATGCACGGAAGGACGAAACCAGATATTGAGAGTTTCCTTATATACAAACCTGAACCCAAACCTTAATATATTCATGAGGTACTTTAAAGGTTGTGGTGTTTTTTGCTGTGATTTTAATATTACATTAGGTAGGAACTAATGAATAGGGACGCCAAGGTGGGAAGCACAGACCTCTAACCAGGTAAATGCACATACACATATACATTCACTCAATACATTAATTCTCATCCCACTTCTCCTCCCTCCTTCCCCCCAGGCTGGCATTCCCGTGAAGGACATGTTTGTGATATTCAACGCACAACAACTTAGTGATGACAAGAAGACTCTGAAGGACTATGGAGTGAGGGACGGTGAGCTGCTGATGGTGATGCGGCGCGAGACTCTCCTTGGTCATGCTGCTCAGTTTGTACAGCAACAACAACAACAACAACGCCCACAGAGAGGCGGCTCACAGCCTGCAGGTGTGGAAACAGAGAGAGAGAGAGAGAGAGAGAGAGAGAGAGAGAGAGTTTTAATTATTCTACCAATGATGTAGGAAGAAAGTTATTATGATCCATAGTTTTTTTTTCAATGATTGTGCAGTTGTAAATTTTCATGAGAATTCCATTGTGATTGTGTAGAAGAGGCTCTGCTTTTTATTTATTTATTTAGTTATTTTGAATGCTTAGGGCGCCAGTGTTGATGCATATACTTATGTGTTTATTGTGCGTCCAAAAAAATACCGTCAAAATATATTGATACAAAATTTAAGTGCCTACTATACCTAATTGTAGAATAATGTCATGGTGGGCAGTGTTGGGTGAGAATCCTAGATGTTCTTCAGCAGTTCAAAGGATTTCAGTTGATTTTTAAGGAAGAAGAAGAAATAAGAGGATGGTTCTGGGTATACAAGAAGACATGTTAATTCTAGTCATTACTGATATATTTATTGAGTTTGATGTGTATTCTGGTGTGTATTTCCAAGCATTTTTTTTTAACCTATTTTTGTTTGACCTTGGCTGGTACACTTATAATGTAAAAAAAACAAAAAAAAACATAACATTTGGTGATTTTATGTAATTTGTTTCCACAGGAGTTGGTTTAATAGATTTTGCAAGCATTCAACTGCCCACCAACCTTCAGAGGAGTGGCAGTGGCAATGGCAGTGGCAGTGGCAGTGGCAGTGGCAACAGCACCAACACCACTACCACCACTGCTACCACTGCCACCACACCTAGCCATGCTGAGGCCGTGGGAGGTGTGGAGCCGCCCGCAGCCAGTCAGGATGGTGAGGCTCCTGCCAACCTGGATGTCGGGGAGATGGGGCTAGGTGGTGCAGGTGGGAGCAGAGAGGTGTGCGTGCATGGGTGTGTACAGGCATGCGTGTGTGTGTGTGTGTGTGTGTGTGTGTGTGTGTGAAGTAATATCTTGTACCAACTCCTTTTGAATCCTTGATCACTCCCGCCATGTAAAGAGAAGAGTTTGTGGGCAGTGGAAGAGGTCAGTGCACCCCCCCCTCCCCCCACACACATATTGAAAGGTGAAGGTCAAACGTAAAGGTCAGGAAGAATTAACAGTCAACATTATATTAGTATTTCCATTAAGTGTCATCTTGGGAGCCACCTTCAGCACGCCCAATTCTTTTTAAGCTAATCGCTGACCTACAGGATTTAAAAAAACAACTTTATAACTCGATCAAAATACACCATAACTTCACAAAACTTCACCCAATATGACCCCAAAGCATCGACTGAATTCTTGTAACGTTAATATCAAAGGTCAACACGAGGAAAAATTTACGAGTCTCGGCAGTGGCGGTGAAGGTACTTATGCAATGCCGAATGTCCCTCTAGTTGTGATATATTATACTATAGTGATATTATGTTGTTGCTTTGTGTAGGTATATATATAAGAACATAAGAAAATAAGGAAGGTTGCAAAAGGCTAGTTGACCTACACAAGGCAGCTCCTGTGCACCTAACACTTACCATCTTACACTTCGTTATATATATACTAACTGACCACGTACAGGACTGGAGTGAAGCTTATATTAGGATGTATTCATATCTACTAACCTAACCTAACCTAACCTAACTTCATCTTAAAAGTCATTGATATTCCTTGTTTGCTTGCACCTCTTCCACGCCCACCTCATTCAAAAGGTAAATTTGATTACGTATATTATTTAGTTTTATTGAAGTATTTAGTCCTTTTCTTGATTTACACTTATCTCTTGTTCTTCGGTATTACTTTACATCTTCACCAGAATACTCTAGAGAATTGAGAGTTATATTATATTATATTTATAGTGTTGTTTATATCCAAGTGCATTCTGGTGTAGATGTAAAATTTGACCTGTTTTTTCATCATCCTTTTATCAATAAGTCTTCACTGTCCACATTTTCTAGTCCCCTTTACTGTGTGTGTGTGTGTGTGTGTGTGTGTGTTGTTGTGGTAGTTAGTGGATTATTTTTTCACCAGTATTGCTTGATTTATTTTCCTTCTGTTTATTTATCATTATATGTAGATTAGCAATTGTCACTCTTTGTGTTTGGCTGCTCCCTCCTGCACTCCACCTTGCCTTACTCCCCTTAAAGAGTTGAACTGTGTAGTTAGACTTTTTTTATATTATTTCTTTTATCGTTCGTATTCATTATATTTTGCTTGTGGTAATTTTAAGGACTATTTATCATTGTTCATATACCTTATAAGACAACACTTTGAACCATCTGAAAACATACCCAAAAACATACCCCAAAACATACACCCAAAACCAGGAGTCGTCTTATAGAACCAGTACAGAAATAGTCTTCTAAACACACCTGTACAAAACCCATAACACCTGTCAGCCGTCCTACAGATGATGACCCAGCTGTGATCCGAGACATGCTATTGGCCAACCCTGAACAGCTGGCTCTCCTCAAGTATAACAACCCCAAGCTGGCTGAGGCGGTGACCAGCGGTGATCTAGGCAAGTGTGGTGTGGTGTGTGTGTGTGTGTGTGATGGTGTGGTTGTGGTTGTATTCTATAGTTAACTTTTAATATATATGCTCTGTTTGTACTCTCTACCTATTTATTTTTTCTCTATTTCAATTTTTTTCTATCTCTATCTTTCTTTCTTTCTTTAACTTGTGTGGTATTGATGCTGTGTTTGTATTCTCTCCTTACCTTGCTTTTTGATGTAGTTCTGTTGTCTCTCTCTCTCTCTCTCTCTCTCTCTCTCTCTCTCTCTCTCTCTCTCTCTCTCTCTCTCTCTCTCTCTCTCTCTCTCTCTCTCTCTCTCTCCACACCTCCCCCAGTGATGACATTTAGCCAAATATGAAGTATTCGGCAAGGAAGGGAAGGAGCAGAAGAGGAGGAGGATCACAGATAGTTATTAGGAAGGACGGAAGTAATGTATATCCTCCGTGTCCTTCCTCTTATCCTTCTCCTCGTCCTCTTCTCTGCCCTTCCCACTACTCCTTCAGCCTTGAGTATTAGTGATATCCTCGAGAAGCCCGTCTGAGGGGGAGGTGACTTGGCTTGTGTTTATTTTCTATGTTTTATAATGTTTTAGTTGAATTTGTCTTTAAATGGTGTTTTTAGAATGGCACGTGGCAGGCATTTCTTGTTGATTTTGTATTAATATTATGTTATTCTTAGCTCTTTAACATATATATAGGTCGTTGGAATAGGTAAAACAATGACTATATATTTATTTATGAAAGAACATGTAGCTATATATAATTAAGAGAAAAAAGTCTTACATTATTTAATTAATTCTTGGTTAATCTTTCAAACCAAACTCAAGTCTCAAGATCATTTATTTGACAGAAACTAACAATTAATATTCAAACACCAATACAATACATTTCTTTATTAGTTATGGGATTCTTCTTGCAGCATAACAAACATACGAAATAACTTCAATATATTATAACCGTTTGTTTAATTCCTTTGTGGTGTTGTGTTGTGGTTGTGCAGATAAGTTTGCCACCGTGTTGAGGGAGCAGCAGGAGGTGCGGCGGAACAGGGAGCAGCAGCGCATCCGCCTGCTGTCTGCTGATCCGTTTGACATGGAAGCTCAGCGGCTGATTGCCAATGAGATCCAACAAGAGGTGAGTAGATGGTTTGGTAGTAACTTGGAGGTGATGGCCGAGTGGTTTGTGTATGGAAAAGGGTAGATGTAGGTGTAGGGTCCTGTTCTATGTAGCCTTTGTATGGGTGGTGCCGTACAATCACCATTCCACTATGAACCAGGACTACCAATACACCATCACCTCTCACCATCAATAAGGTCACGTCACTGAAGATAGAAACAACGTCTAGGAAGCTAACTTTATTTGGATGTATTTGCCCTTGAGATATAGGCAATCATTTATAAGTGTTAGGTTACGTAACATGAATATACTATAACCTATAATATATACATCCTGCTTCTACACATTGTTGGATTAAGTAGGCATGTAATAAATTCCCATTGGCCTCCACAGAACATCAACAGCAACATGGAGACAGCGATGGAGTACAACCCAGAGAGTTTTGGCCTCGTCCACATGCTGTACATCAACTGTAAGGTGAACGGACATGATGTGAAGGCCTTCATTGACTCAGGTGAGGCAGGGCAGGGAAGGGAAGGAGAGGGGTGAAGGGAGGGAAGGGAAAGGAGGGAGAGGGAGGGAGGGATGGAGGTATAATGTGTTGGGCACGCGGCAAGGATGGAAGGATAGACAGTGTTGACAGTACAACCACCTGGAGACCAGTCCTGTTTATATTCACTACCACCTCCCTACACACATCTCTGCTCCACACATTCCACCACACAAACTGTTCACTACCGCCACCTAACCACAACACTACATCTTCCCCCTCCTCCCCCCACCTTATATAACATAGGAGACAAGTAGCTCCTGTGCCCACTACTTGTAGGCGGTGGCTCGCAATCCTTCCTGGGTGATTCTTGAGCTTGGAGTTCGGGAACTTGGTATGACGAAGCCTCAGATGACTGGATCCTGTACCTGGGTGTTGAGTGAAGCTGGTGAAGGATCCCTAGGCCCCCGTAGTAGTGTTCCTCGCCTGGGGCTGAAAAGACTGCCAACTCAAGCTGCATCGGTGGTCCATGCAGCATGAGGGCGGGTGACACCCCAGTGGTGCTGTGGGGTGTGGGGCAGTAGAGGGCCAAGCGTTGTCTCACACGGTCCCGGAACTTAGCCTTGGGCTGCAGGCCCGAAATCCATGATTTAAAGGTCAGGTTGAATCGTAGCGGTCTATTTCTCCTGGGCCAATAAATGCTTGAGTGTGTGTGTCTGATGCCCTGGGTAGCAGGTCAGCCCTGAATGGTGCGCTGGCCCATTGTCTCACATTGTCTCGTCTGGATAACCTTCTCTTGACCACACTGTGCTGAGGAAAGATATAATATCAGTTGTGGATACACTGCTTACCAGACCTACCTCAGCCCACCTACACCTGTAGTCAACCATAGTGATGGTGAATCACAACCATGTAGAACATTGTCACGGGTTCAGGTTCTACCTCCTGGTTGTAACAATAATTTATTTATGTGTAGAACTCGTGATGATAAATCTGTAGGATAATTACAAGCCTTCCGACACCAACCTCTTTTCACTCACCTTCGGGAGACCCTGTATCACCTAAGTTTTAAATCTAATGTACCCAGAGTGTTTGGCAAAGTAAACAAGTAAGACAAGCTTCTTTAGTTTATTTAAATAAGCTTCCCCTGAAACGGAAAGATTATTAAAGACTCTCACACCATTCACTCGCTAACCTGGCTATAAAGAACTTAATTGTAAACCTTAAGATTCCTTACTGCACTCACGACCTTCCTACTCTCAAGGAAGTAGTGTATGCGGGCGTGCACGTAGGTACAGCGGGCGTGGGCAGCGTCTGTGGGTGTGGCGGGCGTGGGTTGAGGGGGACACACGTGGTATCCAGATACACGTCTCCTTCTGTCCTTCCACACGCTGTTTCTGCAAAGAAACTCCACCACAGACTCCCGGGGGCAAGACAACACCAGACTCCACCTTAGACTCACCTCTAGACTCAGCTCTCACTCAAGCTCTCCACTACAGCTCTCTCTCCACCGCCAGTTTCTCTACAAGAAACTCCACGTAATCCCTCGCTCCACCTCTGCAAATCCCAGTCCACCTGACAATGATATACAGGGCAAAGTGAGAAATATATATGTGGAAAAAGACTCCAACCCCCAACCTTTGACCTAACTCCACCACTGCACTAGCCAGACTCAGCCTCTCCACTCAGAGACAACTCCACTTAGCTCTCTCCTGAGACCACGTGGCGTCCACCTTGGACTCCACTTCGCTCGCCGAGTAGACTCCTCCACTTACCTCCACTTCACTCACCACCAGTTTCTTCTCAAAGAAACTCCACGCAATTCCTCGCTCCACCTCTGCAAATCGCAGTCCAACCCGGACGATGCGAGTTGCAAGGCCATTGCGAGAAACAACGTGGAAAAAGAAATTCACACGCAACCTGACCTGTCTCCGCCGCGACCCCACCAAGACTGACCCCGTTTCCCGGGCAGCGTGGGGTCACAAACACCGCGACCCCACGACATGCCACACGCCGCCACACGGCGTCTTCTGGTTGTGTTAATTTGTAATACACAACCCCAATTTAACATGCGCGTAAATGTTACACATCATGCAGCCATCCCTACAATTAAGTAGTCCTGCTTGCATGCAGAAAATGTCTCCCAGCCTGATAATACCCCCCATGGATATAATGCAATCTGGATTCTACCCACACTCCTTGTCTGAAATGCTAGAAGATGACTGGTTCCGGCACAGGACCTACGTGTGACGTCAAAAAGGAATATTCCACGCCGAAGCGTCCCCAGCCGTGTCACGTAGACACCCAGGAAATTTTCCAGGACCTTACATTCCTTAGCCATGACGTAGCTCTCCTCTGTCTCGTAGGCCCAAAATTCCACCCATGACAAACATCCATCAATTGGACCAACCACGTCAATTCCCAGTTTTGCCGAGCACTGGTCCAGCAGCACTAGGGTTGAAGAGGTGCCATCGTCGTTCGTTGTCGCTAACCTGACACTCACCACAGTTCTGAACGAGGTCCTCCATATCCCAGTCCATTCCTGGCCACCAAGCCAAGCCAAGGCCGCTGTGTAGAAGGTGTTTGGTTGTTACCGAGCTGTAAGGACCGGCTGCACACTGATAATGGCACCATGACCTGTTGACTGCCGCATAGAATGACACCGTCCATCTCACTCAGCTCATGAACAAACTAAAAATAGGGAAGGAAATCAGAGAGCTACCTGTAACAAAAGTTGTTATCGTTAAGCTATGACACTAGTTAGGTGAAGTATGTTGATATGAAGTGAATGATCTTAGTATGGTGGTAATTGTGATATACTTTGATCTCCTTATCACTGGCCTTGTAGTGCAACCAAGTACTGTACATGACAATTCAACACATAAAGGAGTTGGAGATATTTTGACCAACTCTGAACCTATAACTCTAGCAGAAAATAGCCGACATCTCTACTCTTGACTTCCACACCCTTGCATAATACACCTAATACCTTCACCTAGCCATCCTACCTCCCTAAACACACTTACACCTATACACACGTCATCACTGCACACCATTCTTTCCTTGGCTCTTACAACAATCTTAACCTTTCTTCATACTATTTAACAAACCTTTAACTACCTTTTAATACAATCTTAACCTTTCTTCATACTATTTAACAAACCTTTTACTGCCTTTTAATACAATCTTTAACCTTTCTCATACTATTTAACAAACCTTTTACTGCTTTTAATACAATCTTTAACCTTTCTTCATACTATTTAACAAACCTTTTACTGCCTTTTAATACAATCTTTAACCTTTCTCATACTATTTTTTAACACCCTTCAACAGGTGCCCAGATGACCATAATGTCGCAGGCGTGTGCCGAGCGGTGCAGCATCATGCGTCTGGTGGACACTCGGTGGGCGGGCGTGGCCAAGGGTGTTGGTACTCAGCCTATCATTGGCCGCGTCCACCTGGTGCAGATCCAGATTGAACGTGACTTCCTGGCTTCATCCTTTGCTATCATGGCGGACCAACCCATGGACATGCTGCTGGGCCTGGATGTCATGAAGAGGCACCAGGTAAGTGTGTGTGCTAGGGTGAGGGGAGAAGGTTAGGGGCTGTATAAAGGAGGAATGAGGTCAAGGAGAGGATTAATTAGCTGACTGTATGATTTCAAAGACTCTTAATTAATTAAGGTAAATCCGTCCATGTCCTGTACCAATATTCATCTTCACACACATTTTAACATTTTCAAAAGTTTGACATGAAAGTGAAGTGGCAAGCATTATGGTTTTATGGAATAGAGAGGCAACTGCTGAGCAAAGAATTGTGGGATACCTTCAAACGTGAACTCTTAAGACTGACAGAGGGTGTGTTAGGGGGCTTCTGAGGTCACAGGGTAGGGGGGGGGGTTCGCTTCGGCAGAGACAATGGACAGTATATATAAGAGTCGCGTTGCTAGGCTGGGTGGGAGCCTGGACCAGTACAGGACTGTCTCGTAGGACTAGAACTCTTCTGAGGAGAGACAAGGAGAGGTATGTAAGAAGTCTCGCTGAGGATGTTAAGGGTCATTTAAATGCTAATGACTTCAATCTTGCCTATCGAGCCCTGAAGAAAGTCTACATCTCGGGTGAGTGCTATTTGAACAGCAGATGGTTGCCTCGTATCAGATGTGGATGGGCAGATGGGCTCGTTGGGCTGAGTACTTCAACAATTGTTCAAGGTTAACCCTCCAAGTCGATGCTTCCTGTTGGGAGTTACTTGGCATGGGAAGGGGCTGCATGGAGACTTGCACAGGGTGATAGCTGGGGCTGGTGTTGGAGGGTTGGTGAGGCGATGCGGCCCTTCGGCGTGTGCCCCCAATGATTAGTAAATCAATCAATCATTGAGGGCACACGTCAAGGCCGGACACTCAGCTAAGATGATATTCCAGTCTTCTTCTAACATTAAGTCCACCAACACTAACTAACTCGTCACAAAAACTCACTAATAATTTTCTTTAACCAACATCACAAACCAACCTCTTGTTTCAGATGTCCATTGACCTCAAGAACAATCAGCTACACATAGGCACCACAGGCACTTCCACAGCATTCCTGAGTGAGAGTGAACTTCCAGACTGCGGCAGGCTAACCCGACGCAATGAAGAGGAGGCAAGGTTACAGTCTGAGAGAATGGCAGAGGACAGGGCATTGGCTGAGGCTCTTGCTGCCAGTGCCAAGGAAACTACCGGGGGCACCAGTGAAGGTAGGTGATGTGTCCTGACCTAGTTAAAGTATATAATGTACGTATAAGTAAAAGTTAGTGGTGTTCAGTCTCTATATCTACTTTAGTATAACCTAGTCTTGATCTCGCTACTAGGAGGAGAGCTCATGGAGGCAGCTAGCAACAACCCAAGCACTTCTAGTAAAGGAGAAAGTAAAAAAGAAAACACAACCACCACCACCTCAACGCCATCACAAGCCTCCAACCCTGACCCTCCAATGGATAACTTCTCCGAGTCTGACGTACAGGAAATAGTGAGTCTTGGGTTCAGTCGGCCGCAAGCTCTCGAGGAATTACGACGACAGAATGGGAACAAAACACAAGCCATGGCCGCCCTGTTTGCTAAGTCACTTAAAATGTAGGTGGGTCTTTGTCCTTTTATATACATTTTTTAGGTGATGGAAAAATGAAGGGAGAAAAGTTTTTATATTCTTAGAGGGATTGGGAAGGGAAGTTATGTTGGAAGGACAAGTGAATGTGTGTTTAGAAGCTGGAAGTGCTTTGAAACACATTAATTCCTGTTGAAATGGGATAAATCAAAATAAAGGAAAAAAAAAAAATTAACCGGAACAATTTAGTGCCAGACAACTAAGGTGGAATGGTGCTCAAATACTGAAAAATAAGCTCATTAAGTTTTTTCTAAAGTAATCTAAATTTTTGTCACATAAATATTGTGGATTTGTTTGTTTCTATGTTATCAAAGTTGTACATTGAAAAGATTGCACTGCTATTTTTATACCCTTTGTTGTATGCTTTGAAGGTTGTACATGGAAAGTTTTTTACATCAACAACTTTATGCACATTGATTGTTTTGTGTGTTGGTGCAATGTTTACTTATACTTGAAGCCAGTCAACTGAAGCCACACTTACAACGGTCGTAATAACCACTACTGTTAAAATAACCAACATTCACCACATTACTTTATCATTCTAAACATCACTATTATCATGAAGGTTTCCTGCAGCAATAAAAAGACAATATCACACACACGTCATCACTTCAGGAACTAAAGAGAAAAGCAGGATGGTTGTCACCTCAGTAAGGGCAGCTGACATCTAGGGTTGTGTTGGGAGCAAACATCTAGGGTTGTGTTGGGAGCAAACAATATCATGTTAATTAAGTTGATGACAAAGTGTTACAGCATCAACATTAGGACTGTCACCCTTCAAGACTATCATGAGTGGGGGTTGAAGGGGTGTAACTATGGTTGTCACTGTACACAACATAACCATTGAGGAGTGGAATGCTTTGGTAATGTACACCATGCATACAACTCTGACATAACCTTGAAGTATCACCTCATTGACTCTGTGATGTCATAACCAACCTCATGTTCCAGTGAGTGCAGTACTAATATAACATTATGTTTACACCATATCTACTCCATCACTTATACATGTGCAACAGAAGTACAATAAGTAATATTAATGTGTATAATACAATATTTTTAATATTGGATCTTGTTTGAATTATAAGATTAATTATATTTATTAATTTTGTGAATCAAATAATTTATTTATGCATAACTAGGGTAAGGTGGAACCTGTGGCTAAGAAAAAGGTCCTTTTTGAAATGAATGTTAAAACAAACAGACTGGAGACTCAACACTTGAGGATTCAAGGATGGACTTGATGAATGCAAATGCTCAAAATACAATTTGAGATACAAGCACAATAATGTGCCGAGTCCAATACAATACAATACAATACATGAGTTCTGTTTTACTGAAGGTCTGTGATCATTGCTTCCAAACTCAACTCAAAACATTCACGTTTTAAACACTGTATAATTTTTGTTCATTCGAAAGTAGTGCCTACTGACACCACCCCCCCCCCTCCCACACACACTACACACAAAGAAAAATTCATTAAAAAATAAAAAATAAATGAATTAATAAATTTGTGTCTGATTCAACTCCAAATATTTTCATTATGGATGATTCTTAGAGATATTACCTATATATCAAGGGCCAAATACACAAAATTTTCAATACTATGAGTCTACTGTAAGGAATGTTATCGGATGTAACATTATGGTTCAAATGAATTAATCTGGCGGTGGCTTAGTGGTTACCAGCTCCAGAGTTCAAATCCCGTCACGGGCTGGGCACTTTTCTTTGGAAAAACTGCCGAGTGGCCAAAGATCACCCACATGCTGCCATAACAACATCCTCGACGGGGACTGCAACGTGAGATGCATTGAGGAGCTTCCGCTGGCAGCATGAGCACCTCAACAAGGAACGAGGCGTCACTTAAAAAAAATCTAACCTGTGCTACTAACGGACGGAGGCTGACCATCTAAGGCTTCCATCAAGCCTACCACCGCCACAGGTTCAAGACAATGTGGTTCAAAGGAATGAATATTTTAATAGTGCAATGTATGTAACTACAGAAAATGTAACCATGGCAACCTGGGTTAGTATAACACGTGACTGGCATAACATTTTTGGATTAGTAACACACAACACTGATGGTGTTTGGGTTAACGTGAATCAGACTCGTGGTTGACAACTTACACCGAGACAATTATATGGACCCACCGGAATCTGAATGCATGTCATTAAACTATTATCCAAGACCTTGAACACTGGGCCACACAAGAATAATTAAATAAATAAATAATAATAATAATAGTTCATGAGCAAGAAGGAAACAAGAAAAAAATAGGTCAGTAAGTTAAACAAGTGACTGGAGAAAGTACAAGAAACTGAACATGTGATGACTGAGTGCAAAATACAATGAAGTATTTAACTCTATCTATCTATCTATCTATATACCTGACTTATATCCCATTAATAGACGGTAGGCAAGACGAGGCATTTAGGGTTCAGGGAGACATTACTCTCCTTCCCTTCTGCACCTTGTCTTTTCATAGGAGAGAATACAGAGGAGAGGCAACCCAGACCCTCTTATGATCCGCAGGGAATATGATGAAAACATTCTTGCAGCTCCTATCCATACATTGTGCAAAATAACATTAACTGTGTGATTGAATATAACCGATACATAATTTGAGGTGTGAATGGGCTTTGATATTTCTACCCAATGCAAGTATAGACATAATAAAATATATCTAAGGATGAAAATAGTAGAATGATTGTGAGCAAGGGTGAAAGGAAGGACAGAGCCGAGGAGGGGAAACAAGGGCTACAAATAGGATGGTATGAGAGTATTATCACTGACCTGCAAATGAGATGATAACAAATGAAACTGAAAGGTTAAGTTAGGATCCAGACTGTTGAGATGAGCTACCCAGAAGGTGCCTGTTTGCTACACTGAATGCATGATGGGAGTGATTAAATCCTATCACACATTACT
Organism: Metacarcinus magister; assembly: GCA_029783475.1. Classification (NCBI taxonomy): domain Eukaryota; kingdom Metazoa; phylum Arthropoda; class Malacostraca; order Decapoda; family Cancridae; genus Metacarcinus; species Metacarcinus magister. Next base: position 5,473,005 of record JAPQNM010000015.1, read on the forward strand.
ATTAAGGATGAAGTAATTACGCATGTATGTCCAATGTATTTCCCTGAGTAGGTTCAATCACCGAGAGAGCAGAGATAATGAAGAAGATAAATAATAGCCAGGTAGATGGTGTTAGAATACATCCAAGAGAGATAGATTAGTGTTCAAAGAGATACGTTAGTAGGAAGGGGAGTGTCAAAGGACTTGTATGAGTAAGTTCACAACAACAAACATCAGCACGGATATATAGACAAAGTGCAGCTGTTGTGTACTGTTTTCACATCGTGGTGCTACTTTGTACTTTTTGTATCTATGGTAGCATGGAAGGAATAGTAACATCCTACCTATGTTAGTGTGGGATGCTATATGTTTCTCCTTGTGTCTACATCATATTTGTCGGGGGTCAGGTGGCTCTGTATAAGATCCTTGCTTTTTATGCATGGCTATTATGCTATTATAAAGTGGCTATTATGTTACTGGTGACTGTATCATATATATACTATTTATATTGCTTTAAAGGGAAGTCATGTCTATTTGTACTGCACTTATTACTTTTACTATTTATATAATCATCATTATTATTATCATTATATATTTACTTAAAAAAAAACTATGGATATGAACCTGTGTTAAAATTAAAGTGAACTCAATTGTTGGTACGTCCTATGAAGGGAAGACAATATAGGAGTTGCATGAACACTGTTGAAGTCCAAGAACACTTGTATTATTCCTATGATGTGTTACCTTTCTTGTTAAACACTACACCATTACTCTGTTGAAATACCTCTAAGTAATGCAGTGAACAATGGTTACTTCTGGATAAATAATGCACTTTATACACTGAGAATATGGCTGCCTTACCTGGATGGATTATCAGGTGATATTTCAGGAGATTGGTGAGGTGATGTTTGATGGAGGAAGAGTCAGTGAGGATTGATTGAAGTTTAACCCATCAACATATTGTGTGTGTGTGTGTGTTTCCATCCTGCCTTCCGTGAGGTGATAACAGGTCCTGCTGCCACCTTGTGTATGCCCGTCACTGTCCTGTTCTGCGGAATGATAACAAGATTAATATCACATTATTTGTTTCATGAAGTTGTAACCATTGTTGGATTCACTCAGGCATCACCAGCTGGACCCATTGGAAAGTACTATTTATTTTGTATACAAGTTATATCTGCATCATATGAATTTATATAAATACAAAAGATGGTATGACAATAAAAAAAATATATATACGATTCCTGTTTTATATCTCCATCCTGTTTCCTGTCTGTAATTAATAACATTTCTCTTTTTTAGATTTCATACTGTCATGGCGCCAGTTTCACATTTTCTATATTATCACAAATCAAGAGCAACCATTTCAATATAGCAATTCCCGAAGCAATCCAACTTCAAAATAATATCTATAATAATGCGTCACTTTGGATTGGATGTCCAGCAAAGTTGTAATGACGCACCTCGTGACCTGACCACCCAGGGGACCCTCATTTGTTCTCTACCTTCCGTGTGTGTGTGTGTGTGTGTGTGTGTGTGTGTGGCAGTACAGTAGTTCCATGCAATAAACAGTCGCCCCTCCTGGTCCTCCCATCCTATAAATGATTAACTTCTAGTGGTTAAGTTAAATCACTACGATACTACATCACCTCCACCACACCATGACACAATACAACATTATATAACTCCTTCAAACACTACTTCTGCTTCTTACCTCGCGACACAACAGTTCAAAACAATACTTGACGAAGCCTCCAGAGTATAGCAACACATCTGCCCCGTGGTGGTGGTGAGTCTCGTCTGCCAAGTTGCCAACAAGAGTTTAGTCCAGTTGGTGACACACTTCATCCTCAGTGTCTCCTAAGGGGTAGAATTATACAGATTTATTACTATATTTACTTTCCATTAATACTTTTGACTTACTTCTCCCGGATTCTCCACTCCTCAATATCCACAATTAATCTCACTTTTCCTTGATTTACTAATGTGATATTCAGTTGGTACATATGTAAACCTTGAACCAAATGAGCAGTTCGAACACAGTGTCGAGATAATCACTTGTAGCAAAGCAGACCATTCTCCTTCACTAACACACACTTTTATATACATACTGTACTTCTGTTCCACTTACAACCTTTCAACATACTCTTACTGTACTCTCTAACCACTCGTACACTCACACCCTAATTCCTAACCTCGATACAGCATCACCACCCTTCCAAACACACTTATAACACCCTAAACATACCATACTTCTTCCTCTACACCCCTACGGACCTTACAAAACCTTACTACTCCCACTACTTCTTTATTACTACCTTACAACCACCTACAACCACACACACACTCACACCTACACGCGACTACTATCTATCACACTCTGACAACCTTTCCACAGTCTCCCACGCCACCTTAACGCACCTCAACTCACCTCCACGTCTCCCCGCCCGCTGCACACTTCCCCAAGAGGCCTCGATGAGATTGAACTGGGCCGGTCTCTGTCTATCAGGCCCCCGACGTGTTACCAAAATGTGATGTCTCTCCTTGGTGTGTGTGTGTGTGTGTGTGTTGTTGTTAATATATTTTCACCCTCACAGAACGTAAACAAAAGACACAAATGAAAATATAATCTTTACTTACGTGTATGTGGAAACTAAAACATCTATATTCTACCCACGCGAGTATATATATCCTCTAAACAGTCTTACATAACGTTTATATTTTAACTTCCTCTCCTTTAATCCCACGCATAACACACTCCTCTATTTTCTACCTGCAATTAGCGATCCTTCACCACCACTTTCCTTACAGAGATCCTCCTCCAGCCAATCACAGCCTCACCTCTGACGTCATTACCTCCCATGGCCATGACGTCACAGTTCCAAGCTCGCTCATTGGTTCAAGTTGCAATGACGTCACAGCTCGAAGCTCGTTGATTGGTTAAAGTTGCAATGGAAGGCGTTAAGTGGTAGAGTGTGTGTGGAGGCGTTGGAGGGGGGTTGGAGGGGAGTCTCAGTGGACCCTCTTTCAACCCCCCTCCCTCCCCTCCCCTCCCCTCCCCTCCCCAACTGTGTTTCCACTCGTAGGAGGGGAAAACTGCGCAGAGAGAGAGAGAGAGAGAGAGAGAGAGAGAGAGAGAGAGAGAGAGAGAGAGAGAGAGAGAGAGAGAGAGAGACTATCTCTCTCTCCTCTCTCTCTCTCTCTCTCTCCTCTCTCTCTCTCTCCTCTCTCTCTCTCTCTCTCTGTAATATGAGGTAATTCACCCTTCAACAAGTACAGACAAAGACTCACATTTTCGAAATTTTACCCGCCAAAAAAACAAACAAAAAAAACAAAAAAACACACACATTGAGGTTGTTCAACTTGTTTCATATCAAATAAAATACTCGTGTGTAGACTTTTCCAACAATGTGACATATAACTGGCGGGGGGTGACACCTGTCTGTATATACACCACCTGTACACCTGGCGTGGGCTGGCTGGCTGGCTGGCTGGCTTTCAATGAGGAAATAATAATATCACTTATGTATAATTAAGAGGCTTAATTAGTTCGTTAGTTCTGCTCTCACACTGGCGGTGGAAGCAACAGTGGCTGGGGGAGGGGAAGGGGGGTGAGGGGGAGGGAGAAGGGGGGTTGGGGGGGAGCTGAGGTAAGTGGAGTGGAGGTGTGTAGTTGAAAGGTGATACAAGGCAAGGTGTTGGAGGAGAAACAGCGTCAGGTGAAGAGTTATGATAAAAAAAAAAAATAAGATGAAAGGGCAAGAGGAAGTGGTGATATAAATACTTGTAGGAAGGAAGAAAGGAGGGAGGTGGGAGGAAAGGGGAGATAAACATAGGAAGAGGTGGGGGAAGAAACGAAAGATGAAAGGAGGAGGTGGTTAAGATGGAAGGGGAAAATGGATATGGAGGGGGGAGGGAGGGGAGGGAGGGTATGGGAGGAGAGGGTATGTGAGGGTATGTGAGGGTATGGGAGGGTATGGGAGGGGAGGGAAGGCGGGAGCTACATCGCTAGTCCTTTCCTATTTACTTAATATTATGCTAGCAGAATATTCACTCCACTTTTGACTAAACTCGTGTGGTGTAAAATATAATGATGCAATTTTTTCACCTTTCAAGACATGATATAAAATGCGATTAACTTTTAACTTTTCCTCAATATTAGTAAGCGAGGGAGTAAATAGCACAGTACATACATACACACACACAAACATATATCCTTCACGCAGCCTGAGCTAAAGGAATCAACGGACTATATAAGAAAAAGAGAAAACATTATTTGCAATTTAAATCACACTAAGAGAGAGAGAGAGTTTCCACAATACAAAAAAAGAAAATGAAAAAGAAAAAGAAAGAAAGGTTAAAATCAATTTCCTAAGTGAAAATCTAATCTCGTAGGAATTTCTATAAACTTACCTAACTGATGGTACTCACACAGCCACCTTCCTTCCTTCCTTCCTTCCTTCCTTCCTTTCCTTCCCTCCTTCCTTCCTTCCTTCCTTCCTTCCCCCTTTCTTCCCTAAGCTGAGTTACTGACAATGTAAAGACCGTAGACATAGGAGGGAGGCGCCACACACTAACCTCTACTCTGATTAACTAATGAACGAGTCACGAACACATTCTTAATTCCAAAACAGCATCAAAAAAAGGTCAAAAATAACGACCCTCACTCACTCAACACAACATAATATAATACAAAAAACAAATGTCAGGGAAAGAAGCTGTTTGGCGCATTAATACATTTTTTTCTTTAGCTAATACCAGAAATATAAAATTGATTCGTCTTACTGTAAAGTGATTGACAATATACAAAAAACATCAACCAGTTTCAGTCTCCCAGTGGACAAGACAGGAAGAGGAGGAAGGAAGGAAGGAAGAGGCTATAGGCGAGTGATGAGAGATGGAGTGACAGCCTGAGAGATAGAACACGTGAGGGAGAGACACATGGAAGAGACAGGACCAGTGATAGAGAGAGAAAGAGAGAGAGATAGACAGCCTGGGATGAGAGAGGATATGTATGCTGATGCCAGATGGACAAGATAGGTTTGACCGGGTAAGTAGGAGAAAAAATAAAATATAAATAATTTGAATTTGAATTTATGTTAGAAAAGATGTGCGTTTGAGAGAGAGAGAGAGAGAGAGAGAGAGAGAGAGAGAGAGAGAGAGAGAGAGAGAGAGAGAGAGAGAGAGAGAGAGAGAGAGAGAGAGAGAGAGATTTGATATTGTTCTTTCCCCCATTCTCTTTCCTTTGCCTTCCTCAACCTTTCCTTAACTTGTATACAGATCGCTCTTTTTCTTCTTCCCTTTTGCATACTCTTTCTCATCCTCTTACTACGCCACAGGACACGCTCACCACACACCCACCAACACACACACACACACACACACACACACACACACACACACACACACACTCCCTTTGTCTACCTCTCACCAACACCACCAAAACATCAAATAGAGGCTATCGTGTGACCGAGAGAGAGAGAGAGAGAGAGAGAGAGAGAGAGAGAGAGAGAGAGAGAGAGAGAGAGAGAGAGAGAGAGAGAGAGAGTCAATATGCGGGTTGTTGCCATCAGCTTACTATCATCAACTTCCTACAATTGATCAGAAGAGAGATGTTGTTCCATGTCTCTGTCTCCAATAAGTGAATAGCAGGAACTGATTAGCAGAGAGGGGGGGTGAGTGGCAGGGGTGAGTGGCAGGGGACTGAGTGACAGGGGAAAGTGGCAGGGATGAGTAGTGGAAGATATCTATCAACTATGGAGAGAGAAAATACATATAAGTAAACAATATCTATACAAACCAAAGGGAGATCTCACACAAATAGTTTTAGGCACGTTTTGTACATCCCATCCAAGCCTATTATCAATGTCAGGTTCTAGTAATCACGGTGTTCTCTCATTCAACACGTCATTTACACTATTAATATTCTATACATTCACCATTCAGTCCTTTTTAATCACCTTTTGCTACCATGTTACACCTGTATGATGCATTAACTCGGACGCTACACCTATAAATCCTGACCCTGGGTTCGACTCCTTACTATTTGTGCATTGGATAGATATAATAACGAGGTGTAGTTTTCAGTTTTAACACAATTGATTTAAAGATGAGGTGTGAGTGCTATCTCTCCCTCCCTCTCCCTCTCTCTCTCTCTCTCTCTCTCTCTCTCTCTCTCTCTCTCTCTCTCTCTCTCTCTCAGTCAGGGAGAAAGAGGACAGAAAGACTGAAGCCAAATCTTAAAACACCACAAACGTACCTCTTATTTTTCCTTCCTCCTCCTCCTCGTTTCCTTTCCTGTCGCAATTACTGTTTTCCGAGACCCCAAGACCCTCACCGCCGGCTACCACACACCACCACACACACCGTCAACCACACACCACGCTGGATAAAGATAAGTTTCCTATCCACGTAATTTTTCCTCTATTATAGATAACTTTTTTTTTCGTTTAAATTTTTACTCCTCCTTATAAATGGCTGTTGCTTGTCCTTTAGGAATTACTCATTAAATAGATAGATAGATAGATAGATAGATAGATAGATAGATAGATAGATAGATAGATAGATAGATAGATAGATAGATAGATAGAGAGAAATGAGTGGAGAGAAAAGAAGAGTAAAAAAAAAGATGAGATGAAAGGGGAGGGGAAAAAGGGAGAGAAAATAGAGGAGAAACGTGGAGTAAAGAGGAAAGGGAAGGAAACGGGAGGAAACGGGAGGAAACGGGAGGAGAAAGGAGAAGGGAGGAGAGGGGGAGGAAAGGGAGGAAAGGGGAGGAGAGGGGAGGAGAGGGAGGAGACGGAGGGAGAATGTCGTCTAAGTTACCTCTGTCCCTCATTACTGTGTGTGTGTGTGTGTGTGTGTGTGTGTGTGTGTGTGTGTGTGTGTGTGTGTGTGTGTGTGTGTGTCTCATTCCTTACACACACACAACGCTCATGTAAGACAAAACACAAAACAAAACAAAAAAAAGAAACAAAGAAAAGTGTCAATCTTGCTGCTTTTGATAATAATGACACAACATGAACTCCAACACACGCACACACACGCACACACACACACACACACACACACACACACACACACACACACACACACACATATTTAACTAATAGAAATACACTAAGCAAAATGTATAATATATCAATACATTTTTCTTATAGTATTTCTTTATTAAATTGAGAGAATGTATTTTTGGAAAGGTTTCAAAATTACAATCAAATTAGGTCTGGATCTGAACATTAAGTAAAAATATATAAATACATTTCTCCACTACTCATTATCATTTATAAAGACGCATAATATCATGACAATTACCTTATATATTAAATCAATTATAAAAAGATTTGGAAGTCAATTATCTACGACTCTACAGCGTTAAAATGTCATCTGTTTCTAAGGCAGTTCCCTACAACAAGGAGTTAGTTATTGAGTTTGCTTTTCATTGCATATACACAAACGTTTTTCTATTCACAAACTCCCACGTCCACCTTTGTTCCTTCACCTTCCTGTGTGTGTGTGTGTGTGTGTGTGTGTGTGTGTGTGTGTGTGTGTGTGTGTGTGTGTGTGTGTGTGTGTGTGTGTGTGTGTGTGTGTGTGTGTGTGTGTGTGTGTCCCCTTACTCACTCTGGGCTGAGGAAAGGACAGTCAGTCGGCAGTGTACGTTAATTACGTTTTCCCCTGCACACACACACACACACACACACACACACACACACACACACACGCACACGCACGCACACACACACACACACACAAAAAAAATGTTTTTCAAGGTTTGGCTAAATGAGCCACTCGTGGGGCTTCTCATTACTGGAAATGGAACCTTATGAATCTCTCTCTCTCTCTCTCTCTCTCTCTCTCTCTCTCTCTCTCTCTCTCTCTCTCTCTCTCTCTCTCTCTCTCTCTCTCTCTCTCTCTCTCTCTCTCTCTCTCTCTCTCTCTCTCTCTCTCTCTCTCTCTCTCTCTCTCTCTAACCAACCAGTACATTTCCAAATAATGCAATGTAAAATATACTAACAATTATTCCTACTTACTGCTGTCCAAACACTCATCTATCTGTGTATTAATTAAAACTATTATTCTATTTATACTGTAATTAAAGCGATGACTAATTGCAAGGAGGAGGAGGAGATGACCTTGAGTGTTGAGTGTCCCACCAAGTGTCATTAGGTTGGAGTGGCAGTGAACACCTGTAACTGTAATGGGAATACATGATCTACCTTGTCAAGTTGAGATGGCACTCCACTTTCCACTTGTATACATCACTCCCATCAAGCTTATCCACTCTCTATCTACGGCAGTGCTTCCTAACCCCCATGGCAGCGAAACAAATGAGGGTCGCTGGAGGGTCTTAGAAAATAAATAAATAAATAAACAATACTTCACAGGTGGTCACATTTTTTTTTGAGTAATGTTTCTGATTGAGTTCAGTAAGACAGCGTAAAAATTGTCTGTGTTAGTAATATAAACCTATATAAATAACATAACGTCAGCTCATCAACATTTGCAAGTATAAATGTAACATGAAAATGGTTGGATTTATTATTTAGGGTCACTATATATTCTTTTTTTATAGTTAACTTTAAGACTGTATTTAGGATCGCAATAAAAAAAAAGGTTGGGAAACACTGCTTTAAGATATCATGACATTGTACTTCCAGTTTATTGACGAGACTTATATCACAAGTACAGGATTTACGTTATTTATATATTGGTATTGACAGGATAATAGATTGATAGGTAGATAATGAGGTGATGAATTACTATTATTACTGTTGCTATTACTATTGTTATTATTATTATTATTATTATTGTGGGTTGTGGAAAGAGAAATATAGTGTATACTGAGGTTTTTTATTCCTGACTGGTTTCGCTCACAGCTGCTTCTCCTCTGAAAAAGCTATGAACGAAGTCGGTCAGGAATAAAAAACCTCAACCCACAACTGTCAAGATGTCCATTATTATTATTATTATTATTTAGAGTGTGTCATCTCATTGTTTCTATGTAACCTAAATAACTCTGGATGCTGTAGTGAGCCATCTTCATTACTCCACTCCACTTCACTCCACTCCACTGTACCTTCAATTGATATCACAGAAATACCCAAAAAACCAAAAGAAAAAAAAACAAAGAAAAAAGCAATAATGATAACAATAAAAATAATAAAAAATAAATAAATAGCAATAATAATAATAATAATAATAAAAATAATAATAATAATAAAAATAAATAATAACAACAAAAATATATATATGTAAAACGGAGCAAATGAGAGGCAATTATGGAAGGAAAGTAGATTTTGGGCGAGTGTAAAACCGATGATGATGACGGATGATGATGGTGATGATGATGACGATGAAGATGAGCCTCGTAATGACACACACACACACACACACACACACACACCAATCCTTTCATCGTTACACAGAGATAACAAATATAGGCCTCACCTGCACGGCTATTTTAGTGTGTGTGTGTGTGTGTGTGTGTGTGTGTGTGTGTGTGTGTGTGTGTGTGTGTGTGTTTATGACAGCGACAGGTGAACAATAGGGCGTAAGATTAGAAGAGAGAGAGAGAGAGAGAGAGAGAGAGAGAGAGAGAGAGAGAGAGAGAGAGAGAGAGAGAGAGAGAGAGAGAGAGAGAGAGAGTGTGTAAAGACGCATCAAGGGACCGCGTGTCATTGATTAAAATACATATCTTCCCTTTTCTTTACCTTTCCACACCTGTCCTCTCTCCAATCCCTCCCTCCTTCCCTCCAATCCCTTACCTCCCTCTCCCATTCCCTCCAATCCCTGCCTCCCTCTCTCTAATCCCTCCCTCCCTCCAATCCCTGCCTCCTTCCCTCCAATCCCTGCTTCCCTCCCTCCCTCCCTCCCTCCAATCCCTCCCTCTCTACTCTATTCATTACTTTTTATCTCTTCCTCCCTTCCTTCTATCCTCTCATCCTTTCATCCTATTCCTGGTATTACTCTCTCTTTTTCATTTACTTTCTCTTTCTCTCTTCTCTCTTCTCTCTTTATATATATCAATCGAATAATTTTTTTTTCTTTATCTCCATCTCTGGATTCCGTTTAATCTTTGTCGTCTTTGTTCTCTCTCTCTCTCTCTCTCTCTCTCTCTCTCTCTCTCTCTCTCTCTCTCTCTCTCTCTCTCTCTCTCTCTCTCTCTCTCTCTCTCTCTCTCTCTCTCTCTCTCTATTTCCCATTTTCTATAATCTTCTTCCAATCCTCAAATGACAGACTTAATTCCTTTGACATTGATCACCTCACCATCACACCTTCCTACTATTGCCTCAGAGGAATGAGAGGGAAGGGGGGGGGGGAGTGGGAGGGAAAGGTGGAGGAGAAGTGGAGGGAAAGGGTGGAGGGGGAAGTGGGAGGGTAAGGGTGGAAGGGGAAATAGGATGAAATGGAATAGAAATGAAATGGAAAAGGAAAGATAGAGAAGAAAAATATAGGCAAAGAAAATGAAAGGAAATGAGCACGCCCACACCCACGCCCACACCCACACCCACACACACCCACACCCACACACACACACACACACACACACACACACACACACACACACACAGGCTTAACCACCGTTACTAATCAGTGTTCTCGCTATGGGGAAAAAAGTCGGGTAAAATATACAAAATTTGGTCAGGAAAATAATAGAGCGTTGGTCTTGCATAATAATTCAACATCATTATTCACGGCCACGGAAATGAACACCCTCGGGGAACCACCTAAACTAAACACACACACACAAAATGTATATATATAAAAACTATAAATAAATAAAGATAAAAATAACAACTATTATTATTATTATTATTACTATTATTATTATTATCATTCAGAATAAACTACATAGATTTTTTTCTTGACAACTTCCTCCTTTAATCTCTCTCATATCTTAGTTGACATAAAAAAATAAATATAAAAAAAGTCAAATAAATAAATAAAAAAAATAAATTACGGTAAAAAAAAAAAAAATATATATAATGAAAATAAATGATCACTTCTTCACCACTATTTTTTTTTATGCAAGATCCTCAACATTTCTTCACATTCATCATCCTTTCACTACAAAATAAGAATAATGTTACGGTATTCTACAACCTACCTACCTACATAGTACATCATCTGCTCCAAAGAAAAAGTGTGCTACAGTCTCAGATTTGAACCAGAAAGTCACATCAACCTGGGCCATTAACGTCCATCTTAGGCCTCCAAGAAGCCTATTGGAGCCACAAGAAAACCAACCTACCTCTCTTTACATGAAAATTGAAGTTGTTATTAGTTAAGCCAACCTTTTTATTTTTTTTTACCCTTGCATAGTGGTAGTTACGTATATACTTGAAAGGGTGTGCAAGAGGGGGGTGGGGGGGATGGGGGTGGGGTGGGGGGCAGAGTTTTATGAAGTAAAGTGTAAAATATGAAGGAGGAGTTTTGTATTACACTTAAATCTGTTATTGAAGGGAAAAAAGAAAGAAAGAATCAGTTTTAACGAAGAAAGCAAGCAAGCAAGACAAAGTTAACCACATTTCATTAATAAGTAAAAGTAACAAACGAAAACTAAATAAACGTAACCAAGAAATAAAAAAAAAAAGAAAAAAATAGTTAATTCCACTCACTCATTAGTAACCATTATAACAAAAATATATAAGTATGAATAAAACAAAAATCATAATAATGTGAGTGAGGTAGAATTAAGTTAACCTTTTAAATGTGTGGGAGCAGAGATGGAAAATATGTGTAGGAGTACTGAGAGAGGAGAGAGGAGAGAGAGAGAGAGAGAGAGAGAGAGAGAGAGAGAGAGAGAGAGAGAGAGAGAGAGAGAGAGAGAGAGAGAGAGAGAGAGGCGAGACGGGCAGTACAGTAAGGCAGCAGCGGGCAAGGTGAGAGGTCTTCCCGCAGACTTGTTCCCACACACGCACACACACACGCGCACACACACACGCACACGCACACACACACCTGTTGCGTTACCACTCACTCTCACTCTCTCCCTTACTGCCTCACCTGCAAGAAGGACACAATTAAGGAAAAGTAGGAAAACACATTGAAGCCACGAAGAAAGGAAAACAGACAGAAGGGAGGAAGAACACAACCATACGACAGTGAATTAGGAAAAGAAAAAAAACGACGGAAGATAAGAGAGATAAAAACCAAGAAAAGGAGAAGAGTATAGAAAGAGAAACAGAGAAAAAAAAAGCAAGAGAGATAAAGAGAGATAATTTTTTTGTGAACCGTGGAATGAAAGCAAGATAGAGAGGTGACTTGAAATAGCGATTATCACCTGTAACTCCCTAATTGAACCTGACAACACCTATTCATCTCTAAGTACGTATTAATGATGTCTTGTTACCTCACCTCACCTCACCTTACCTGTGTTCTGAGGTTAATTAATTTTTTTATGGGGATTGATTCAAGGTGTGTGTGTGTGTGTGTGTGTGTGTGTGTGTGTGTGTGTGTGTGTGTGTGTGTGTGTGTGTGTGTGTAATTATAAGTAATGGTTTATATATTGGTGATTGTGAGGATAACACGTTGAGTTATCTTTAAAAAATTACACACACACACACACACACACACACACACACACACACACACACACACACACACACACACACACACACACACACACACACACACACACACACACACACACACACACACACACACACACACACATATTTAGTAAGGCAAAGAGAAAAAAAAAATAATTACCATATAAAAATAAAGTAACCAAAGAAGAAAAAAAAAAAATGTTCTATACGAGGATCTAATTTTATTCACGGGGAAAAAAAAAAACATGACTCCCACTTTGCAATTTGCGTAACAAGTCAGTTTTCAATGTGAGGGTAAAAAAAAAAATATATATATAAAAAGAATTAAAGAGAGACTAACCTTTCTATCACTCTATTTTGGAACGAGAAGAATGTTAAACTAACTTGATATATATATTTCTCTCTCTCTCTCTCTCTCTCTCTCTCTCTCTCTCTCTCTCTCTCTCTCTCTCTCTCTCTCTCTCTCTCTCTCTCTCGGTAATCCTGACAAAGAGGTTAATGCTACGCCCTTTGTGCCTGCTGGTGGGATTTCTCCGGTAAATCCTTATGAGTTTAGCGGATTTACCTGATGTAGGAGGGCGGGGCGCAGTGTGGGTTGGTGATAAGCACATTGGGTTCGGTCTAAGGAAACCGGTCTGTTGTTTTCAAGATCCTCGCTGGTTTCAGATTAGACTGGACGGTTTCTGAGCGCAATGAACATCAATGACACACTTTAGACTGTTGATTGGTAGACTGGGTTCATTTTGCTACGTTAGGTGGTTCATTAAATATAGTCTGTGGTTTCTTTATCATATTTTGGAGTCTCTGAGTATATCTAGTTTCATGGTTTTTTGGGTATGATGTGAGGTTACTGAGGTTTTGCTATGTTGTATGGTCTCTAAGTCATGCAACATACTCTGCTCCTCGCCTACCTAGCTCCCTCTCATCTCATACCTAGCCTCAACCTTCTATCCACCTTAACAAACTTACATTCTCCATTCTCAAAACTCTCGCACACAAAATTCTTCCGATTATATTTATGAACCCAAGAACATGATTATTATTGCTATATCAACGACCCTTCCGTCATCTTTAGTCATTCATGTACATTTATAAATATCTTCCTTTCTTAAACAATGCAGCTCCAATCCTCTTCACCATCTCTCTTTCAACAGGTTAATCCGATTCGTTTTTGTTTATATTGATTTATTCCAGGTACATCATCTATAATAACGATATATTTAACTATTGTATTTTCAACTGTGGCATTCAGACCTCTCAACAATACTACAATCACATTCACAATCACTGTAAATCTCTGCCAACAATACTACAATCACCATCACAATCACTGTAAAGCTCTGCCAACAGTTAGTTATTAACAACATTCCAGAAAGTTTCCCTTCCCTCTCCTTCCCTCTTCATCCCTCTTACCAACAAGGTCACTCCACTTCTCTCTCTCTCTTTCTCTTTCAACACCTGCCTTCCATCCAATTATGTTTCCAAACTTAGATTTACCCTCCCGTTTCATCTTCGTTGCACTCCAAGTTAACACAATCATCATCTTTCTTCACTCAAACATTTCAACTATTTATTATTATTATTTTTTTATTTACTTTCAATCGTACAGCATCTACGCCCATTCACTAATTTAAATCTAATAATAATAATGATGATAGTAATAATGATACCAATAATGATAACTAGAATAATGATTTTATGTAATACTTCTTTTTGAGGTACTTGAGAAAAAAAAAAGTTGAATATACGAATCTAATTAGAATAAAATCAAAGGAAAACCATTGAAGTCCCAAATAATTACCATATATATAATTTTTACAATATTTAATGCAAAACAGTACCTTACCTTATACATAATATTATACATACCATCCTTTCCCTCGTATCATAAACCATGGAAGTTTTTTTTTGTGTGTGTGGGAGACTTCACATTTAGTTTTTATTTCAACATTTCAACATTCACTAACCTCACACTTGATCAAACCTAAAGTGTAAGTATTCGACTGAAAATATTTGATACTTTAGCGAAATTTGGGTTTATTATCTTTTTTTACTCTACATTAAATAAAAATTGTGGTTTACTTTCATTACTTCCATACCTTCTACATTGGATTCTGATTCTGATCACATACGTCTGACTGATGGAGACGAAAAAAAAACAAAAAAAACACGACGGAATGAGAACGAGAAAAAAAAAAAAATATCAGAAACCGTAGAAATTGATATAAAAAGTACGCGTGTGACAGTGTCTTGCTACTCCATCCAGGGTATCAGCAGCGCGTGGCACCTCCCAAGGGTCACATCACTTCAACTCCTACTCCTACTCACTCCGTCCTGTTTTACATACTCGTACACGCCCACACACACCTATGACTCAGCCCTTGTTTTTAGGTCCTCCTCTTACTTAGCCTTTCACCCTCGACGTACTACACGACCTGATCTTCTTCTTAGCGTTTTAATAATAATAATGATAATAATGATTATAATATGAAGCAGAAATGATAACAAATAAGAAAAAACGTCAAAGAAAAGACAAAAATAGAAAAATAATAATAACAATAAGAACTGATACCGCACTGACAACAACAATAACAACAACAATAACAACAACAACAACAACAACAATAACAATAACAACAATACTAAGAGGCTTTCATATTTTAAAGTGTTCTGGCTTCCTCGTCCATGTTTCTTATATATTTTCCATCCGCCTCCAATTATTCACATTCTTCTCTCCTTCCTTTCTCCTCTTCCTCAAACATTCCTCCTCCTCCTCCTTCCTTTCCTTTCTTCACCTGTTTCCTTTCTTGTCCTTCCTTCCCCTTCACATTTCTCCTTCCTCTCGCTCTTCCCATCCGTCAAAACAGCTCACATAATAATAAGAAATATATACATTGAAAAAGGATTCTCTCTTCCTTCTCCTCCTCCTCCTCCTCCTCCTCCTCCTCCTCCACCTCTTTCTCCTCCTCTTCGTACAGTCAATGATTACACTAGAGGCAGAAGCTAGAGAAAGGGCGTAGTAATAGTAGTAGTAGTAGTAGTAGTAGTAGTAGTAGTAGTAGTAGTAGTAGTAGTAGTAGTAGTATAGTAATAGTATAGTAGCAGTAGCAGCAGCAGCAGCAGTAGTAGTAACTTCATACAATTAATTAAGGAGTCAGTACCTTTATACTTAGGGATCTGCGCCCCCTTCCCCCCCCCCTCCCCCCCACACCAATACCACAGCGAGGCATCCAGAAAGTCGATCAAAAGAAGGAACATGGCTGAGATAAACAACATTCTCGAAATAACATACCTTCACACACTCACAGCAACCCTTACCAACTCACTAATTGTATTTTTACCTACAATTGAACCTTGCTTGACTACCACCACCATCACCACCACTACCACCACCATCACCACCATCACCATCACCATCATCACCACCATCACCACCACACACAATACATCTTGCCACACATCTGCTAGCTATGGACTATATACGGCCCAATACATACATATATACATGCATACATACATACACACGCACTCACCACCACCACCACCACCACCACTCATCACCACACATCACTACGTACACCTGGATACACCGAGGAAAAAAAAGAAAAAGAAAAAAAAATTTGCCCAGTCACTGATTAAGTCATTCAGAGACGAAAGCAAAAATAAGAGAGAGAGAGAGAGAGAGAGAGAGAGAGAGAGAGAGAGAGAGAGAGAGAGAGAGAGAGAGAGAGAGAGAGAGAGAGAGAGAGAGAGAGAGAGAGAGAGAGAGAGAGAGAGAGAGAGAAAAAAAAATGTGTGTGTGTGTGTGTGTGTGTGTATCCGTCTCTCTCTCTCTCTCTCTCTCTCTCTCTCTCTCTCTCTCTCTCTCTCTCTCTCTCTCTCTCTCTCTCTCTCTCTCTCTCTTGCTTGTGCCAAAAGACTTATTTCCTGTTGACTGGAAAAGCTCTTGACGTCATTCATATTTTCCCAAGAAAGGTGACAGAAAAGTGCTTGGAAATTTTCTTTTATGGGAACAAACGAAGCTGAATAATCACCTCAGGATATATTTGCACAAAGACATTATTATCACCTCGAATGTCACTTCCTGATTACACTTCTACAGCAAAATATCGTGACTCTTTTCTTTTTCTCCACTAACACAGGATAAGCGAGGAGGTAAAGAAGGATATATTAATTAAAACATAACAATATTTAGCTTACCTGTGTGGATAACGTGGATAAGATACTTTTGAGGTGTCCAGGTAATTGTAAGCAAAGTGTTGTTATCGGCCACACCACCTGCAACACGAAGGAAAAAAGATTAATATAATATTCATACACACATACACAATACGAGACGGAAAGCTTATAAGGTAAAAATATACACAATACAGGGAATAGGAAATGCTAGAGTTTTCCCGTAATAAGAATCTTAAAATATTACAGTGTGTTGAATTAAGCAAAAATATAGTTCATGTGTTAAAAAAAATTCTTGTTATAGTTAAGTCAAACCTCAATTCTAACTAAGATTGATTGTAAGTAAATTTTACACAATTGGTGGTTATTTCCTGCAAAAATAAGTCATACCCAATATTTTCTCAGTATAACACCACGATCAGACATCACGTGAAATAAGCATTGATATTTTAGTTCTATAAAGTATACGTATTGCACAATTAGAAAGTGTTCAAATAAATAGTTCAAATAAATAGTTCAAATAAATAGTTCAAATAAATAGTTCAAATAAATAGTACAAATAAATAGTTCAAATAAATAGTTCAAATAAATAGTACGAATAAATAATACAAATAAATAGTACAAATAAATAGTACACTCGCCATGGTAAACAAATGAAAATATAGAAATAACTCAACAATTTATATATTCCTTCTAACATCTATTGCTTTTGTGTTTATATCTTATTCCATTACGAAAACAAAAACAAAATTTGCTTAAAGGAATGAATATAATGTAAATAAAGTGTAATGCTATTCCTTTACCAATGATGTGAAAGATTGGTGATTGGATTACGATTGGATTCTTCATTCGGGAAGTTTAAAGCGATCAACAAATTAAAAAAAAAAAAATCGACCACCAGTTTCTAGAAATTTTATGTTTGCTACGAGTACTTTTAACCACCACACTATTTGATCTTCATTTTATTTTTTCACTTCCACGAGTTATGAGGAAACCAATTAAACTGATTGATGAGGTCGACGAGACGGTCAATATTTCTAAGTAATCTCTCTCTCTCTCTCTCTCTCTCTCTCTCTCTCTCTCTCTCTCTCTCTCTCTCTCTCTCTCTCTCTCTCTCTCTCTCTCTCTCTCTCTCTCTCTCTCTCTCTCTTTACTCACTCTTACCCCTAACATATAAGTCAATTCATAACATTTACTTTTTTACACTCAAGACGTTTACCTCCCTTCCTCCTCCTTACGTTAGACGGGAACTGGACTTACAAGGCGGGGAGGTAAGGCAAGGATACACCACACATCTCCCAAGCAGCTTACCGTTCCCTTACTACTTCCTAACCTCACCTAACATCCCCTACCACTCCCCCAGGCTGGCTAACATCCCCAATACTCCCCCAGGCTGGCTAACATCCCCAATACTCCCCCAGGCTAGCTAACATCCCCTAACCACTCCCCCAGGTTAGCTAACATCCCTTACCACTTCCTAACCTCACCTAACATCACCAACACATCACTCCCCCAGCCAGCTAACATCCCCTGCACTCCCCCAGCTAGGCAACGTACCCACTACACATGTAAACAATTAAGAATAGGATCTAATCTAACTTTATACTCACTTTTAATATTTTTTTCGCAAGAGGTCTTAAGAAGATCGTCTATGACCACCGTAATAAGATTTTTTCTGGTTCATATTGCAGATATTTTTCTCTCCTCTCCGTCTCTCTCTCTCTCTCTCTCTCTCTCTCTCTCTCTCTCTCTCTCTCTCTCTCTCTCTCTCTCTCTCTCTCTCTCTCTCTCTCTTCCATCCTCCTTTGCACCCTCCGTTCCAAAATGATCCATCTCCCTTTGTTGGGACCTCCTCTCTCCCCTTGCCATTCATCTCCCTTTTTCCTCTTTTTCCCTCTCTTTCTCCCTCTCTCTCTCCTCCCTCCCTCTTGCATCAATGTATATTCTTTTCCAACATGTTATTCTATTATACATCTTTCATCATCTTTTATTTTTTAATTCTCACTTCTCTATTTCATTTTCCTTGCTTGTTTTCATTTATTATTTCTTTCTGTCTTTCTTGTATAATCTCTCTTTCATCAATATACTCTTTCCTCCTCCTTGTTCTTCCTCCTCCTCCTCCTCCTCCTCCTCCTCTCCCCTCCTCCTCCTCCTTCTCTCCTCCTCCTCCTCCTCCTCCTCCTCCTCCTCCTCCTCCTCTTCCTCCATTCGTACACGCACTCTCTCCTCTTAGCCTGCCAAGTCTTACCCTTCATCCTTCTTTCTTTCTTCTTTCTCCTTTTCCCTTTCCTTACATACAACCTTGCCATTTTCCTCTTTATTACGCCCTGCTCTCCTCTCTCACGGAGCATCCTTCCCTCTCTCCCTCCTTCCTTCCCTCTCTCCCTCCTTCCTTCCTCTCCCTACCTCCCTCCTTCCTTCCTTCCTCTGCCTCCTATCACTGCCAACCAGAAAAAATGTGTTGCCAGCTAAGGAAAGGTTTTTTTTCTTTTTCTTTTCGTTCCGTCATCAAAGTTACAGAATTCCCAAGATATGTGTGGCATCCTTTTCACACACACGCACACACACACACACACGCACACACGCACACACACGCACACGTGCAGCCACACCCACACACTTATGTAAATTATTTGTACGTACATGATCTTAAAATTTTCTGGGGTGTGGTATTTCAAAAGTGGCACGTGGCAGGTGGTAAGTGGCAGGTGGTAAGTGGCAGTGGTAGGTGGCAGGTGGTAAGTGGCAGTGGTAGGTGGCAGTGGCAGGTGGTAAGTGGCAGGTGGTAGGTGGCAGTGGCAGGTGGTAGGTGGCAGGTGGTAGGTGGTAGTGGCAGGTGGTAGGTGGCAGTGGCAGGTGGTAGGTGGCAGGTGGCAGTGATAGAAGTCGAGGAATGTGACAGTGAGAGAGACGCAAAAGGCAAAAGACGAGATGTGGGAGAAAAATAAAAGGTTAAGAAGCAGAAGAAAAGAGAGTTTTGAATAGATCTGACGCCGAGTGAATGCATGAATGAATGAATGAAGAAATGAATGAATGAATGCAAGAATGAAGTCAATGGGAAAAAAAAATTACAATGTATAAAAGAAGAAAG
>JAPQNM010000015.1:5500304-5512804 GCA_029783475.1 Metacarcinus magister
GTACCATCGACGAACCTGTACCCCCCCCCCACCCCCCCCGCCACACCCACACCCACACCCACACACACACACACCCACACCCACACAACACACACATACAAACACATACATTTTTTTCCTCAATACCCATCCTTCCCCGTTCCATTATCGTTACAGGTTCATTCATCCTTTGTATCCTGTAGTGAAGCTTTTGTGTGTTCGTCCTTCATTGCACATATTATTCATCCCTTTCAAGCATCATTATTTTTTTTTCCCCCGATAAAAGATGAAGAATAATGGATACTAGAAATATTTTTTTTTTCCTCTGTTTTTTTTTTTTACATACATACATACATACGGAACGGTACCCACATCAAGCGAACGTGAAAATACTTTGGTTTCCCTTATTCTTTTTTGTGTATCTGTCTGTCTGTCTGTCGGGAGTTAAGAGGTTAAAAGTTAAAGGCTGGAGGGAGGCTGGGAACGGTGAAATGATAACTGGTACTCGCAACTCAGCCATTGGTAGTTAAAAGTTGCATGGGAGGACTGTAGTAAAAAAATTGAAACACTAAAAAATGTATCTTCCCTTGTGGCATAGCGGAAACCTGTAGCAAAGTATGATAGTAGTGGAAGCCTAGTAACCAAAATACAAGTGTAACATAACAGTGAATCTTTTCCCACCCAAGGACAACGAGAAGAGTAACAACACAGCAAACAGAATTAGGAAAAGTAGGCTACAGCAATAAAAACACCGTGTTACAAGGCTCTTCTCTTTTTCTTCGTACGTGCGATTCAAACACATTCAAAGGTCGCTTTCAACACTACACTACCTTGCTTTTTTGTAACCAAGTCTTAATCCTACAGGGAGAACCAATTTGTCTTTCTAATTTCATCTATACAACCTTTCCCTATTACATACAGGACGAAATAACAAGGAGTATATATTCCCACTCTACACACGAAGCAGTCCATACCAGACCTATTTTTTCTCCTTTTCTTCTCTCTTTTCACTCCTACAAACCTGACTGTAGTGCTGTGTGTGTAAACAAAATAAACAACCTACAGGCAGCTCACGACCCACAAAGAAACACGCCCACTGCCCCCACGAGACCCATGAACAACAGGGAAGGAAACACTAACCTTTTGTACCAGGTCTCGGGGTCTCTGGGTCTCTGGCGAAGGTCTTGGTGAAGTTGGTGACCCCGCGGCCTCGCACCCTCGCACGGCTCTGAAGTGGAGGGAAAATGTGGGTGAACAGGTTAAGGGAAACAGGGAACAAAGGTAAGTATTTAATTAATTAGAGTCTCCTGTCAATGAATTCTAATAATGTGTTAAGGAAGGTGGTAGAAGATAGGATAAATGATTTTTTTAATGTACTTGTATATATTTTATGGAATAGAGAATGAGAATAAGGGATAATTGAACTTAATATCCTTGCAATTATCCTTCTGTGTGGTGTCAAAAACGTGGAAATATGAACTTTTAACTCTTCTGTTTATCACAACGACAATCTGAGGTTTTGGATAGCGGCAAGGCATAAAAATACAACAACAATAACAGTTATCAGAATCAGAATGAAACTCCCACGAAGGAAACTGGATTCATTTAGAGAATATTCCCATTTTTCTTTTTATTCTGATTTTTCTACCTCGCTTCCCTTCAGTTTCTACTCTGAAAAACAACACATTCTTGGTTCAGTTGGATGTGAATAATCAATAGAGAGAGAGAGAGAGAGAGAGAGAGAGAGAGAGAGAGAGAGAGAGAGAGAGAGAGAGAGAGAGAGAGAGAGAGAGAGAGAGAGAGAGAGAGAGAGAGAGAGAGAGAGAACAACGATAGGGTACTGATGACACATTGTTGCATTAAATCAGCTTCACACACGCACACGCACACGCACACCCCCACCCACCCCCCCACACACACACACACACACACACACACACAGACAGACAAAAACACCTGCCCTCCTCCCTTCCGTCTGTCACCTGTCATTACCTGAAGGAGGAAGATTAATTACCTGATGCCATTACCTGCCACTCACCTGTCCGTCTTATGCCCTTGTTGCTTTCTCACCTGTTCTGCCAATTAGGTTGAGGTAATTTAGGCTTAATTAACCCCCCTTACCTCCCCTTGCTTCCTCCACCTCCCCCTTTTCCTCCATTCCTCTCTATCTCCTTCCTTCTTAATCTGTCATTTCTTGCTTCGTTATTTTCAAGATTAATGATTTTGATGATATTATTATTATTTTTTTCCAATCTTGCGTTCTATTTATTTTTTCATCATTGCTAACCTCTGTGTGTGTGTGTGTGTGTGTGTGTGTGTGTGTGTGTGTGTGTGTGTGTGTGTGTGTGTGTGTGTGTGTGTGTGTGTGTGAGGTTGAACTACAAAAGATCTCTTATCTCTCTATGAATTCAAAATGTAATCAATGTAATGTTTAGGCACGTCGAGGTGTTTGAAATTTGTCCTTGTGAATTATTTTTAACATTATCACCACCACGATAATATGCTCTCTCCACCCCTATAACACTCACCTAACTCCACCACCACCACCATCACCACCACCACCACCACCACCACCACCACCACCACCACCACTTCCCTTATCGTTCTCAACTCTCCTCCCACACCTTATAGTTTTCCCTCAAATTCACCTTTTACCTAATTTCATCTATCGTCACTGCTGTTTCCATCTTGCTCCACATTTCCGCTCCACCCTCCACCCCCGAGCCACCTCAACCACTTGGAAGTCTTGAACCGTTTTTATTCCACGAAACTAACTCTATTCTTCCTTGCTTACCTGGTATCGAAATGGACGGAGTTACTGAGGAAAGGTAACTGAGGCGATGTAAGGGAGATGAAGGAGGACGCAGCGAAGGTTTGTGGCGCAGATAGATTGTTAACTCCAGCAGGAAAACATAAACCTAACCCAGATAGACTGTTAACCATTAATAGTAGAGACCCGTTAGGTTAGGTTAGGTTAGGTTAGGTTAGGTTAGGTTAGGTTAGGTTAGGTTAGGTTAGGTTAGGTTAGGTTAGGTTAGGTTAGGTTAGGTTAGGTTAGGTTAGGTTAGTTAAGGTTAGGTTAGGTTAGGTTAGGTTAGGTTAGGTTAGGTTAGGTTAGGTAAGGTAAAGTAAGGTAAGGTAAGGTAAGGTAAGGTAAGGTAAGATAAGGTAAGGTTAGGTTAGGTTAGATTATGCTATGTTAGGTTAGGTTAGGTTAGGTTAGGTTAGGTTAGGTTAGGTTAGGTTAGGTTAGGTTAGGTTAGGTTAGGTTAGGTTAGGTTAGGTTAGGTTAGTTAAGGTTAGGTTAGGTTAGGTTAGGTTAGGTTAGGTTAAGTTAGGTAGGTAAGGTAAGGTAAGGTAAGGTAAGGTAAGGTAAGGTAAGGTAAGGTAAGGTTAGGTTAGGTTAGGTTAGATTATGCTATGTTAGGTTAGGTAAGACCACAATAATCCACCAGAACCACTCGTACTGAGGTCATTTAGTCATTACGTCAAGGATCTGAACTAACGACCAAATAACTTATAACCACTTTAACTAACCCTTCCTTCATTACCTCATCTCTTCCTCTCCATCTTTATAAAAAAAAACAACTATATCTTTAATTATAAAACTGGAGCGTAGGAAGTGTCGGCCAAAGAGAAGATCGCCAGGAAAAGGAAGAGAGAGAGAGAGAAAGAGAGAGAGAGAGAGAGAGAGAGAGAGAGAGAGAGAGAGAGAGAGAGAGAGAGAGAGAGAGAGAGAGAGAGAGAGAGAGAGAGAGAGAGAGAGAATCATAAGGAGCAGTGGGATTATGACGGTAAGACGGATGGCGGGAAGGGAGGCGAGGGGTGAGTTTCCAGCTATTGGCAACACTGCTTGTCAAGGTTAAGGATCTAATACTCCTACTCAATGGGATATCAATCACTTTCCTCCCTTATAGAGCTTTTTCCTCTCATCTATAGAAGGTGTTCCGTCCTACTGAATGAGTGGTGAGGGGACACCTTTCTCATCTCACCTTCCTCATCATTAGCCTCACACCACCTCCTCACAGTAGTTATGTCAGCCATCTTGGTGATCAGGTAGTTAAATACATATGTTCTGCTACATAGATATATCCGTAATGAATGTTATGTTATAGTGATGAGGAAATTAATAGGAAATTTTATACGTCTTTATATCTTTCATTCAATTCTATTATAAGTGTTTTGATTCTCTATAAATGGAATCGATACGTACTTTGCTTTCCTGACTTGGCAATCAATGTTATGTTACAGTGATGTGGAAAATTAATAGAACACAATATCTATCTTTATATCTTTCATTCAACTCTACTATTATAAGTGTTTTGATTCTCTATAAATGGAATCGAGACGTACTTACCTTGGTTTCCTGGCTTGACAGACTCGTCCTTACGGTGAGTGACTCGTCCTCAGCCTTCCTTGGATACTGGGGAACAAAATAACGGTAAGAATACAATTATGCTACTGGAAAAGAAGAAGAAGAAGAAAAAAAAAGAAAATCGTTCTAACATCGTTATTGCTTCTTCATGGTGGACTTTTGAGGACAATAAGAGGGACACATTCCATCTGAGTGTGAAGACTGCAAAGAAAAAAAGTAGAAAATATAACTGGAATTTTTTTTTTTTTAATAACTGTTTCCTTGAAGAAGCCACAACGAGAATAGACGAGGATAAACCCAGCTTGTTACACCCTCGTCTCCTTGCACAATATTTACTACTACTACTACTACTACTACTACTACTACTACTACTACTACTAATAATAATAATAATAACACTATACTGATCCGTTTCTTCTACTATTTCTTATTATTTCGTCTAATTTCCTTTAAACACTCAAGGCTTAATTTCCACCCAACACAACCTTACCTTCCACCGTAAGAACATTGTTAAGTCTCTCATCCACCCACATACTTTCTTTCCATTCCTTCCACTCTCATAGTATTTTCCTGTCTGTTTCTTTCTTTTGGAGATGTCTGTCTGTCTGTCTGTCTTGTCTGTCTGTTTTAGAATGTCAGTCTGTCTGTTTCTCTCTTTTGGGATGTCTGTCTGTTTATCTGTCTGTCTGTCTGTTTATGTCTCTCTCTGTCTGTCTGTCTGTCTATCTGTCTGTCTATTTGTCTGACTGTCTCTCTGTCTGTATGTCTGTTTATCTGTCTGTCTATCTGTCTGTCTGTCTGTCTGTCTTTCTGTCTAAACAATCACCAACACCACCACAATAGCTAACACCAGAATGCTTGTTACATCACCACTACTACTAATTCAACACTACCATCAATCACACTACTAACTCACTCACTCCACTACCATCAATAACAATAACATAAAACCAAAACGAAAAAAAAGAGAAGAAAAAAAAATATTACCTACGACAATACAACGCAAATGAAATCGAGATAAAAAAAAACAATGAACAAAAATTGATAGAAAAAAAACAACTTTAATTCCCTATAGTCATTTCACCCTATGGTTTAATTACTTTAGGGAGCATCAACAGGCCGGAAAATGGTACCTCCACATTATTAATCAATTGTGGGGGACTTAATGAGCGCTAAACCACACCCTCCCCCCCTATCCACCTCATTAAATTTTTAGGTTAGTCTGCGTTTTATTGGAAAGTTCAGAGAGAAGTTAGTGAGCTGGTTGGTCAGTGTGTGTGTGTGTGTGTGTGTGTGTGTGTGTGTGTGTGTGTGTGTGTGTGTGTGTGTGTGTGTGTGTGTGTGTGTGTGTGCACGTTACGTTTTTGTCATGAGTGGTTATTATTCTTTTTCATAAACGATGATAAAAGACACACACACACACACACACACACACACACACACACACACACACACTACTTCCATAGATGTACACACAAATACATACAGAGAATGAGACAATGAGAGAGAGAGAGAGAGAGAGAGAGAGAGAGAGAGAGAGAGAGAGAGAGAGAGAGAGAGAGAGAGAGAGAGAGAGAGAGAGGAGTCATGCTCGTGTTGATTAAATGGGATTTACTCTGATGCGATCACGATGTTACAACCACTCCATTCCTTCCCTTCCCTCCCTCCTTCTTTCCTCCATTTCCATCCCATTTAACCATTCCCTCCTTTCCTCCGTTCTCGCCTTCCCTCCCTCCCTCTCTTTCCCTCTCATTTATCCATTCATCCTTCCTTCATTTTCCTTTTCCCTCTTCCTCTCACTGCTCTCCTGTCATTGCCTCTTCCCACTTTCATTTCCCTTATCAGTGTATTTGTCTGTTTATTCTCTCTCTCTCTCTCTCTCTCTCTCTCTCTCTCTCTCTCTCTCTCTCTCTCTCTCTCTCTCTCTCTCTCTATCTGTTCCTTCTGCTTCCCTTACATACCTTTAATATCCGTCTAATTAACAACTTGTATACAAATATCTACTTGTATATTAATTTCACTCGAATGTTTTGTAGAAATTATTCACACTTATTGATTTTAGGTTATAATGGCGGGGAAGGTGATGCCAAAATCCTATGTTCTAAATTAATTGACTCGATAAGGATGTCTGTACTACTTTCTGTAATAATAATGTACCTTTTCGTCTTCATAAGGGTATAAAACATAGTCCACCCTGCAATAAGGCATAGAAGAAAACGGTCAACTTCAGCAAGGCATAGAAGAAAACGGTCACCTTCATGCCTTTCACCGGTAACTAAATTATTCTGATTAATCCTAGTTTCTCTGTGCACTTGTGACGCCTCGGATCTCTTGCAAACTAATTGAAGGAAAGGAAGACTATTGAAAGATCTTCCTGTCCATTCCCTTACCTGCAGCCTTCATTCCTTTCATATATCTGCCTCATATATCATTTCACATTCCCTTTCTCTTTGTTTTTACATATGTTCCCTCTAAATGTCTTTCATATGGTACGTTTTGATTAAAAAGATTTGTATATATATCTTATGTATGTCCCAACCACCTTAATAGAATCTCATCTTATCATATCTTTCCGAATACAATGTAACACCATTTATTTATTTATTATTTTTGTTTTATCATCTTCCCTTCAATTTTTGCATCCTTCACAGAGATATTTATTATTTTGTTTTAATAACGGTTTTTTTTCTTTCTTGTCACTGGTTCCTTTACCTGCAAACTCTCTTCCCATATTTAGTTTTTATTCAAATCAGATATAGTACTTTTGAAATACCTTGATTCATTGTTTCCAGCTGTTCTGTCATAACAAATACTTCTCTTTCCACAGGTATATATTTAGTTAATTATTGACATACCTTACTTCTTCCTCTCCATTTACGCTGAAGGAAGGAAGATATTAGCCTAAAAAAAGTTCTAAAGCAGAAATGTAAATACGAAAGTTAACAATTTAATTTATATTTTTAAAAAGTTTCCCTTCCACCTTTCCGTATCACCACCATCCTCTTTCAGCACCTCCCGTTTCCACGCCCCTGCCTCTGTTCAGCCTCCCATTACACTTACTCTTACCTTACCCCCTTGCCGGGATACCTTCAAAATGTCTTTCCTACATATTCCCCTTCCCTCTCAAAGTTTAAGAGTATGCATCCTACGTGAAGTACATACTAAAAACAGTTTACATATTACCCTTCAATAATAACTATCTCCTTTTTGCCTGTATAATTAACGTTCATTGACACACTTCTACATCTCTTCCTGACCCCTTTATTTTTGAGTGTGGAAGTCTCTCCTCGCGACCCTTACTTCCACACCCTCCCTCAGGCAAGGCTTTCACTCCTCGCTATGTACTCCAGCTCACCGTGTTCTTCCAGATGTGACTCCTCTCTTTTTTTTTCTTCAAATGATCAAATGTTTTTTTTTTTTGCGGAAATTCACATGTTCTCTATTCACAGACTGCATTAAGAATATACCACTACTAAAGTCTTATTTAAAACACTAGTAAGTCATTATTAGTTTTGCTATGATGATAATAATAATAATAATAATAATAATAATAATAATAATAATAATAATAATAATAATAATAATAATAATACTATCACCACCACCACCACCACCACCACCACCACCGCCACCACCATCATCCACAACAACAACAACATAACAATAACAATGAGTGTTTTGAATATAAACAATTCTTTCACTCATCCCCTTACTGTTACTGTGAGTGTCTATCTGTCTCCCTGCTGCCTGCCCATCTGTCTGTCTGTCTGTCTGTCCTCCGTCTGAATGCACTGTTTCTCACTGATTTCCTAAGGGACAGACGCACGCAATGTCTGTGGACTTTTACTCTTTTGTTTCAGGTTTTCTTTTAGTTTTAATGATAATTGCATCGTCTTCTGATTTGGTCTTGATTCCACGACAATCAGTGAATATTGTAAACTTGCATTCTTGTTATTGTCTCTCTTTCTCTCTCTCTCTCTCTCTCTCTCTCTCTCTCTCTCTCTCTCTCTCTCTCTCTCTCTCTCTCTCTCTCTCTCTCATAATAATAATAATAATAATAATAATGATACTATTCTTTTACCAACCAGAAAATATAAATGACTTCCTACATATTATTAAGCATCATATTCAAGTAACATTTTTGTGGCTAATTTTTCAGCGTCCAGAACGGAACACTTTTTTTTTTTGGCTTTTTTCCTCCAAGTCCCGCGAAGGTCAGTGACTACCCTTTGCCCTTTATGACTACTAATACTACTGCAAATAAGGGACAATTTTAATATATATTCCTATGGAGCTACACTATTACGAGGCACAACGCAGAAAATAACCGTTGGAGAAAAATTTGAACTATGTATTGGTATGGGATTATGTTCTCTAAATTATGTCTGTATAATTATGTGTGTGTGTGATGTTGATTTCAATAAATAAATGTTACTGATTATATGTTTCTGGGTTATTTCTATACCAAAATAGTAGCGTTCTCTAATATGAAGTAGCAGTGTTCGCCGCTAGATGGCTCTCACTACGCGGGGTAAAATACGTCAAGAAATGGAGAACTGAAACCTCCTTAGCGCATACTCTTAAAAAAAATGCTATGCTCTCCTCGCTTACTTTATCTCTCTCTCATTATTATACTTTCATTGCCGTAGACAGTCTTCTTGTAAAAATTTCCTTCATTATTACTTGTCTTCTCTCCAACACTTCAAACCTTCCCTCGTTGCCTTCTTCACCTCTTCTCTCACACCTGATTCGTTCCATTGTTCCACCTTCCTTCCTTCCTTCCTTTCACCATTCCTCCTCTTCTCACATACCTCATTCCTTCCATTATTCAACCTTCCTTAACACACTCAAACCCACAGGTATTATTGCAGTTTCAACCAATACAGCACACGCAACTATAAACTATCTCAGGGTCTAGATGACACTGTTAGGAACATTTCTAGCCCCATATTACACTGTCGGAAATTAATAATTAATAATAGGAAATTTTTTTGACTTCTAGGGAGATTTCCTTAGATTTTTTAGTCCATAATGGTGAATGTTTTGTTATATTATTGTCATTATTATGAAGTATTATTGCAGTTATGAAGGTTAGGTTAGGATATTGAACCAGGTTTCTGGTTGTGTTTGAATAGTGTCCTAGCGGGGGGGGTCCAGGGGGGGGCGCAGCCCCCCCTGTTAGACTAGGTTTGTCGTGTTTGCTACATTTAGGGAATTTTTAGGGAAATTTCCCTAGATTTTCAAAGTTCATATATCACTCATATGCCTCCCCCAAGAAAAACCCCGATTCCCCACAGCCTCCAAGCTTACTTCAGGGGTTGGGGGTGTGTGTGTAGAGATAGGGAATATTGGTTGAAACTGCAAATTTACCAACCCACACAACACTCGTCACTATTATATCCACACTGTACACCATTCTAATACCTTAAAGTAATAGTGAATGACTCTCCCACACACGTACACATACATACATACATACACACCACATTCACCACACATACATAACATGTTAGATGACAAAAACCCCAGGGTCATCAGCGACTTTGTCACATGAAGACTCCCCCCCTCCAATCCCACCCACACACACACACGTACATACATACACACCTCACATTCACCTACACACAATTAACACGTCATTTCAATAAACAGGAACCACCACGTGTCAGCCGCCGAGTACCACGTAGCTTCCTTATATTCTTATGTTTATATTTCCTTCACTTACCGTTTCCTCGTTTGAGTCCAGAATCTTGAGCTTAACAAAAACAAAAACAAAACACTAATGTAATAAGTTTGCGTGTGCAGCTGACGAAAAAAAGACACGCACTCCCTTAGCCTGACCGGGCATGACTGACTGACTGACTAGAATCTGACTTACCACTTGACTGCCAAACAAAGAAAAAGAAAAAGCAATTAGGATTAAATACAGTACAACGGGCCATACTCAAGCCTCTAATATCTTCCCATAATTAAGTGTATTTAATTATATCTTGTTTTCATGTATCCATATCATCATCAGAATATTAACTAATGGTAGATAAATATGTGATTAATGAAACTATGGTGGTGGATAGCAACACTACTACCGAGGTGATGTTACCATATTAGGGATCACTGATATTTTCTTTATTTTTCATTAAGTTTCCTCTCATACAGCCATTAGGATTTCTACGCTATATTTCTACTCTACAATATCTTCCCTAATAACATAGATAGAAGACAACCTGTAAAAATGACTTATGAAAACAAAATAATGAAAACAACTAACTGAACATAACCACTAACTATACAACTACCAATTACATTTAGAGGAACTGCCTTGTGTAGGTCAACTGGACTTACTTTCTTATGTTATTATCTACCACGAGCACATCTTTCCCCACCTCAACGCAATAGATAAACTTAAGTGTGGTAAAGCTGCAGATACGGCTGGAATAACTGTGGAAATGTTGAAATATAGAAGAGAAACAGTATATAGTGGAATGGGAAGGGTGATATAAGGAAGGGTTTAGTACGACTGAGAGGGTGAGGAGAAGGAGAATGAACGACCTTTCTCCTACAGGCAATTTCAAAGTCACAAATTGCTATGTCGTTTGTAAGGTTAAATCTGGAGAGAGAGAGAGAGAGCGAGAGCGAGAGCAAGAGAGCGAGAGAGAGAGAGAGAGAGAGAGAGAGAGAGAGAGAGAGAGAGAGAGAGAGAGAGAGAGAGAGAGAGAGAGAGAGAGAGAGAATAGTGTGTGTGGATACGATTTGTGTACCCTAATAAAGTGAGTTCCCCTTCCTCTCTCTCTCTCTCTCTCTCTCTCTCTCTCTCTCTCTCTCTCTCTCTCTCTCTCTCTCTCTCTCTCGCTCTCTCGCTCTCTCTCTCTCTCTCTCTTGAATCACTTGCGTGGCTTTGTTTGGTGTTTCGAATACCATGAAGCTGTTCGTTCATTCGTATCGAACTTTTTTAACGAGTCGAAAATCTGAGGTTTTCACGTGAATTTATGAATCGAGAGAGAGAGAGCGAGAGCGAGAGCGAGAGCGAGAGCGAGAGCGAGAGCGAGAGCGAGAGAGAGAGAGAGAGAGAGAGAGAGAGAGAGAGAATGCTTCGGATATGTTTGAAGGTTTGAATCACCCAACTGGAACTGCTTCACGGACTGATGATCTTGCCAAATGAACATTGCGCATAATTGTCTGCCTTTGTTTTGGGTTGAAATTAATTTATTTGCTGATGGAAATATATTGAAGTTTCTATCACTACCACTAAGACTACCACTACTACTACTACTACTACTACTACTACTACTACTACTACTACTACTACTACTACTACTACTACTACTACTACTACTACTTCAATAGGACATAAATAAAGGTCGTTATATAGGGGGCAAAGGATATCTTTCTTTGAACCCAAAATATGTACACAAGATGATAGCAAGATCCTAGAAAATCACATTATTTAGCATGGACCAAAAAACATCACGAATAATAATAATAATAATAATAATAATAATAATAATAATAATAATAATAATAATAATAATAATAATAATAATAATAATAATAATAATAATAATAATAATAATAATAATAATAATAATAATAATAATAACAGTAATAATAATATCACAGAAATTAA
Source organism: Metacarcinus magister (assembly GCA_029783475.1). Taxonomy (NCBI): domain Eukaryota; kingdom Metazoa; phylum Arthropoda; class Malacostraca; order Decapoda; family Cancridae; genus Metacarcinus; species Metacarcinus magister. The sequence goes on from JAPQNM010000015.1 coordinate 5,512,283, forward strand.
TCCTAAGACATTTCAGCAGACATATTATAAAGTAATTTGAGATTGGAACGTCAACACTATGACGTCACAGTCCAAATGGTTACCTCCTTAGTAAATAACCTTAATTATAACCATCACAGTATTGGTTAATTAAAGATACACAGCAGTGGTAGGTAGGTGGGTTGGGGGGGGCGGAGAGGAGGGGTTGGCAGTTCTTAAATAACAATACACATTATATTCTATTACTCAAATATATTCATTCATCGTAGTAGCAGTGAGGATTGGGGAGGGTAAGGGGGGAGGGAAAGGGGGTGAGGGGAGAGAAGGGGGAGAGAAGGGGGGAGGGAGTAATACTTATAAGGATTGAGGAAAGCTGTAGCTGTAGATACAAGCCACTCTGATTAACCCTAAAGGAATGCCTGTAGTTAATTAAGAGGAGGTTAAAAGAACGATATAATTGGGCCCTCGTTTCGATAACTATTCAAGGTTATCATTATTATTGTATTGTGTGGTTTTTTTATGTAAATAACTGAATAAATAAAT
>JAPQNM010000015.1:5517804-5520304 GCA_029783475.1 Metacarcinus magister
GAAGGAAGGAAGAAAGGAAGGAAGGAAGGAAGGAAGGAAGAAAGGAAGGAAGGAAGAAAGGAAGGAAGGAAGGAAGGAAGAAAGGAAGGAAGGAAGAAAGGAAGAATGCCTCCATATATGAGACACAAGAACGAGGGAAAGGTGGAAGGGCAATGAGAAAGAGAGAGAGAGAAAGAGAAAGAGAGAACAAAAAGAGAGAAAGAGAGAAAAAAGAGAGAGACAGAGAGAGAAAAAAAGGGAGAAAGAGAGAAAAAAAGAGAAAGAGAGAGAAAAAAAGGGAGAAAGAGAGAGAAAAAAAAGAGAGAAAGAGAGAGAAAGAGACACCTGAGAAACCATTCACACTGACATTATAGCTGCAGGAATCACAGTGAATCCTATTGGGGCAGGATGGGAAGGGAGGTGAGGGGGGGGGAGGTATGGGGGGGGGGCCGGCTGAGACATGTCTGCGTCACGTTTTAGTTTATCATTGTATTCCAGCAGCCAGAAGGGATCGCCGCCCCCCGCCCCCCCCGCCCCCCCACCCAGACGAAACGGTGAGTGGATGGCATTCAAGTTAGCAATACGTGAGGGAGATGTAAGAGAACTCTACCTTTACTTAATTTCAAGGTCATAACAAAAGCTTAATAAAACGTGTAATCAGGGAAGTAGAATCACCTGTACAATATTAATACATTCCTAATTTTTTTTTTAATATAATACAATAGCGTCAAAATATAAAATTCATATCACGTTACTGTAATAAAAATAATATATACATAACCTATTGTATAACTATGTATATTTTTCTTCCTCCTATTCCTCCCTTGCCTATTCTATTCCTCCACATTTATTACAACACAAAAATATTAATAGCAAGGGAGAGGGAGACCAGCACACAAGATTACACAAGGTCATTCTATACCCCTACAAGGCACTATACACACTGGGATTCCCGCGTCTCTCCACCCTCTACCAGCACCTTCTTCCTCGATTTAAAGAGAAACTTCTGTGCCACCCTCACCATCTCCACTTCCTGCTCCCTGATGTTCCTACCCTCCACAGCAGCAGGGACGTGTCATGACTGTCTCCCACCGATAACACACCCTTCACAACGGTACCACAACACAACACAACGCACTCCACTCCCCCAATGTGATACTCGTGAAAAAGTTTGTAACCGACCCCTCTCCTCTTCCTCTCGCTCCTCTATGCATTCACCGAAGTATTTGTTTCATTACATAAGTTTTGGTATGTGAATTCTCTACCAAATTTCTGTTTCTTATTCCTTACACACACATATACACACAAACAAAAGAAGAAAAAAACCACACACACACATACACACCTTTATATATGACACAGGTGGGAGAGACTTCTGTGAATTAGCGTGTTGCGTGGACAGCGTGAGGAGCGATGTAACACCTAGAGTGACCCGGGCTGGTACTGCTTCAGGCTTGATCCAGAAGCTGATCCAAGACATGATGACGATGAGGCAGGTCGGGATGTAGGTGTGGAACAGGTAGTAACCCAGACGACGCTTGAACGTAAACACAACCTCAAGACATGTGAAGTTACCTGGAATGATGTGAAAATATTAATAGTGTGTTTACGTTTTCATGGTCACCTGTACGTAATTAATTTTGGTGTGTGTGTGTGTGTGTGTGTGTGTGTGTAAGTTTAATTAACAAATGGAAAGAGGAAGTTACTGGAGAAATAATGGACAAGGAAAGGAAAGGAAAGGAAAGGAAAGGAAAGGAAAGGAAAGGAAAGGAAAGGAAAGGAAAGGAAAGGAAAGGAAAATAAGGAAAGGAAAGGAAAGGAAAGGAAAGGAAAGGAAAGGAAAGGAAAGGAAAGGAAAGGAAAGGAAAGGAAAGGAAAGTAAGGAAAGGAAAGGAAAAGAATGAAGGACTAGAGTACCTTTGGGTAGTTAAATACAGGTGTGATGAGTGTTTACCTGTGCAATGGTGGGAAGGTCTTTGATCAAGGGGAAGGAGAGGCAAAAAGACCTACCTGTGCACCTCAAGGATGAATTAATTACCTGTAGAAGAGGAGGGTGACAAGAATGGATGGTGCTGATGAATAAAAACATATTACCAGGGAGGAGGAGGAGGAGGAGGAGGAGGAGGAGGAGGAGGAGAGGGAGGTTTAAAAGGAAACTATTCTATGAAAAACATAACAGGACTTTTAACTTCATTGTCTCTTTCTCTCTCTCTCTCTCTCTCTCTCTCTCTCTCTCTCTCTCTCTCTCTCTCTCTCTCACACATACACACACACACACACACACACACACACACACACACACACACCTGTAGAGTAGACTTGGGTACAGTCACCGGTGTTGTTTGAGACCAGGTCCAGCTGAGGGAGTTCAATTGTATCGTCCACCACCAAGGGCACCACAGGATCCCACACGAAGACCAGGTCGTCCGTGGTGTGTGAGACTGTGAGGGCAAGGAAGGAAGGAAAGAGTGAGGGAGGGAGGTGGTGAGTGAATGGAAGTGTGAGGGGAGGAAGGAGGGAA
>JAPQNM010000015.1:5525304-5532804 GCA_029783475.1 Metacarcinus magister
GAAAAAGGTGAAAAGGAGTGCAAGGTGAGGAGTGTGTGTGTGTGTGTGTGTGTGTGTGTGTGTGTGTGTGTGTGTGTGTGTGTGTGTGTGTGTGTGTGTGTGTGTGTGTGTGTGTGTGTGTATTGGTAGTCATAGAGGACAAAGAGAGACATGGTTGAGGGGAGGGTGAAAGGGGTCGGTTTTGTCTCCCTAACGACTATCTCTCTCTCTCTCTCTTTCTCTCTCTTTCTCTCTCTCTCTCTCTCTCTCTCTCAAACACCCACATACACATAATAATCATAATAAATACTACTACTATAATCATCATCATCTTTCCTATAATTAGCCTTATTACAAAAGCATCATTACCAACAAACATAATTATTACCTTTCACCAACTTTCGAGAATAATGAGAGTAATGAGGTTGGCACATATACAATTACCTACAAGCCTCATCTATTAACGTCGTCTCAGGTGTGTTATCATTACCTGTTGATAAAGGGAGATTACAGGTGGGCTGAGATTACATTGTTCCCTTTATTAGTCTAAGAGTAAAGGTGTTTGGATGGACCTAAGTGAGGGACACTATTTGGTTTTAGTAGTATCATAACTTTTCTCTCTCTCTCTCTCTCTCTCTCTCTCCTCTCTCTCTCTCTCTCTCTCTCTCTCTCTCTCTCTCTCTCTCCCATCTTGTATACAGACGCATGGTCGGCCTACTCATGCATAAAAACGAGGAATGAATAACAAAACATGTAACCCTATGCATAACTAGATGAAGAGGGGAGGGTGGGTGGGGGGAAGCCTTGTTCTATTCTATTTTTGATCTCCCACATGCTGATTGTTGTTATTATTATTAGTATGTTGTTCAGTGGATTCTCTTGTTATAGATCAATAGGTGTCGTGGTATTTTGTTGTTTCTATGTAATAAGTATATAATAAGAGACACGACATCTTTTTTCTTTCTTTCTTTCCTTTATATACTTTTCTACATTGACTTATTTGGCAATACCTAAGATACTGGATTCTATTACAAACACTACGTCTTACTTTCCTGATGAAATATGAGGACGTGAAAAAGTTTAAAAAAAGAAAAGAAAAAGACGGTTATTTTTTTCGCTGTTCTTTCTTTGTTCACTTCAGTTTAAATTTTTCTTATATATATATTTTTTTTAATAATAAACTACAAAGTAAGTTCCCTCAACTTTTACTCCTTTTTACTTACTTCACCATGTACAGAATAGCATAGTCTAAGTTATCTCGTTTAAATTTTTCATAGAGTTTCTTTTTTAAATAATACACTACAAATTAGATTCCCTTATTTTTTTATTATTATTATTATTATTTTTTTACTGTAACCTAAGCTCTCTTCAGACTATCTTTTCTTTTAGTTTCTTTTTAAATAATAAACTAAAAACAACACTCCCTCACCCTTTACCCTTTACTCCTTCCACTTACTTCACCATGTACAGGATAGTGTAGTCCAGGTTGAGCCAAAGGTAGTGGTTGGGTATAGTCATGGTCTGAAAGGTGACAGATTTAGCGTTCTTGAAAAAAGCGTCCGGTCTCCAGATGTCCTTGAGCCACGAGACAGGTAGCAGCCGGTACTCTCCTGTCATATTCTGTGGAAACCTTAGCGATGGTCCTTCCAGCTCTGAGCGAAGAATATATCCGCTGCGTAAGTCTGTGTGGTAAGAAGAAGGAAAGTTGAGAGATAGATACAAAAAAATATATACGTATGTAGGATGAGTATAGATGTTGAAGGTAGATGGAGGTTCAGTTATTGAGGTTATGTGAAGAATGAAAAGAAGGGAAGGAAGGAAAAATATAAACAGAAAGAAGGAAGGGAAAATATAATAAGAAAGTAGGATGGAATAAAGGAAAATATGATGAAATGAGAAAAAAAATGAGAAGTGAAGGAGAATTGAAGAGATTACAAAAGGAATTAAGTATGAAAGGAAAACTAGAATAAAAGGAGACTTAAGGAGGTTACGAGAAGAAGTAAATAACGAGAAGAAAACAAAAAAAAGAGATAGAAGAATGAAAAATAACTAAACTAATACACAAAATCAACCTGACGAGGATATAAACTCATCAACAAACAAGTCTTCCAACAAGTAAACATAAACAAACACGATACACTCACCATGGAACTCTCGTCAATGGAATCCAAACTCATGACTGTGACGTGGAAGTAGACAACCGTGGGATTACCTGCAGAGGGGAAGGCAAGGTGAGTTAATGTGGAGGAGGAGGAGGAGGAGGAGGAGGAGGAGGAGGAGGAGGAGGAGGAGGAGGAGGAGGAAGAGGAGGAGGAGGAGGAGGAGGAGGTAAAAATGCATAAAAACGAAAGGAAAAATTGCTCAGTGTGTGTGTGTGTGTGTGTGTGTGTGTGTGTGTGTGTGTGTGTGTGTGTGTGTGTGTGTGTGTGTGTGTGTGTGTGTGTGTGTGTGTGTGTGTGTGAAAATGTTTGAAGACAGGAGAGGAGCATATAAAAAAAACAAAAACAATTGGTAACTTTTTATAGAATTTAAAAATGTTCTCAGTTGCGGTCGGTTGGTATTTTTTATTTATGTTATTGTTATCATTATTATTATTATTATTATTATTATTATCTCTCTCTCTCTCTCTCTCTCTCTCTCTCTCTCTTTCTCTCTCTCTCTCTCTCTCTCTCTCTCTCAGGCAAAAAATCTCTTTGTTCATACAGCGCAGCGCCGTTTCAGGACGCGAAGGCAATAAACATTTCTAACGATGCACGTCAAGTGGCTATAACACTCGAATTTCTACTGAGGGAGGAAGTGAATTCTCTCTCTCTCTCTCTCTCTCTCTCTCTCTCTCTCTCTCTCTCTCTCTCTCTCTCTCTCTCTCTCTCTCTCTCTCTCTCAAATAGTAAGATAATGAAGATAGCAGCGATAATAACACAACATGGATTTATGAACTGAAAGAACAACACAGATTTATGGAAGATAAAAAATGTTTCAAAATTTACAACAACGATTTACAAAACGCAAGAAAGATATATAAATAATGAAATAACTACGATTTGCTGATAACAAAACATTTACTATTTACTTCAAATTATACAAATAGGGATTACACAGCTAGTGAAACGATAAAAAAAAAATTATGGAAATAAAGCACAGCAATTTATATATAGACACATTAACACCAGCACGTTTATATCCTTTCCACCCCACTTTACGAGGCAGAAGTAATGACATGAAACAAAGAGGTAAAGCTTCAGATCCATTACCTTCCCCCCGAACACCTGCCATATCATTAGGAAGCGTAATCACCTCTCCTCTCTAATCACTCAATGCAACTCTGTAATTATGAGACTGTGTTGGAAAGTCATTCACTCACTCACTCTGACAACATTACTTCCAGCTTTGAGTCCTCCTTGATATGAGTGTTTGTTGAGGTGCACACACTCACTCACACTCACACACACACTCACTCACACACACACACACACACACACACACACACACACACACACACACACACACACACACACACACACACACACACACTCGCCTGTCTCACTTATTTCACGTTGTGGGTTTTAATAGACAAACTTGTATGGAGGATGGAGTTAGTCTTGTCTGTACATCTATATAACTCTCTCTCTCTCTCTCTCTCTCTCTCTCTCTCTCTCTCTCTCTCTCTCACCCTCTCATCTACTCGCTCTTCCAAAGTAGTAATAGTAGTAGTAGTAGTAGTAGTAGTAGTAGTAGTAGTAGTAGTAGCTGCAGTAGTAGTAAAAACAGCAATAGTGATAACAATAATAAACAAATGATAATAATAACAATAACAACAACAGCATCAGACACTCTGGAGATGAAGTGAGTTCGCCATTACACTGATAACACACAACACAACACAACACACGGAGGAAACTTATTACCACACAGCTGTAACACCCTAGCAGTTACAGAAGGCAAAGTACAGTCGTAACAGCACTACAGCTTTCTGACAAGGAAGTAATGGGGGGGGGAGGGCATATAAGGGGTGTTTATGATCTGTACAAGGGATGGTGTTAGGGTGGTGTTGGATCCTGTCTGTATGGTCGACAAGAGGCTGTTCTGATGCCTCGCTGAACCACCAAGAGGGGAGAGAAGGTGTGTGTGTGTGTGTGTCCTCTTTCTCATTCTCTTTTCTCTCTCTCTCTCAAACAGTCATCAAGAAAATCGCTCTCTATTCTACAAAAAATAATAAAAAAAAAGCTTACCAGAATGAGTATAAATTAAATAAGGGAGCAATTTACAACTTTTTTTTCTTCCTACCATTATTATTTCATTCGTCCTCGTTGTGAAGACAATCGGACAACGAGGTAGGTGAGTATGATGAAGGAGAAAGGTCAAAGAGGGAGAGAGGAAAAAAAGAGACAGCGAGGGTGTGGATGGAAAGGGTTGCATGACATTTGATACTCAGGTGCAAGGTACTGAAGACGTTTCATACTCAAGATATTTCCGGACTGGTTGTTTTGGTACTCAGAATATTTTCGTCTCAGTTTTGTGATTACTCATATATTAGATCTTTACTGTTTCAAATTAGTTTGCCGAGTACAATTAACTCAATATACTTTATTTTAGGGTGAAATAGTGTTTAATGTATGAGTAAACAAAAACTGAGTCCACCGTCGTGTCGTGTCGTGTATTTTTACTCTGAGCAACTGAAGAAAGTATACATTTGTGTTGATCAAACAACTCTTTATCACACTTTATTTCCCCACAACTGTGGAAGTTTTTAAAACAACTATGAAATCCGTACATAAAACTTTTCAAGCTTAACAATTTTGGTTTTATAAAAGTTTCTCGTAGGACTGATAGTTAGGCAGTACAATGACAAAAACTCACTTCCACCACAATCCTGGTCCATTTTTAGGCTCCCAGAAAAAAGAAAAAAAAAATTCGTCCCCGTGACAGATGCGAGAAACATTACGTTAATAAAAGTTGTTGATGTTACAATGTTACAATAAAACTTGTTTTGGAAGTTTTGATGTAAAACAAACACTTGGGGAGAGAGATGCAGGAATATAGACTTTGATTTCACTCAATGATAAACAAAACATTATAAAAACACTTTGGAAAAATCATTAAAGTATTATGATGATTTTAGAAACCAAAGAAAACATTATTAAACAAAGAAAAAAAAAAAGAAACAAGCTAATAATTTTGTACTTGTATTTTCGGTTATTTTTTCATAAGTCCTTATTTTTCTGTGTTTATTGGTACCAATATGTTTTTTTTAGATATCTATTTGAATTATTTTGAAGATAAGAAATGCATTATCTTCCTTTTATTTGATATACTTTCAATACAAACTGAAAATATTACGTCAAAATAATTTCTCATTTTTGGTTTATTTTCCTTAATGACCTGCACCTGATGGGAAGGAAGGGAAGGGAAGGGAAGGGAAGGGAAGGGAAGGGAAGGGAAGGGAAGGGAAGGGAAGGGAAGGGAAGGGAAGGGAAGAAGAGGATGGTGTAGCGTTGTATGGGGAAGGTACAATTAATAGATCTCACCACTCAAATAATTAATCAGTGTAACGAGAAGAGGTGGTGGGGTGAAGGGGTGAAGGGGTGAAGGGGTGATGGGATGATTGGGTGATGGGGTGATGGGGTGAAGGGGTGATGGGGTGAAGGGGTGACAAGAGGAAAACACAAACTCATTACAGCTTTGATCTACTTCAGTCTCCCTTCACTCTCTTCAACAGAAAACGAGAGACTCCGTATTAGTTGGCACTGAACATGTGTATAGAACAATAAGAAAAGGAATAAATATTATGCATTATAGTTTTCTTCGTTATTTTCATTCATGATAAGAAAGAAAAAAAAAGAAAAAGAAAAAATAAAGAAGAAGCACAATGAAGGAAATTAAAGAAGTGTATTATTATTATCATTATTATTTTTACTATTACTATCATCAGTTTACTTCTCTCTCTCTCTCTCTCTCTCTCTCTCTCTCTCTCTCTCTCTCTCTCTCTCTCTCTCTCTCTCTCTCTCTCTCTCTCTCTCTCTTTCTCTCTCTCTTTATTTCGAGTACCGAGACTACAGACAGACATGTAGGTTAATAAAAGTTGGTGACTGTGATAATTCTCTCTCTCTCTCTCTCTCTCTCTCTCTCTCTCTCTCTCTCTCTCTCTCTCTCTCTCTCTCTCTCTCTCTCTCTCTCTCTCTCTCTCTCTCTCACTCTCGTACCAATATTGACAGCCTCTCCTCTCTCACTTTAGCTAGATGGAGGGCACTCAATTTAAAGCGAGGGGAAGTGAGTGAGTGAGTTAGAGTTGCGTTGATTGAGAGAGAGAGAGAGAGAGAGAGAGAGAGAGAGAGAGAGAGAGAGAGAGAGAGAGAGAGAGAGAGAGAAAAAAAAATCCCATCACCCCTCTATGTCTGGTCTGTGGTCTGGCTACAGGCAGCTTTAACACAGAACAAGCATTCAAATCCTCTTTATATGCGATTTAACCTCGATATATGCGTTGAGGTTTGTTCAGATTTACGAATTGGACGTGTCGTGATCCGATCCCAGAGACTAATAACACACACACACACACACACACACACACACACACACACACACACACACACACACACACACACACACACACACACACACACACACAGCGGTGGTTGGGATATGGGTATTTTGATTTCATTATGTAGGTTTCATTTGTTAGTTAATGCAAAATTGTACCGCTCGTGTAAAAATGTTGAAATACAGTGAATAGAAAGTAATAGGTGTTATTTCTTATATTAGTTTTAGTTAGTTAGTTAGTTAGTTAGTTAGTTAGTTAGTTAGTTAGTTAGTTAGTTAGTTAGTTAGTGTTAGTGGTAGTTAGTGTGTACTGTGTGTGATGGGAAGGATTGAAAGAGTAGTGTGCTTCTTAATCTTTACGTTCGGAGTGTGAAGTGATTATGAGAGAATATTTATAGTGTGTGGAATGAAGTTGAAGGGGAAGTATTTCATAACCCTCGTTTTAATAGTATTGAAGAATGATTATGTATTGATTACATACAACAAATATAAGGAACTATTTGCTTCATTGTAATATTTATTTGAGGATTGACTATATATTTAGTAACAACAAAGATATATAAAATAAAAACCAAATAGACACAGCAGTGATCTAAAAAAGAATAAAAAAAAAGATAGACTGGCAGCAGCCTTTGAACCGAAACATTGCATGGAACCTGCCACATAGAATCAGTGGAAAAAAATATTAAAAAGTAAAAAAAAAGTTATACATGAAATAATTTATCATGGGAGTGGATTATTACTGAATTCCGTTGCAATACATAGTTTAAGTTAATCTGACGTAATACACTCAACACTGATCTCCCAGCCTCCAGCTTATTGGCAGAGCTTACACCCCATAATGGTGGTTCATTGGCTGGAGGTGTCAGGCAGATGGTCTCACACAGCCTCACCTAAGCTGAATTTCATGATATATGTTTATACTGAACCTGTTTGTGACTCCAATAATGAACACTAAAGTCATTGTGTTTTGTAAATATATCAAAC
>JAPQNM010000015.1:5537804-5542804 GCA_029783475.1 Metacarcinus magister
ACGGTGGGAGATTAAAACTTTTCCTACTGTTAATATTTACCTCTTCTGCTTCCTGCCCACAACAAGGTAATTTAGCGTGTAATAATGTTTTGTGAAGACTCTTTTTTTTTTTTTTTAACAGCCCTCATTAATTTTCCAGGTTAGCTAACACATCCCTATCACTCCCTCACGCTAGCTAACTCATCCCTACCCCTCCCTCAGGTTAGGTAACTCATCCCTACCACTCCCTCAGGTTAGGTAACTCATCCCTAACACTCCCTCAGGTTATATACACAATCCCTACCACTCCCTCAGACTCGCCAAATACAGATATTATTCACACCACTCCCAGAAAAATTCAAATGTGAACAAAAAGCAAAAAAAAGAATGTAAAAAGAACAATGCAGAAAAAAAAATGAAACAGAAAATTATGAACGCGTAAAATATATGAATAGTGGCAGAGAGAGAGAGAGAGATAAAAAAACTATATTCCTTTTATTATAGTTGTCATTTTTACCACAGTGACCGTAACTACCACTGCTACCGTAACTACCACTGCTACTCTTCCTTCTATACTACTACAGCTTCTACCTGACGTGACACATGACTGTACAGCTGACTCCAGGGAGAACGCAATTTACCATCAATATTATAGACGTGGTGTGGTGTGTCTTTGTTCCTGTCTGATCGTTATTCATGAGTTACGGTGAGATGCAACACGTGGAGTAACAGTTGCCTCAGAATTGTATTGGTATAAACACAATACCACGCTTGCCTAGACAGCTATACAATACACGTTTCAAGGTTAGGTTAGGTTAGGTTAGGTTAGGTTAGGTTAGGTTAGGTTAGGTTAGGTTAAAGCTACGTATATATGACTACTGACTCTGGTTGTAGTTAGCATTAAGATAAAAAAATAGAAATATTGTAAAAAGTATGCAACTAAAATATTCAATACATCAGAAACAGAATTCCCTAAAGAGTTTACACATAACACGAACAGTCATTTGAACGAAAGCAGCCAATATCAAACAATAGATTGCAAACATTCATAATACATTTACAGTTATTGATGCCATAAAACATTACATCCTGTGCATAAATAAAAACTATTTATTAATTATTCAAATCAGCATCATTTTTACTGAACAATTCAATCATGTATTAGAAGGAGATTTCATTTTAGCTTTAAAGGACACTATTAACACCACTAATAAACAGCTTCTTTCCTCTTAACCTTCATATTATCATCTATCTATATCAACATTCCCTACAGCATTCCAGGTTCACTTAACTTTCCACAAACTCGTATCCATCCTCCCTTCCTCCCCCAGCCAGACACCGGGACACCATTCCGCTCACGTAGTATTGCCACCCTCACCTCCAGACCACGTAACATAACCCTTCACTCTCCATCACTGTGGAGGACAACCTAACACTACCACCACCACTACCACTACCACTACCACACACCACACACCACGCCACACAAAGACCCAGACAGACACTCCCTCCGGTTGGTCTTATACTATGCTGCACCACTTCTCTTGCTAAAATAACATCACACGCCACTTAACCAGGACAAGTTATATCTCCCAACAGTGCTAAATGCCGGGTAACACCTCCTACCACACCTCCAGGTAAGGACATATTCTCTAGTCTTGTTTTCAGGTAAGTAATCTGACCCAACATTTCCTCAACACAGATCTCAGGTATATATTCCACACCTGGTAATATTTCCCTAAATATACCTAATTACTTGCCAGAAATGAGAGTTCCTGAATAAAACATACACACACGCACACCCCACACACCACACCACACACACACACACACACACACACACACACACACACACACACAAGGGAAACATACTAATACAATTCCCAACAAAACATATTCGAGTTCAAGTTATTTGTCAGAAGAATTTTTTACCGCAAACGAGACGGAAACAAAAACCAGGAATTCCATCTTTATAACCAACAAAAGAAACCCAGAAACTATACAACTGTTAATGTGGTGAATATATAGACCTAATATCAAACGCATATGTACATAGTTAAGTAGACACACATAAAGGTACATTATAGAGTCAACCTAACTTCACCAATGTATACAGAGAAAACACACACACACACACACCCACACACACCCACACACACACCCTTTCTCCACTCTCAGCACCTGTAGTTTGGGAAAGCCAGTCTAACGTTGCTTGAAGTTAGGTTACGGACGCCCAACACCCCTTTAATTAGGTTACGCAGACTACATTTCCCAAAGGACAACACGGGTGAAGAGAACATATTATTTAGTGAAATGTTTTTTAATCAGTACTCCGAAGCAGACCATTAAAAAAAACATCATTAGTAAAGGAAACTAATTATATAAAAGATATATACTCAAGCTTGGTTATCACTCAACTTGAAGCGAGGTCTTGTGTGTGTGTGTGTGTGTGGGTGTGTGTGTGTGTGTGTGTGTGTGTGTGAGTGTGTGGGGTGAGGGTGATGGTGAGGGGGGGGGTTAATTGTCTTAATATTCCACTATACAAGATTACAACGCCATTACCAGTAACCCTTTAAAATCAATTCCAACACCTAATGGCATACCAACACACTAGGTTAAGGAACACTTACATACACACAACAACACATGACTTATATACAACACACACTAAAACACATACACATAATACCATACATACACACACCCACCCACCCACACACACACACACATACACCTATACATTCAAACTTTCAGATGTGACCGGAGCTAAATATGAAAACATGTATGAATGAATAAGTGAAAGTAAGAGGCAAAAGAGCATGAAAGACTCACAAGATATAAAAGAGTAGCGTAACAAATGAATAAGTGAGTGAATGAGTAAGTGAACCAGTGAGTGAATAAATGAAGGAATAGGAGAGTGATAGGATAGAAGGAGGATTCACTAACACATACGAATACAAAGAGGTTACAGTAGGCTTGCTCTGTACTCTCCTCACATCTTCACTGGGAAATAGAAATAAATGAAGGAAGGACTGAGGGGAGAGAGGGAGAGGGAGAGGGAAGGGTGAGGTAGAGGCCCGTGAGGTGACAAATGAGAGAAAATGGAAAGGATTTACTAGCGTCGTGAGTGGGGCAGAAAAAAGGGAAGGAGATGGAAAGGTAGAAAGGAGGTTAGATGAATGTTAAAAGGGGAAGGATAGGAGAGGAGAGGAATTAAATGGAGGATGTGGGATAGGAGAAGAATGAATGAAGGAAGGGATGGAGGAGTATAGTATGGGAGAGAGAGAGAGAGTGAGAGAGAGAGAGAAAAAAGAGAGAGAGAGAGAATCTGTGTCACTGAGGTTTCGATAAAGGGCAGGCGAAGGGCGATATCAATAACTCATCACTATCACCACGACCACCATCATCACCTCCATCACTATCACCATCACCATCACCACCACCACCACCACCACCACCATCACTGTTAATATTATCATAATCTATTTTCCTCGTACCGTCATTACCATCACCACCACCACCATTACCTTCACCACCACCACCACCACCACCACCACTACTACTACTACTACTACTACTACTACTACTACTACTACTACTACTACTACTATCGTTCCATTCACAACTATCACCACCACTATAAATTCCCCTACCACTACTACCATCACCTTTCACTTATATATAACTCCTCCTCCTCCACCTCCTCCACCTCCACCTCCTCCTCCTCCTCCTCCTCCTCCTCCTCCTCCTCCTCCTCCTGTTCATTCAGAAACACGACAGGTGAGTCACAGTTTTCAGGTGGCGTGAACAGCTACCTTTCTCTTTCTCTATTTCATTTTATTTTATTTTTTTTTCTCCCTTTACAATTTCAGTTTATATTTTTCCTCCTCTTCCTTTTTTTCTTTCTTCTTCTTTCTCTTTCTCTCTTTTTTTTTACTGGGTTGGTAATTGTATTGTTGTCTTCATTTCTTACTGTTACTCTTCATTTTTCAACTGGAATCCTGAGATTTACTGTAATTGTGTGTGTGTGTGTGTGTGTGTGTGTGTGTGTGTGTGTGTGTGTGTGTGTGTGTGTGTGTGTGTGTGTGTGAGTGTGTGTGTGTGTGTGTGTGTGCTTGTCTGTCTATGCTTCTTCTCCTCTCCCACCCACCTCTCTCTCTCTCTCTCTCTCTCTCTCTCCTCTCTCTCTCTCTCTCTCTCTCTCTCTCTCTCTCTCTCTCTCTCTCTCTCTCTGGTAAGGGGAGAGTGGGTGGGTCATATTTAATATTTCTGCACACGTAGAGAGAGAGGAGAAGAGGAGGAGGAGAGAAGAGAAGGAGGAGGAGAAGGAGATGAAGGAGGAAAAAGAGGAGGAGTAGGGAAGGAAGAAGAGGTAGAGGAGGAGAAGGAGGAGGAGGATAAACAGTAGAAGGAGCAAGAGCAAAAGAAAGCAAGTAGATGAAAGAAATGAAGATGATAATGATAATGATAATGATAATAATAATAATAATAATAATAATGATAATAATAATAGCAAAACAGGAAATGAAGAGGAAGAAAAAAAAAAACAGGAAAAGGAGAAGAAGAAGAAGAAGAATAAGAAGAAGAAGAAGAAGAAGAAGAAGAAGAAGAAGAAGAAGAAGAAGAAGAAGGAAATAAAAAAAGAAGAAAATAAGATAAAAAAAAATGAAGAAGAGAGACAGGCGATCACTATAGACAGATAATGATGGAGGAGAGAGAGAGGGAAGGGGGAGAGAAAAAGAGAGAGAGAAAGAGAGAGAGAGAGGGGAGGGGGGAGAGAAGAGTAAGAACGCTGCGTCAGATATAAAGTAAGAGAGAAGAGGGGAATGGAAGGAGGCTGAGAGGAGAGGGAGGAAAGGGAGGAGGGAGGATAGAAGGGAGTGAGTGGCGATCAGGGAGGAAGGAAAGATGCTGAGACAAGAGAGAGAGAGAGAGAGAGAGAGAGAGAGAGAGAGAGAGAGAGAGAGAGAGAGAGAGAGAGAGAGAGAGAGAGAGAGAGAGAGAGAGAGAGAGAGAGAGAG
>JAPQNM010000015.1:5547804-5552804 GCA_029783475.1 Metacarcinus magister
TCTTCCTCCTCTCCTCTCCTCTCCTAGCATCATCATTCTTTCTATTTAGTATGATGATGATGATGATGATGATGATGATGATGATAAGAAAAGAAGAGAAAAGGAAGGAGGAGGAGAAAGAGGAAGAGGAGGAGGAGGAGGAGGAAGAGGAATAGGAAAAAAATATAAGTATGACAACCCAAGAATTTTCATTAAATTTTTTTTTTTCACAAGCTAGATTGATTAAGCAAAAGGAAGAAAGAGAGAGAGAGAGAGAGAGAGAGAGAGAGAGAGAGAGAGAGAGAGAGAGAGAGAGAGAGAGAGAGAGAGAGAGAGAGAGAGAGAGAGAGAGAGAGAGAGAGAGAGAGAACAAAAATAATAAGAAAGAGAACAAAATAATAATAATAAAAAACCAACTAAACCAACAAACATTAAATAAATTCGGAAAAACCACAACATTAACTTTCTTTCTTTACTTAGAAGCCCACTTCAAGCCTTTTCAAGAGCTCTCTCTCTCTCTCTCTCTCTCTCTCTCTCTCTCTCTCTCTCTCTCTCTCTCTCTCTCTCTCTCTCTCTCTCTCTCTCTCTCTCTCTCTCTCTCTCTCTATTTATCTTTCATTCTATATTCTCTTTCAGTATCACATTTTTTTTTCTTTCTTTCTCCGATTATCTTCTTTTCTCTCCCTCTTCCTTCTTTCTCTTCTGCTCTTCTTTACCTTCTTTTACTACTTTTCTTGCATCATTCCTCCTCCTCCTCCTCCCTCCACCTCTGAATAGCCTCACTTTTTCTCTACCTCACTTTTCCCTCCACCTTTCTTCTCTCCTTCTCTTTCTTCCCTTCCCTCCTTCTCTCCTCCTTTCCTTCCTTCCTTTCTCTCCTTCTCTTCCTTCCCTTCCCTCCTTCTCTCCTTCTCTTCCTTCCCTTCCCCCCTTCTCTCCTTCTCTTTCTTCCCTTTCCTCCTTCTCTCCTTCTCTTCCTTCCCTTCCCTCCTTCTCTCCTCCTTCCCTTCCTTTCCTCCTTCCCTCCTTCTCTTTCTTACCTTCCCTCCTTCTCTCCTTCTCTCCTCCTTCTCTTCCTTTCCTTCCCTCCTTCTCTCATCCTTTCCTTCCCTTCCCTCCTTCTCTCCTTCTCTTCCTTCCCTTCCCTCCTTCTCTCCTCCTTTCCTTCCCTTTCCTCCTTCTCTCCTTCTCTTCCTTCCTGCTTCACGTCTTGCTCATTAAATCCTTTTTGGAAAATGAATCATTATGAGAAAGATTAATCGTGCAAATTATTATATACTTAGTGGTGGATGAGCGAGATGATAATGATGATGATGATGATGATGATGATGATGATGATGATGATGATGATGATGATGATGATGATGATGTGATGATGATGATGATGATGATGATGATGAGAAAACAATTATGATGTAGATGATGATTATCGTGCTAATGTTGATGTGTGTGTGTGTGTGTGTGTGTATGTGTGTGTGTGTGTGTGTGTGTGTGTATGTGTGTGTGTGTGTGTGTGTGTGTGTGTATGTGTGTGTGTGTGTGTGTATAGACATATATCCATAAACACGCACACACACACACACACTAGATAGATAAAGTAAAAGATAGATAGAATGTTCTGAATTATTTGCAGTTGACCTTTGCAACGGAAAAAATAATCTTTATAAAATCGCCTCAGGGAGCGGTACATAAATTACTGCAATGATAAATTAAAAAAGAAAATACTGCGGGAAAATGAAGAGCTGGCATGTGTGAGTGAAGAGTTGTGTCATCTCTCTCTCTCTCTCTCTCTCTCTCTCTCTCTCTCTCTCTCTCTCTCTCTCTCTCTCTCTCTCTCTCTCTCTCTCTCTCTCTCTCTCTCTCTCATTAGCTTCTAGGAGACTGTTTAAAAAGTCACTGAAAGAGCTCTTAGTGTCACCAAATATACCTTGAATCCACCTGCTTTGTGACAGTCTTGTTGGGTTGGTGTGGCGGCAGTGTGTGTGTGTGTGTGTGTGTGTGTGTGTGGAAAGGCTTAGAAAGTGTAATCTATTGTTCCTCTCACACTTGGTTAGGTATGCAGGCACCTCTATAACCTATTGTGGTGAGAGACACACACTGGAAATAGACCTGTTTGTTTTTTCTCTCTTTATTGTTGAGGTAATTGGAGGTCAGGTTTGTATTGACTGCTCTGATAATTTTGTTTAGTGTTCAGTGATGAAAATAAATATGACTTTGTTCAACTGGTCTCAATGAATCTGTTGGACGTAAATCTATTTAATTGGATTGGTTTAGTTTGGTCACATTCATTGCATACTAACTTCAAATAAATACAAAATCAACAAATCCACATTGTTACATTAATAATACACACACACACACACACACCCACCCACACACACACACACACTCCCCTTTCCCATCCTCCCTCCTTCCCTTCCCTTACCTTACCTTACCTGGAAAGTTCTCACGTAACTCTTACCTGCCTCTTCCTAATTACAGGTGTTGTCTTATTTACCTATCTTTCTCCTTTACTAAATTCCACGTTCTTTTTCTAGATCGTGTCATTGTTGTAGTGATATTTCGAGAAGCTTTTATTTTTGTTACGTAATTCTATACTGTTGGTCACTTCACTCTTGTTGGTTAAATTATAGTTATTAGGGAGGGATGGATCAGTATTAGTAGTGACGATAATTGAGTTAGGTTAGGTTAGGTTAGTGTTGATAAGGGCATGGTCAGGTGGATTCTAATAAGGAGGAAGAGGAGGAGGAAGAGGAGGAGGAGGAGGAGGAGGAGGAGGAGGAGGACAAATACGAGCACGAGGGTGAGAGCAAGTGTGAGGAAAAGGAAAAGGAAAAGAAAGAGGAACAGGAGGAGGAGGAGAGGAAGAAAGAGCAGGAATATGAAGAAGAAAATAAGGAAAAAAAAGAAGAAAAGAGGAAGAGATATAGAGGTCAAAACCTTTTCTTATTCATTCTTTACGATGCTCTTCCCATACATCCTACCTTACCTCCTCTTCCCTCCTCCCTCCCCTTCTTCCTCCTTCCCTTCTTCCTCCTCCTTAACTCCTCTTCCCTCCTTTCTACCTTCACCTCCCCTCTTTACTTTTCCTTTCATGATATCTCAGCGTAAACAAACAGGTAAAAAAATAGTTATTAAGCATTTTAATCAACAAGTAACCTTACCTTGCCAACCTTCTTAATTAACCTGCGGCTGGTGGTAAAGGTGTTTTACAGTACGCTCGGATGCCCACTTGACCCTTTTTTTTACCCTGCTGTTTATAGTTCTGTTTACTTTAATGGTGATTCTGGTGCGATGTGAGACGGGTTGAATCCTAAGTTGTTTTGATAGTAGTAGTAGTAGTAGTAGTGGTATTTGTAGTAGTAGTAGTAGTAGTAGTGGTAGTAGTAGTAGTAGTAGTAGTAATGGTGGTAGTAGTAGTAGTAGTAGTAGTAGTAGTAGTAGTAGTAGTAGTAGTAGTAGTAGTAGTAGTAGTAGTAGTAGTAGTAGTAGTAATGGTGGTAGTAATAGTAGTAATGGTGGTAGTAATGGTGGTAGTAGTAGTAGTAGTAGTAGTAGTAGTAGTAGTAGTAGTAGTAGTAGTAGTAGTAGTAGTAATGGTGGTAGTAATAGTAGTAATGGTGGTAGTAATGGTGGTAGTAGTAGTAGTAGTAGTAGTAGTAGTAGTAGTAGTAGTAGTAGTAGTAGTAGTAGTAAAGATGAATTCAATGTTTCTCTCAATGGCATGAAATTTAATATATATAACAAAAAATATTGCATCCTGGCATGTTTTTTTTTTTACTATCGCTTTTATAACTTGAATCATTTTTTATTTATCTTTACTTCCCCTGAATATATCTCTAAAAAGTAATTCTTTTTTATATGTATAAATATTTATTTGGTGGTGATAATTAATTTTTTTTTTCCCAGAATATTTTCGCAAGACTTTCGTGGTTCCCTTAATATTATGCACTTTTATTTATCTATTTAACTTTTAATTCTATTTTTTTTTCTTTCTCTCTCTCTCTCTCTCTCTCTCTCTCTCTCTCTCTCTCTCTCTCTCTCTCTCTCTCTCTCTCTCTCTCTTTCTCTTTTAAAATCCCAGGTATTTTCTTCACGTATTTCTTCCTCCTCTTCGCGGAAAAGAAAATTCAATTATTAACATCAACTTTAAAGAGAATTAAGAGACAGAGAGAAGGAAGGAAAGTGGAGAAAGGATAAAACTGAAAAAAATGATCCAAAATTTCATGATAGAAAATAAATCTTGTGGTAATTTTCATTAGAGAGAGAGAGAGAGAGAGAGAGAGAGAGAGAGAGAGAGAGAGAGAGAGAGAGAGAGAGAGAGAGAGAGAGAGAGAGAGAGTATATTCTCTTTAAGTTAGGTAAAATTTTCCCTTATTGTGGTCAGGAGAAACTCTCTTTCTCTCTCTTTCTCTCTCTCTCTCTCTCTCTCTCTCTCTCTCTCTCTCTCTCTCTCTCTCTCTCTCTCTCTCTCTCTCTCTCTCTCTCTCTCTCTCTCCCCTTCTGTTACAATTCAGATCACCAATCGAGAAGGTATTCAGGTAAAGATTTATTTAAAATTCCCTGTGTGTGTGTGTGTGTGTGTGTGTGTGTGTGTGTGTGTGTGTGTGTGTGTGTGTGTGTGTGTGTGTGTGTGTGTGTGTGTGTATGTATATGTATGTATGTATGTATGTATGTATGTATGTATGTGTACGTGTTTGTGTATAACAGTGTGGAAAAAAAAACCACACACAAAAAAAAAAAAAATCTTACATATACACATTTCACGTTTTTTCGTAATATTTTTTTTTCCCTCCCCTTTTGAAAGCCTTAGCAGACCACGTTCCTCCTCTCTCTTTCCTTCCACCATGCCCAGCTGATGTGGAGGGAAACAAGGAAACAGGGAAACAGGGAAACAGGGAAACAGGGAAACAGGGGAACAGGGGAAACAGGGAAACAGGGAAACAGGGGAACAGGGAAACAGGGAAACAGGGAAACAGGGAAACAGGGAAACAGGGGAACAGGGAACAGGGAAACAGGGA
>JAPQNM010000015.1:5557804-5567804 GCA_029783475.1 Metacarcinus magister
AGAGAGAGAGAGAGAGAGAGAGAGAGAGAGAGAACTAGTAAACTACAATTCAATTATGAAGGACAAATAAACATAAAAAAATTAATTATGATGATGATGATGATGATGATGACAATAATAATAATAATAATAATAATAATAATAATAATAATAATAATAATAATAATAATGAAATACAATATGTTCTCTTGTAATGTTACTCAGAGTGAAAAATATAAGATGAGGAGGAGGAGGAGGAGGAGGAGGAGGAGGAGGAGGAGGAGGAGGAGGAGGAGGAGGAGGAGGATGAGGAGGAAGAGGAGGAAGAGGAGGAGGAGGAGCAGCAGGAGGAACAGCAGCAGGAAGTGTAGGAATAGCAGCAAGAACAGCAACAAAACAAACATGAAAAGGCAAGGAGGAAGGGAGGAAGCAGAAGGAGATAAGATAAAAGGAAGAAAGAAAGAAATGGAAAGGAAAATGATTAATGAAAAGATAAGGAAAAGAAAGGAAGTTAGGACGTCATAAGGGATATTTTTTCTTCTTCCTGAGACAGACGTGAAAACAAGTGCTCCTCCTCCTCCTCCTCCTCCTCCTCCTCCTCATCCTCCTCCTCCTCCTCCTCCTCCTCCTCCTCCTCTTCTTCCTTTTTCCCTTCCTCTTCCTCCAGCTGTGATATGTAAACAAAAAGAAACTCTCATGCCATTTAGTAAAACGTAAAAAAAAAAAAAAAAAAAAATATATATCTTCCTATCATGTATTCTGTAGCAAGAAATACAAAAAATACTGCTTCATAGTCATAGTTTCTAAAGAGATGTATATTTTTTTGGGGGTCTTTTCTTAAATACCTTCATGCAAATCCTGTGTATTTAGAGTTTCCCATAAATTCACAAGGTTAGGGGACACTGTGCTTCATAATTAAACCCAAGAAATTCCAGGTGTTGCGTGTGTGTGTGTGTGTTGCTTGTGTGTGTGTGTGTGTGTGTGTGTGTGTGTGTGTGTGTGGGTGTGTGTGTGTGTCACCTTCACCACACACCTTCACCATTCACAAGATAAACTCATTCTTCCACAAGTTACTAATAGTCTTAATACACAATCTTAGTTACCCCATTCTGTGAGGTGAAGTTTCCGATCCTATAATAGTAAATAAATACCAGATCCTATTGATTTTCACTTTCCCGAGAGAGAGCGAGAGCGAGAGAGAGAGAGAGAGAGAGAGAGAGAGAGAGAGAGAGAGAGAGAGAGAGAGAGAGAGAGAGAGAGAGAGAGAGAGAGAGAGAGAGATTGCAACAAATGGGAAAACAGAAAGCAGTAGAACAGTAAAAGTAAATACATAGAAACAGAAAGAGGAAACGTGAGAGAGAAAGTGCATGTGACAGAAGGGGAAGCAGTGAGGGGAGGAGGAGGGGAAGAGAGAGAAAGAGAAAGAGAGAGAGGAGGAGGAGGAGGAGGGGGAGGGAATGTTAGAGAAAGGGAAGAAGAGAAAGAAGAAGAAGGAGAAAAGTCTGGATGCTCAGTTGAGTTAAAAAAGATTAAAATAAAAAGAAGACAGATAGAGAAGGAAGAGAGGGAGAGAAACGTAAAATGGAGTGCAAATACTTCTAAAAATTATATGTGTAGAAAATCGCGGAGGACACTTAAAGTAAAGAAAGAGAGAGAGAGAGAGAGAGAGAGAGAGAGAGAGAGAGAGAGAGAGAGAGAGAGAGAGAGAGAGAGAGAGAGAGAGAGAGAGAGAAATAGAGAGAGTAATAGTAATAGTAATAGTAGAGATAGTGGCCATGGTAACAGTAGTAGTAACAATAGCTGTAATAGTAACAGTACTATCATAACTATCACCTACATCAGTAATAGTATAAGTTCTTGAGAAGCCAGGTACGTGGTCCGCCAATCTACATTTACCTTTCAATTTCTTATGAGGACAACGTAAGTGATTTGGGTCCGCCGGTGAGCCTTGCCGGGGGTTCCCTACTGGCGCGGCGTGAGTTAGTGGGTTGAACAAAGGCGATTAATTCTCCACAACGTACTATTAATGCACCGTTCCATCAGGCGACCCTCAAGCTGTCACCACTTAAAACAACATTCATATACGTGACTTTCCTTCCTTCCTTCCTTCCTTCCTTCCTTCCCTCAACCTAAAACCAGAGAGATCAACAGATGGCTTTCATATATTGTTTTTCTCTAGCTGTAACTCTACTTATCATAACAAGGATGGATGTATGTTTGTCTATTATTATGTGACGTATGATATAATTACAGGATGAGTCTAGACAAACACAATGGCTGGGACACAGAAGCCATACATTCTACAGATTACAACAGTGACCTTCGCAACTTTTTATCTACATTGTCATTTAGTAACAATTCATGACGTGTCTCTTAAGTTTATCCAGATATCTTAAGTTTCAATTGTTTTTTCGGACCAACAGTTGTCGAATCCTTGCCAGACATGACCCCCCTTTGTTTACAGTAATAGTAGTAGTAGTAGTAGTAGTAGTAGTAGTAGTAGTAGTAGTAGTAGTAGTAGTAGTAGTAGTAGTAGTAGTAGTACAAACAGCTTCAAAATCCATAAAAAGAAGAGAAACGATAGACACACATGATATCAACGGATCAAATTCTAAAGAGCAGAAAAGTAGGAAAGAGAATAGGAAGAGAAAGAAAAAAGAGGCGGTCATTAGCGAGAGAGATAAGAGCAATCCCCTTCCATTCTGCTTCCCTCCGTTGGCAAATCCCCTTCTCCCCTTTCCTCCCCTTGCTAAATCCCCGTTTCCCCGCTAATCCTCATGCCAGAATCCTTCACTCGAATAGTCCATAGAGAAGGAGGGAAGGAGGGGAAAGGAGGGGGAAGGGAGAGGAAGAGGAGGAGGAGGAGGAGAGAAGATGTCGAAGGAATGTATTCGTTCCTTAAATTCCAGATAGTGGCACCAGGAGGAGGAAGAGGAAGAGGAAGAGGAAGAGGAGGAAGAGGAGGAGAAGGAGGAGAAGGAGGAGGAGGAGGAGGAGGAGCAGGTCATGAAGGAAATTAATTGTGGAGAGAAAAAAAATCAACTGAGGGTGAAAGGCCGTAGGAAAAAAATAAACGAATTAGAAAGATGAATGGATTGTGTGTGTGTGTGTGTGTGTGTGTGTGTGTGTGTGTGTGTGTGTGTGTGTGTGTGTGTGTGTGTGTGTGTGTGTGTGCGTGTGTGTGTGTTATAGATTCACCATAGCCTGGAGGATCACGCGCTGGATTCTTCCTAACCTAACCTAACCTAACCTAACCTAACCTAACCTAACCTAACCTAACCTAACCTTACCTAACCTTGGCGTACAGCCGAGGTGAAGAGTGTCAAAATATTTCCACTTTCTTCTACGGCAAACTTTCTCGATATGAATCCCAGCAGCGTGTTTTTTATTCTTGTTTGTTTGTTTGTTTGTTTGTTTGCTGATGTGTATTTGATGCCGCTGGTAACACAAGACGCTAAGTTGTTTTTCTTTCTTTTCGTTTTCTATTCCCGGAAGTTCAGCGTGCATATTATATTTGTATTTACCTACTGTTACTTCTCTCCAAAGGTTCATGACTCAGCACTTGTCGAGATTAAAGGAGGAGGAAGTAGAGGAGAAGAAAGAGGAGGAGGAGGAGGAGAAGAAGAACAGAGAGTAGGTGAAAAAGAACAACGATAATGATAATAACGATAATTACACAAGAACAACAAAAGAGGAATTAAGAAAAGAAGGTTAAGGAAGCAGACAAAGAGAGGAACATTCATGTAAATCTTTGAGAAAACTTTACTCAAGAGACACAAAACAAGGAGCAAAATCTCACCTGTCAGTCTAATTAAACGTTGAGTGAGAGAGGACAGGTGGACGGCATTACACAAGGTGGCATTTACACAATTACTCTCGTGTTAAACGTTTTTACTTTCATCACAGAGAATCATATTTCATTTTATATTTTCTTTTCCCAGCGATACACTTAACGTAAAAGAATAATTTCAACATAGGCGCTGAGCTTTGCAAGGATGTAAAGAGTCTGCAGTGTGTCTTCAATTGTGTGTTAGAGAAGAGGAGGAGAGAAGGTTATTCATATATTATTGTATTATTCTAAGTGTGGATGTATGATATGAAATAGTTTTGTTTCTTATTCCTGCATCTTATTCTATGTTTATTTTTATTACTATCTTATTATCGTTATCTTCCTCTTCCTATAACTGTACTTTATTTATCTATATCTCTCTCCTACTTCTAATCTATTTCTCCTCTCTATCTAATATCACTATACAAAGTACTATTTTATTTTTACCTTTTCTAACTAACTTTCCCGTCTTCACCATCAATCTCCTTCCTTACCACCATCACCATAACACTTTTTATTCATAGTTACTGCTCTCCTCTCCTTCTCTTCTCTTCTTTACTCCTCTTAAACTCTTAAACTCTTTCTGCTTTACCTATCGCCTTCCTCTTCTGTCTCTTTTACCAAACTCTCATCATTATTATTCCTGTATTATCTCTCTCTCTCTCTCTCTCTCTCTCTCTCTCTCTCTCTCTCTCTCTCTCTCTCTCTCTCTCTCTCTCTCTCTCTCTCTCTCTCTCTCTCTCTTTTCTATTCTCGTCTTCACACCTTCTTCTCTCCCTCCTCCTTTTCTACTTCCTCCCTCCTCTTCAACCTCCTCTTTCCTCCACAAGAGAGCCAGTTAATTTCCTCTTGATGTAAGATCTCTCTGTTCTTTATCGCACTGGGATCTGCCTTGCAAATCACTTTCTCTCTCTTTCTTTCTCTCTCTCTCTCTCTCTCTCTCTCTCTCTCTCTCTCTCTCTCTCTCTCTCTCTCTCTCTCTCTCTCTCTCTCTCTCTCTCTCACTAACATATTCACACACATATAAATGAATCAATGTTGAATATCTTTTTTTATTTAACTCGTAACTTTTTTTTTTTATCTTTTTTATCATTATCGCTTTACTTCGATCCTCTCTCTCTCTCTCTCTCTCTCTCTCTCTTTTAGCCCCTGTTTTTCCCCCATCCCGTTTTTGACCTACTTAAACTTTTCACACTTTTCTGTCACTCTTCTTATCCTAACGACTCCTCTTCCTTCCTTCCTTTCTTACTGGTATTACAGACCTAAACTTCTTCCTATCACCTTACTTTTTACTATTTTTTTTTAACATTCTCTCTCTCTCTCTCTCTCTCTCTCTCTCTCTCTCTCTCTCTCTCTCTCTCTCTCTCTCTCTCTCTCTCTCTCTCTTTCCTTTTAAATTACGATATTATGTTAGTATAATGCTCACATCCCACGAAAAGGGAGAAGGAGGAGGAGGAGGAGGAGGAGGAGGAGGAGGAGGAGGAAAGAAGAATGGAGGATCGGAAGCAGGGTGTGGAAGGGGATAATGGGGATGACAGGGAGAGGCTGGTGGGTAAGATAGGTTCAATATTATACGTTAATGAGCCTTAGTCCCTCTACCTCCCTTTACCCACAATTATAGAACGGTAATGATACTCGTAATGTCTCTTTAGAAAAAATAACACACACACACACACACACACACACACCACACACACACACACACACACACACACACACACACAGAGGGGGGGGTTGAGGAGTAGTCTTTGCCTTTCCTATCTAAATTCTCTCACTTTAGATCACAAAGTCTCGTAAGGACAAAAATATCTGTTGCTGTTTCCTCGTATTTTGTAATCTTCCTCTTCCTCTTCCTCCTCCTCCTCCTCCTCCCCCTCCTCCTCCTCCTCCTCCTCCTCCTGTAACATATGGCTCCATACGGATATAACTGATCACATTTTATTACCCTCACAGGAGAAACAATACTTCACAGTACACCAAATGGAATGAACTTTTTATTATTATTCATCACGCGATTGTGTATTGAAGACCAGAAGGAAACGGAAGAGGAGGCAGAGGAAGAGGAGGAGGAGGAGGAATTAAAAGAAGGGGAGGAGGAGGAGGAGGAGAAGGAGGAGAATAAAAAATAATTGCAAAAAGAAAAGGAAATAATGAAATGAGTGAAGGAGGAAGAAGAAGTGAAAGTTAACGACAATGGTGACGACTAGGACGAAGAGGAGGAGGAGGAGGAGGAGGAGGAGGAGGAGGAGGAGGAGGAGGAGGAGGAAGAGGTTGAAAAGAGCAGACTAGACTAAGGAACAAAGGAAAGGGTATGAGAAAAAGAAGAAGAAGAAGAAGAAGAAGAAGAAGAAGAAGAAGAAGAAGAAGAAGAAGAAGAAAGAAAGAACACGATAAATGAGATGTGAATGGGTAGGATGGAAGCAGAACCAGGTGTGGAGGAGTAGGGACAGGTAGGTAAGTGAGGAAGGGGGTGAGTTGGGGGTGGGTGGTGGGGGGAGTGGGGGGTGAGAAGGAGGGGGGGGAGGGAGGATAACCTTTCTGGGGAGCTCAGTTAAATGTCGACTGAGCAAGGTTTGGAAAGATATCGATCAGGCAAAGATTCTCAGTTGGGTCGATGCACATCCAGATTTTATTCAAAGAGAGAGAAAATGAGAGAGAAAGAGAGAAAGAGAGAGAGAGAGAGAGAGAGAGAGAGAGAGAGAGAGAGAGAGAGAGAGAGAGAGAGAGAGAGAGAGAGAGAGAGAGAGAGAGAGAGAGAGAGAGAGAGAGAGTATATTTGTCACCTCCTTAAAATGCAAACTGATCAAAAATTCACTTTCCATTAAAACGGCTTTGAGTCCTTATGACTTGGACCATTTTCTTAGCTCGTTCATCTCAACAGTTGCATAAAAATGTGAAGTGGCGAGAGAAAGAGAGAGAGAGAAAGAGAGAGAGAGAGGCAAACTTAGAAGCTAAACAGGTGCGTGTGTGTGTGTGTGTGTGTGTGTGTGTGTGTGTGTGTGTGTGTGTGTGTGTGTGTGTGTGTGTGTTCGAGGAAGGTTCTCTTTGATCCATTGAAACGCCACATAAACAGGTATTCATGAAGTTAAACCAATCAAGACGTGGACTGTACCTCGACTAATGACCACCTGCCTACCTACCTACCTGGCCTGCCTACCTGGCCTGCCTACCTGGCCTGCCTACCTACCTGCCTACTTACCTGACTTACTGAAAGACTATCTCCTGAACTGACCGACTGCCTGAATACTACATAAAATAACTGATAAAGTGATACTGATTGACCTTACTCACTGACTACTTAAATTACTGACTGATTAGTGAATTGAATGAATGAATTATTACTTAAGTGACTGACTGAGTGATGTATAAAAATGACTAACTGAATGCAGGACAAGTGAGGCAATGACAAGATGGTTTACTATATAACAAATTGACTGATTGACTGACTGACTGACTGACTGACTGACTTAATCCTAACAAATTGATTCGTTTATTGGCCAGAAATCTGATTGACATGTGACTACTGATTAATTGATTCTTTTATCCACATGCGTGACTGACAGTTCTTTTTAGTTGTTCATGATACAGTAACAAATAGTAGCAAAGGAAGTTATAAACACAATAATAATCGGTTTACAAAGAACACACATTTTCTACTAACCAAACCTAACCTAACCTAACCTAACCAAACCTAACCTAGCCTAACTTAACCTTACCTAACCTAACCTAACCTAACCTAACCTAACCTAACCTAACCTAACCTAACCTAACCTAACCTTCAAATTAAAGTTAAGTAGAACAAGTCTTATGGATGAGTAAGCTGTCACCTACATGAGCTCTACCATCACAAGAGTGGGCAGAGAACATGCAGATTCTCACACAAATCTCTTACGCTCATTTTTCCCTTAATCCATGTGGGAAATCACAAAAATATGCGGGAAAAGTGGTATATATAAAAAAACATATATGATAAAAATGAAGACCACGTTGGGTACCCGCTAACTATGACTCTAAACTTTTGAGATAACCGCCGGCGCAGCGACACTGGAGAAATTCACGCTCGTTGGGCTTGTAAGGGTCTCAGGCGCGACATTTGTTCTTGTGCCGAGGTTAATGTGGAGCATAAATTTTGTGCAATACTGGGAATTTCTCGTCAAAGGTTGGTAGGTTGGTTGGTGGGTTGGTGGGTGCACTGTAGAATCTCACAGCCTGGATTTGTGTGGTCGTGTGAGGTTTAAATGAATACAAAAGGATTATAAAGCAAGCTAGACACGTTGTAAGCAAAGAGTTGTGTGAAATCAAATATAATAAAAAAATGAAAGTTCTCACAAATTACCTACTAAAAATAATCAATGACATTTTTGACTGCATATTGAATGAACAACAAACTTTCACCCGCAGCCAATATAAATGATGATTAAAAATGTGATCTTCTTTTTATCGGTATTGAGAAATCTAACGGTAGAGAGATGTGGTCTGAATCACATTAATTACAGTTAATCTGCTTTGATAGCTTGAAAAGTTTTTTTTTCTCCAATAAAACCACATTGATATCTGAAAACACACGGTCGCCTGGAATCTCAGTGTTCTAAAACGAGTAAAATATCTTTATAATTATACCTAAAGTACCTTCGTGTATTGACCAGTGTATAATTATAGATCCTTGGTGTGTGTTTCATCAAGGGAAGGAGCTGACAAACCATATACAAGCTATAAAACAATTCTTTCGTATTGGTAGGTGACCTAATACTGGTGTAAGGTTATGTAAGGTAAGTGTGGTAATTTGGATGCTATGGTCAGTTCTATGTGTCGGAGTAAAGGTCTTCATTACACTTTCAAAGGCCATGAACACAGATGCAAACCCAGCGACAAGAAGTAATTTTCTCTTGGTTCTATCTTTCCGTAAAATAATGTTATGTTCAACACTACACTTAGAATGCAAGCAGGAAAGTACACGAGTTAAGAATATAAAACTAAACATTTTACGCAGACTTCCTTAGGACAAAAATCTACATAACATAAACTATATAAAAAAGTATTTAGAGACTTAACATTCTAGCATTGAATAACACCATGAACAAAGCTGAAAACACTAATTCTAATCACAACTACAGTCTAAAAGGGACCAATTTGAGGTTTTAAAGCCGCTCTTAAGATATATCATAACACACAAACACACAAAACTGTACGTATAGTAGTAAATAGCTTGAAGGAGGAGGAAATCAAGCTTCATGATATTGAAAATGAATAAGTGATCTATAAATTTCACACATAATTTAGTACTTGAGGTGTTATCTGATTTGTTATGAAAGTTAAGAGAAACGATTTCCATTCTGGCTCTGGGACTAATTAATAATACCCCCTTACCCTAAATTACAGTGAGAGAGAGAGAAGAGAGAGAGAGAGAGAGAGAGAGAGAGAGAGAGAGAGAGAGAGAGAGAGAGAGAGAGAGAGAGAGAGAGAGAGAGAGAGAGAGAGAGAGAGGGACAGAGAGGGGTCAGTGGCTTCAGGGAGAAAATACCGATAAAGGAAAGGAATTTAAGGAACAAAGATATATAAATTCCTGTGAAAACTACGATATCAAAGGGTCGCCAGATATTCGTATAGCGTGTGCGTGTGTGTGTGTGTGTGTGTGTGTGTGTGTGTGTGTGTGTGTGTACATGTGTGTGTGTGTGTATGTACGTACATCTGTGTATATATATATATA
Organism: Metacarcinus magister; assembly: GCA_029783475.1. Classification (NCBI taxonomy): domain Eukaryota; kingdom Metazoa; phylum Arthropoda; class Malacostraca; order Decapoda; family Cancridae; genus Metacarcinus; species Metacarcinus magister. Next base: position 5,567,320 of record JAPQNM010000015.1, read on the forward strand.
GAAAAGTGAGGGATAACGCCAACTGGTTCAAGGTAAAGAGGGGAGAGTTACCTGCAAGTTGCCTGAGGGTGAAGGAGGGTGAGGGGAAGGTGGGGAGGGGAGTCAAAGCAAAGAAATTCCCTTGTGGTGGATAATGCCTTTCCACCCACAAGGAGATGGAAAATGTTACCTGACTGGGGAGACTAGTAATGGAAATATCATCTGACTTGGGCAAGGGTAAGGGAGGCTGTGTATCCTTAGGGGTATAAGGAATTTTACCTGAGCTGGGAAAGTGATGGGGATGCTACCTGGTCTGAGGGAGTGGTAGGTATGTTAGCTGGTCTGAGGGATTGGTAGGATGTTAACTAGTATGAGGGATTGGTAGGGATGCTGTTAGTGTTACCTGTTACCTTGTCTTGATAGAGGAGGGAGAGCAGTGTTATCTAAGCAGCATGATAACTAAAGTGATGTTGTACAAGCAGTAAAAATAAGTAAAGAGGTATTTC
>JAPQNM010000015.1:5582804-5585304 GCA_029783475.1 Metacarcinus magister
GGAACGGAGAGAGAGAGAGAGAGAGAGAGAGAGAGAGAGAGAGAGAGAGAGAGAGAGAGAGAGAGAGAGAGAGAGAGAGAGAGAGAGAGAGAGAGAGAGAGAGAGAGAGAGAGAGAGAGAGAGAGAGAGAGAGAATATATAATTTTTTTTATATATATAAATTAATTAGAAGGAAATCACACGTTAATTTTCAGAATAATTCAGACCATTTGAATGAAATTAAAATACACTAAACATTATACGTAATACTTAGGAAAAAGAAATAGTTGCAATTCACACGCGGTGTCTCCAATTAAGTGTAACATTGAGTCACAAATACGTGTGTCAGAATTACATATCATTCCAACCTACAACACGATATATGATTACAAAAATACGTCAAAATATAAGTATATCACAAAATAAGTATCACAGTGACTCAGGAAATAAATCATCAGTGTTATATTTTTTATCAACTTCCAATTAATTTCATTTTTTAGTAATATATATGTGACCCATTCCTCCTTTTACTCTGGTTGTCAATTTGTTTCTATAAAAAAACCATGAACCTAAAAGACTCGCCAGAACGTGTTGTGTCCAAGCTGGCCAGTCAAAAAAAAGAAAAAACATTTAATAGTGTGAAGAAACCAATACAATAAACCAAATCCGTTCCCCTGTTGTCCCGTTTTTTCCCGTTCATTCAACAGAAGAGGAAAGGAAATAAATAACGAACGATACTCAAGGATGAAATAAAAAAAATTAGCTACGAAAAAAATGAAAAATAAATTAACTTTTTTTACCGTCTCTTCCGGGTCAGTCTGAAGATACAATTTCAGTCTGTTTCCGTCAGTCTGTCTGTTTCTGTCAGCTTGCCGTCTGTTTCTGTCAGCTTGGGGCTATTGTTACAGAGCTGACTTCACGTTCCTGTGTGTGTGTGTGTGTGTGTGTGTGTGTGTGTGTGTGTGTGTGTGTGTGTGTGTGTGTGTGTGTGTGTGTGTAAGTCTAATGTTTTGCTTCGTGGGTGTGTGTAATTGTATCCTTTTGTTTATATATCTATTTGTCTGTCCATCTCTCTCTCTCTCTCTCTCCTCTCTCTCTCTCTCTCTCTCTCTCTCTCTCTCTCTCTCTCTCTCTCTCTCTCTCTCTCTCTCTCTCTCTCTCTCTACTTAATAAACAAAGATATAATAGTCTTGTATATTATTGGTGTTCCTGTTCCCATGTTAACCCGTTTGCATTCCCTTCTATTCCAGTCTACATACGAATATCTCTCTCTCTCTCTCTCTCTCTCTCTCTCTCTCTCTCTCTCTCTCTCTCTCTCTCTCTCTCTCTCTCTCTCTCTCTCTCTCTCTCTATTTCATTTTTATAGGTTATCCATCTTGCATGCTGTTGTTGTATTCTGTGCAACTCTTTTTTTTTTATTTATTTATTTATTTTTTCATTTTTTTTTTCGCTTTTGTTCTCTCTTATTTTTTCGCTTTTATTCTCTTTTCGTGGGTATTGTATTGCATTCTATATTTGTCTGTGTCATTCATTCTATGTTATTCAATAGTGTTCCTTTCATTGTTCCTCTATCTGATTTTAAGAGAGAGAGAGAGAATAAAAAAAAGAGAAAGAAAGAGAGAGACACACACACACACACACACACACACACACGCGCGAAAAAACAAGGGATATGCTGTGATTTATGTAAGGTGATTTACATACCTCGGTAGCCATCAATCTTTCTATCTGCCTGTCTATTTGCCGATCTATCTGTTTATTGACCATCTGTCTGTCAGCTCTTCGCCTGCTCGATGCTGCGGCAGTGTTACAAGTTTTGGGCACTAAGAAAAATTTAACAAAGAATTATTAATTTCATCCATTTTATTCTTTCCACCTCCTCTATCTTTCTTTTTCCCTACCTCTCTCTCTCTCTTTCTCTCTCTCTCTTCATATATGTCCGTGTGTGTGTGTGTGTGTGTGTGTGTGTGTGTGTGTGTGTGTGTGTGTGTGTGTGTGTGTGTGTGTGTGTGTGTGTGTGTCATTCACCACGGTCTTGAGGATTACGCGCTGGACTTGTGATCGCCAGCCATTACCCTCCCGGAGAGAACTTGGAGCTCGTTATAGCCCGATCTGTGTGTAATATTGTGACCTTCCACACACACCCACACACACACACACACACACACACACACACACACACACACACACACACACACACACACACACACACACATACACACACCATCCTCCTGCTGAAAGAGGACACTAACTACTTGGTCATCAGTGAAACTTTGCACACTGGGCGAGGCGCGAACTCAAGCCTGCAGAGTGGAAATTCAGTTATCTGCTCCCATGACGGAGTAAGCCTTTGGTGAGACTTGGGTGTAATAGCGGCGTAACCAGACCACTACGAATTACAGTTTAACCTAAAAACACTCGAAGCGGGAACCGAATATAAGAACCACGATAACGAACAAGCCAGAATTCACTGGGAAAAAATCTTACCAGCGTTAAATATCTGTGTTTCAATTCCATTCAG
>JAPQNM010000015.1:5592804-5625304 GCA_029783475.1 Metacarcinus magister
TGTGTATCTATTTTTGGATTTAATAACCTGTACTTTACTTCCAAAAATAATTAATAACTAACTGTTCCCTGACCGTCGCATTTTAAGCCTAACATTTTTGTATTATTACTTCAAATACGTTTTCTGTAATAACTTTCTTTACTCTATTTTCTCTATTTCTTTCTTTATTTACTTTCCATTATTGACAATTTCCACAAACTTGCTCTCTATCTATTGGTCAAACTTGATGACCTTCTCGTTAGTGTTGCTTGACTTGTTCTCAAATTTATCTTTCCTTTTTAAACTACTTGGTATATTTATTTCCTCGAGATTCTATGATGATATTTTAGTTCCTTTACTTATTATGATTGTTCAAAATTGTCCACCTCGTAATTAATATTCCTTTAGTTTACCTTTACATACTTAATCAAACATTTTTTTTATAGTTTTACATCTTATTTGGTTTTCCTATTTTTATATAAACTTTTCTTTACTTTTCTATACATATTTTTTGTAGGTCATCTATCTCCTCGCTACTACTACTACTACTACTACTACTACTACTACTACTACTACTACTACTACTACTACTACTACTACTACCACTACTACTATCGTTACCAACATCTCCGCCAGTTAGGGATCATTAAAGCTATCCCTGCCACCTTCACCCTAACTTTCCTAACATCTGCTACTACTACTGCTCCATTAATACAGATGATTATGGAGGAGGAGTGGCAGGCGGAGTAGCAAGAGGAGTACGAGGAATGATATATAGGAGTTTCATGCTTAGTTCATAAATTTTTGAGAAGAATATCAAATTAATTCAAACTTTTGATGAAGTGTTTTGGGTGAGGTTGGAAAGCTGTGCCCTGACCTTCATTAATTAAACGGTGATGAATAATCGGTGTTTGTGTGTGTGTGTGTGTGTGTGTGTTTACTACTGCTACTACAACTACTGCTAATAATGATAATAATAATGATATCAATGGTAGTAACGACGATGGTGATGATGATGATGATAATGATGAAGAAAATTATCATACTTTTTTAAAACCTACCTTTGCCTGTTAACTGTCCCGCGGTTTTGCATATATCATTTCCTTTGTCTTTGTAACAAGCACACACACACACACAAACTCACACACACACACAAACATAAACACAAACACACACACAAACACACCCCCAACTCCCCCTTCCACACACACACACTCACATATTCAAGCACACACACACATACACACATTCAAACACGCACACACACACCGCACTGCGCAGAGAGGCCTTGATTAATGCAGTGTCCACCAAGCTGCTTCCCCCAAAGGCGTTGACTAGTGCACACAAAACGACACAGCGCGAGAGGACACAACCAACCTGACGTGCTGAAAACTCAAGGGTGAAAGCAAACTCAAAATGCAAATTCTTGAAAATCGAAATACAAACAGTGAATGCAAACGATGAGAGAGAGAGAGAGAGAGAGAGAAAAGAGAGAAAAAAAAAGAGAGAGAGAAAAAGAGAGAGAGGTACACCACTATTTAATTCCAGCTACTACAAGTCTATCTCTTTCCTTTCCGTGGTAGGCAAGGTGACAGACTAACAAAAAAAAACAATAAACAAAATAATTGACTTCCACTTCACTCCTAGTCCAGAAATATCCTCACACTTCCTTCCTTCCTTCCTTCCTTCCTTCCTTCCTTTCCCTCCCTAACCCAGCGTAGTAATTAGGCCTAAGGAGCTGGAGAAGAAATTACAGCGTGGAGGCAGCAAAGAGGTTATTCATTAGTTCAATCAATATATTGGTGAAGCGAACCTGTTAAAAAGTGACGATTTATTACCACATCAAAGGATTATTGGAAAAGAGAGAGAGAGAGAGAGAGAGAGAGAGAGAGAGAGAGAGAGAGAGAGAGAGAGAGAGAGAGAGAGAGAGAGAGAGAGAGAGAGAGAGAGAGAGAGAGAGAGAGAGAGAGAGAAAGTATTTATGTGTCCACCCAAGACTTTTAGAATAGTTTCATCTAAGGAATGTAAGTTTTTTTTGTTCATTAATGTTTCAATGAGAGAGAGAGAGAGAGAGAGAGAGAGAGAGAGAGAGAGAGAGAGAGAGAGAGAGAGAGAGAGAGAGAGAGAGAGAGAGAGAAATTTAGTCCCTTTCTCCCTTTATTGACGTTAATTATTGAAACTATTTTATTGTGTGAATTTCTATGTTCGACAATTACGACTAGAAAATTCTATCCCCGTGTCTCTCTCTCTCTCTCTCTCTCTCTCTCTCTCTCTCTCTCTCTCTCTCTCTCTCTCTCTCTCTCTCTCTCTCTCTCTCTCTCTCTCTCTCTCTCTCTGTAAAATGGTTCTAGTGTTATATATTTATGTCTGTCATTTTTACGATATTTCTTGTCAATTTTCTTTGTATATTTTTTTATCTTCCTTTTCATTATATATTCATGTGTCTGGATTATTAATTAGCTCCCTGGCTGTGTGTGTGTGTGTGTGTGTGTGTGTGTGTGTGTGTGTGTGTGTGTGTGTGTGTGTGTGTGTGTGTGTGTGTGTGTCTTTGTTTAACTTTCAAACACACACACACACACACACACACACACACACACACACACACACACACACACACACACACACACACACACATACACACACACACACACCCACACTGCTACATAATTTCTTAATCCACTAGTGTTAATTATCAGTCACCATAGTTAAACAAAAAAACATTTACACACACACACACACACACACACACACACACACACACACACACACACACACACACACACAGCAGAAGAAAAAAAATATTATGACATATATTTAATAGTTCAATTCATGTATTAAATCATTCTATACGAAAATATTGTGATCAGAACTGAATTTGAAAATGTTCCAATCAATCCCTTTTGTTCTCTTTCCCTCCTCTTCCCTTCTACCATTCTTCCTCCCTCTACTCCTCCTGTCCCTCCCACATTGTCATTCGTTTTACCATTCTCTACCACTCTTCATATGATATAGACAATTTTCCATTTCCGGAATTAATTGAATAACGGCTGTGTGTGTGTGTGTGTGTGTGTGTGTGTGTGTGTGTGTGTGTGTGTGTGTGTGTGTGTGTGTGTGTGTGTGTGTGTGTGTGAGAGATACGAGATGTGGGTATTCCTGATCACCTATTGAGTTTATTTAACCACAATGGGATATTCAACAATACAATTTGCCACAGTTGTATTACCAATAATGGCATTAGTTAATGAGGGACATTGTTGCCCTATCCCAGCTGCATTTATATAGAGTTTATCACTGTAATATCAAATCCGATAGAAAATTTCGTGTCACATTCACAAAAACCTGTGTTGAGTGATTAAGCTTTGCATATGAAATGGTTCAATTGGTTCCAGCAGCAGTGGCAGTGTTCAATATAATCAACACGTGTATGTAAAGCTAATAAAAATGACATTATTTATAGCGGTGTAAACAAACAACGGAGAGCATGGATGTTTCCCATAAAACTTCACACGTTATTTGTTTGTTTACAGTCTGTGGAGAACATGTCTGGCTAACGTTCACCACACAACTCTTAACGTGAGTGAGGTTAACACTATAAGAACACATTAACACAAACACTTTCATCTTAATGCTAGGGTGAGTGTTACACGAGATAGTCTACCTTCTGTACACTTGAGGAAGGTTGGACGTAACTCAGAAGGTGAAGCTGCTGCTGTTGTTGCTGCTGCTGCTGCTGCTGCTGCTCGTTATTTTGTGACTCACTACCGAATGGCTACGATAAATAGGCTTGTTCTGGCAAAATGGAGTCAAGAGCTATGAGTATTGCTCTTTTGTTCAATAGAAATGTAATAAAACTATATCTCTGCCAAATATTCGTACACACACACACACACACACACACACACACACACACACACACATACACACACACACACACACACACACCTGCACTGCGCACGAGGTATGTACTCACACTACGTCGTCTAAGAGAACCACCACTGCAACACTTGATTAATGCGGTGTCCACCCTGCTGTTACCTTGAGGCGATAGCGTGGGCGGGCGTGGGCGGGCGTGGGCGGGCGTGGGCGGGCGGGCACCACACGGAAGACACTGCAAAAAGGAAAAGAAAACAAGAAGTCGTGAATGTACTCGTCTTGGAAATGGGAAACTCAAAATGTAGAATCACGAACATGTAACATTGAATTGTGAATGCAAACAACTTCACCACGACAAGAGACACCGCTGGGATGCATAATGACGCGGGACTGTGGCTGAGGCGAGCAGAGAGGAAGAGGAAGAGGAAGAGGAAGAGGAAGTGAGAGAGAGAAAGAAAACAAAACAGCAGACAAACAGATAGATGAACAGCAGTGACAAAGATCGAAACTAGAAGAAGGAAGCAGGTTAATATTAAAATGGGATGACCTTGAATAATATATAAAGCGAATGTATTTTCCTCTTTTATATGTCATTGGGTGAACTTAAGCGACCACGAACTTGTATAAACGTGAAATAAAAAACTCCCGCTAAATAATAAATCAAGGTCAAATAGAAATAAATAAATAAATAAATAAAAAACTTATATAAAAAAAATATTAAAAAAAACACACAACACATGCTTTCCAACTCCAGCTTAAAACTCCCCGGCAGGAACATCAACACAGACAAAACACAATATTTCCTTCCGTACACTACTCAGCCTTACAAACACACACACACCCAAAGGTTATATAAGGCGAGGCAGCTGCGTGGCTTCCTCACATTAATTATAAATAGTTAAACCAAACACTTTACTTGCAAAATCGCAAAGTAATGTCACTTCCAAAGGTTATAGGAGACGAAGAGAGAGAGCGAGAGAGAGAGAGAGAGAGAGAGAGAGAGAGAGAGAGAGAGAGAGAGAGAGAGAGAGAGAGAGAGAGAGAGAGAGAGAGAGAGAGAGAGAGAGAAGAAGAAAGTGGGATAGAAAAAGAGAATTCGCTACATCCTGCACTTCAATTATGCATATCATTGAAATGGGCTTATTCTGTCCACCTGTCTGTCTGTCAATTACGATAGGGCGCTGCTGTCTATCTGTCTGTTCTCATGTATGTCTTTGTGTCGACCTATCTGCCTACCTGTCCGTCTTTTTACCTGGTTGTAATTGATGTTTGGGTATGTTCATGTTATGTTTCTCTATATCTCAATTTGTTGTACTTTTATTGTTTGTATATTGTACCTCTATTTCCATGACTGTATTGAGATGATAGTACGTGTGTGTGTGTGTGTGTGTGTGTGTGTGTGTGTGTGTGTGTGTGTGTGTGTGTGTGTGTGTGTGTGTGTGTGTGTTTGTGCGGGTGGGTTTATGAGCGTTCAGTAAATACGCAATTGTACATATTCATAAAGCAGACTACACACACACACACACACACACACACACACACACACACACACACACACACACACACACACACACACACACACACACACACACACACACACACATACACACACACATAAATGGTACATGAATATACTTTACCTAAATAATAAAAAAAACAAAAATTAAATCATGATAATATTCACTCGAACAAAGAGATAAAATTCACATCATAAATCACATCAGAAATATTTGAATAACTGAATAATTGCTTGATAGTCATTTGTTTTCCTTTCCTGACAAGGGTATCGAGCTGAGAGAAGGTCATAGAGTGGCCGTACACTTAGAATTAAAGGCTAAGTAAGGCTGAGACTTTACATCTTTCTCTCTTTCAAGCTTTCTATCTGTATGTAAATCTGTCTGTCTTTGTCTATCCGTCTGTCTCTCTCTATTTCTTTCGCTCACACTCACACACACTCACACACACACACACACACACACACACACACACACACACACACACACACACACACACACACAACGCAAGAAAATTAGTAGAAGAACAATGTCTAAAAATGCAATTGTGTTAACTCAGTACAATTATCGTTAAACTGACAAAGAAATTACATTATATCAATATCTAATTATTCTCTCTTGCAAGCAAATGAGGAGAGGAGAGGAGAGGAAGAAGCGAGTGGAGGAAGAGTGAAGAGGAGGAGGGAAGATGGGAGAGAAGAGAAGGGAGGAGGTCAGTAAGGCACAAGGTAGAGAAGGGAAGGAGGAGGGAGAGAGGAAGGGAGGTGAAATGAATAAGATAAAAAGGGCAGAAAGGACTGAATTCAGGATATAGTTAAACATGATAAAAGAAAGAAAGAAAGAAGAAGAGAAGAAGAAGAAGAGAAAGAAGAAGAAGAAGCACTAAAAAAAAATTGAAGAGAACTATATAATGAGATAAAGAGGAAATATAACAAAGAATAGGTAGTAGGAAGGCGTAGGGAAGGAGTCTAATGAGAGGGAGGAAGGGAGGGAGGAGTATTGACTATAGGATCATAGGACTTACAAATAATACTAAACCTGTTGGCTCATAACGAGGTTACCTTATTAAAGAAGAAGGCAGAGTGGTTAAGTTGTGAGCGAGAGGTAAGCTACTTTACTCCGCTGGGTTCGACTCCTACTTTCTACTCCTCCTCTTTTATTATGAAGTCAAAAATCTGTTATTAACTCCCTCTTTCTATTCCTTTTCGTTGTTATTAAGTCAGAATCAGGTATTAACTCTATATTTTTACTCCTCTTTTGTTATTAAGTTATTTGTTATTCCACCCACACATGGCTTGCGAATTCCGCGTTACCACTATTTGCCTTTCCTTTGTGCTCCTAGATTCCCATTTCCAGTCCAGCAGGAAGAAAGGCGGATCAGCTGAACACGGTTTTAGCTGACTGTCACGTCCAGATTCGAACTGAGGTCAAAGGAATGGTAGGTGAACACGTTTACCACTATACCAGGGAGTGTGAAATTATGTTTATATTTTTATTTTATTATTGTATTTTTGCTTTATTTTCTCTCATGATTAAAGCAATTCCACAGATCTTTGCCAGTCGTAAGAAGAGGAAGAGGAGGAGATGGAGAAAGAAGTAGGAGGAAGAGGAGGAAATGGAGAGAGGAGTAGGGGGAAGAGGAGGAGGAATAAAACCAGACGAAAATAATGACCAGGATGAGGAAGAGGAAAGAGGAAAGAGAGGAAAATAAAGAGGTATAAGAGTAGAGCGATAAATCACCTTTTCTTTCCCTCGCTTTCAACTGGAATACGACGAGGAAAATTTTTTGAGAATTTTTCATGTTTCCGGTTAACCTGAAACGATTACTACGCATTGATATGAATTCCGTGCGATTGCAATGGGGTGAGGGAGGCGGAGAGGGAGGCTGGGAAGGGGAGGGAGGAGAGATGGATGGGTTGGTCTCTTCCTCCTCCTCCTCCTCCTCCCCAAGTGATCAATCCCCATCCACTATTGACAAGAGGACTGGCTCTCAATATTGGGGTGACACACTGAACCCCCGCGGCCCTACAACCAACCCTTCCCAATTGCAGGAACCTCAACCATTGTACTCTCCTCCAGCCCAACCTCATCCCAAATAAACCCTTTCGTTATTTTCTTTCATTCTTTCCCGGGTACACAAACTCCCTCTTTCCCTAAGGTCTTTTTGTCTTCCAAGAATTTTATCAATAGGTCTTATTTTCTTGTGTCTCTCAAATCGAAGTTTATGTTTTTACTATCCAATCAAAATCGACGTAATAGTTTCATTGTTTTGCATTTACACTAACCTTTCATTGATGGTACTTCCTGCTTCGTCCTCTATACTCAATCCTCAAGCATGATTCTCCCTCTATTTCTAATCTCAACCCACACTCCCGTCCTTCAACTGTCCTCCAATCCACTATCAACTTCCATTCTCCAATCTCCAGCAGCTTATCTCAAACCACGCACATCAAGTCTCCCTACAAACCATCATCTATTTTTTTGGTCTGGTGTCCGATCCTCCCTCTGTGTCACTTCACTTCACAACCATCATCTGCTTCCCTTCTCATCTTCCTTCCTCCCTCTTCAATACAATTCCTCTATTATCTCTCTGTGCTATTATTTCTTTTCTCATTCTTTCTCCTCCTCCTCCTCCTCCTCCTCCTCCTCCCTGCCTCTGACACATCCCTCGCCGTCTCGCATTTGGCCTTGATAACCGCTGCGTGTCTGTCTTCTTGACTGCTATACTTTATTCCTTTCCTTATTATTGGTGCGAGAACCGCCTGGTGTTTTCTGTTTAGTTCAGGAGTTCGTCTCAGTGTTCGTCTTTTGTTTCTAAGCTATTGTTCTATTTTGTTTTTATACCTGATTATTTTTTTTTTGTGGCTGTTGTGTTTCTTTTGTTGTTTTGTTTTATTGTAAGATTTTTGTTATATTTTTGACAATAGGTTTGGTTTGGTTTGGTTTGGTTTGGTTTAGTTTAGTGTTTTGTTTTGTTTTGTTCGTGTTGTGTGGTAGTAATAGTATTAGTGTCAGTCTTCATCTCTCTCTCTCTCTCTCTCTCTCTCTCTCTCTCTCTCTCTCTCTCTCTCTCTCTCTCTCTCTCTCTCTCTCTCTCTCTCTCTCTCTCTCTCACCCTTTAGTTTTACCCACTTTTCCCCTTTTCATACGCTTGTAATTCCCTTTTTTTCCCTTCAGCTCCCCTTCTTTTGTTTTAACTTCTCTTACCACACTGGAAACAAAAACTTTATCCTCCCTTTCCTCTCCCTTCCACCCTTCCATCGTTCCCTTCCACCCCCTTGTCACGTCACCCAACGACGTAATAACTTCCTCTCGTCCACTCGGGTCCAGTTGTCTCTCTTTCCCATTTGAATTCATCTAGCAATCCACTTTTCCATCCGTTACTCTCCCCTCTAACTGCCATCCTACGTGCCTCACCACCACCACCACCACCACTATTCTCTCTCTCTCTCTCTCTCTCTCTCTCTCTCTCTCTCTCTCTCTCTCTCTCTCTCTCTCTCTCTCCTCTCTCTCTCTCTCTCTCTCTCTCTCTCTCTCTCTAACCCATTGACTCTTTCACCCCCTCCCACACACATTATTCCTTCCTTCTCTTTCTTCATCCTCTCCTGAACATGATACTCCTTCCTCTTCCTCTCCACTTCCTCCCTCACCCTAAAAGCTCTCCACCCCAGCATGCATCACGCCAATGCGGGTATGGATCACCGGTACAGCCTGTAATTCGGGTTTATTGATGGATCTGCGGCAGGAACCCTCTCTTTTGTGCTGCAGTCAAGAGTTCAATGAAAAAAATGAGGAGATTATTAGACTGGAATTTTGCACATCGGTTTCACTATGAGTCAAGTTGAGAGTGATGGTGAGGATGAGGAGGTAGTGAAGGTTGGGTAAGGGTAGAATCAAGAGTGTGCGTGTGCGTGTGTGCGTGTGCGTGTGCGTGTGTGGGTGCGTGTTTGTCATGTATATCTTTTCACTTCCCAAGATAATCCCATTGACATTTCCTCCCCTGCACAACCTTCAACACAGGACACGTCTTAGCTATGCGTTTCTCAGCACGTAAAGCGAGACATGAAACCTGACAACACGTAAGTAAATTCTCTTGATTATTTCCTTAACTCTCAAGCTGAAGTATTTTTATGCACTTGTTTGGTCTCATCTTCTTCCATCCTCTTGAATGTTGTATATACGTAGGTGTGTTATGTTATATATTTATTCGGATTCAGTTTTTCACCGGATACGCCATTGTTGTTTTATGAGTTGAAACACAAATAAGATCACAGAAAAATGTCAGTGAAGGCCGTGAATAATATTTCCATTAGCGTGTGGATTCAATAGTGTTTTGATGTGACGCGCTACACTCGCGCTCTCTCGCTCCTACCTTCCTTCCTTCATGCACTCTCTCATTCCTGGCATTAACTCGTAAAAAAATATATATATACTTTGCATGGAGAGATCGTAGATTATATGACTAGCTTTGTAACGCATTCCACTTCTTTGTTAAGTTGATAGTCTGCTGTTTTATACTCTTAGTCGTTTTTTTCTTGAACTTATATCAACACTACCATGAATTTTGCATTTGAAAGGCAGAAAATTTTATGCACAAAAGAAGAAATTTACGAATAGATATATGAATGGTGAAAAGAAAAGAACAAATAAGGACAAAAAAACAAAAAAAATAGGTAAATAAATTGATGAATACACATAAATATATATTGCTGCTGATGATGATAATGTGAGAGAAAGAGAAAGAAAAAGAGAGAGAGAGAGAGAGAGAGTTAACCCTTCCCAACTTGAACTCAATAACATTTGTATCAGAGAACATAAACACGAACTGACTGAAGTATAGAGTCGATATACGTTAAATAATTACCTATACTCAAGCTTATTTACTGTTCATTCGTGAGTGAGTGAGTGAGTGAGTGAGTGAGTGAATGAGTGAGTGATTGACTACCCACACTAATAGATGAATGAAAGACAGTGATGATTAGTGGATGAGTGGATGAGTGAGTGAGTGCAAGAGTGAGTGATTGTGTGTGCGAAAAAGTGAGTGAGTTTGGCTGGCTGTTAGTGATTGAGTGAGTAAAAAAAATGACCGACAGACCGATAAATTGACTGACTGACTGACTGACTGGGTAACTGATAGAGATGGGAGGCAGGGCGAGGGAAGTAAGGAAGGGGAGAATGGGAGGAATGGATGGAAGGAGAGAAATAGTGTTTAAACGAACGGGGTGAATGAGGAAAAGAGAGATGAAAGGAGGAAATAAAAGGGGAGAAGACAGGAATATGGATGGAATGAACAGCAAAGAAAGTACAGAGAGAGATGAGAGAGAGATGAGAGAGAGAGAGAGAGAGAGAGAGAGAGAGAGAGAGAGAGAGAGAGAGAGAGAGAGAGAGAGAGAGAGAGAGAGAGAGAGAGAGAGAGAGAGAGAGAGAGAAGAGGGGGCATAGATAAAAGGTAATGAAACTGATACTAATTAAAAGCGAAAGGGAAGGAAGATGTTAAGAAGAAAAATAAAAGTACAAACACAAGGAGATGAAACGAAGGAAAGAAAAAGAATGAAAAATGTAAAAAAGACAGGAAATGAAGAAGAAGAAGAGGAAGAGGAAGAGGAAGAGGAAGAGAAAGAGGAAGAAGTAGAGCAGGAGAACATGGATGAAAAATAAAAAAAGCGATGAAGAAAAATACAAAGAAGAGAAGTAAAAAATGAAATAAAGAGAAGAACAACAACAGTAAAAACAGCAATAAAATAAGATAAAAGAGAAGAGAGAAACAGGAGGGAAGAGAGAACAGGAATAACAATAACAATAACACATACATGCAAAAAAAAATAACAAAAAAATAAATGAAAAAGAAACATGAAATAACATGAAAAGAAAAAGAAAAAAATATATAAATAATATGAATAAAGCAATAACCTGGAATTTATACTTTTTTTTCCCTCTCTCTATCTATCAATTCATCTATTATTATCTCTATCTTTTGTTATATATATTTTTCTCTATCTATCTATTTTTTTTTCTTTCTCTCTCTCTCTCTCTCTCTCTCTCTCTCTCTCTCTCTCTCTCTCTCTCTCTCTCTCTCTCTCTCTCTCTCGTAGTTCTGTAATGTGTGACGGCAGGGTGATTTCAAGGTCATAACACCCTGCCACACACCACTCCCTGCCACCCTTCACTTTGCTGGTGTTGATTGCATTTTCGGATAGCTGGACTTTAATCTCTCTATCTCTCTCTCTCTCTCTCTCTCTCTCTCTCTCTCTCTCTCTCTCTCTCTCTCTCTCTCTCTCTCTCTCTCTCTCTCTCTCTCTCTCTCTCACGCAAACACATTTTCTCTGATTTCGAAATGTTCACCGATTAACCCAATTGTATATGGTAGGGTGCATTGTGTATGTATATATGTGTGTGTATGTGTGTCTGTGAATGTATACATATGTGAGTTCAAATCCCTTAATGCGAATACACAAACACGGACTTACATTGGCCTACTTAATCCCTTGCATTCTATTTCTACCCTAAGAGTTTCCTGCCTTGCCCATCACCATCTGTATCCACGCAATGTCACTGCTAAACCTTCCCTTACTGCTTCAACATTCAGGTCACTCACCTTTCCTGGCTATCCCAACCCTTACCTTACCTTACCTTCCCTTACCTTACCTTACCTAACTCTTCTCGTTTTATTTTATGGTTATTTCCAGGTCTAATTCCTATTTTTCATTTTACAACCCCACCTTGGTAGCCTTCCAGCGGTCATTCCCTTGCTTCCCCTTAACCAGACAAGCAGCTCTCTGAACGAAACTTATGGAGAAACTAGCTAACTGTAAAAATGAGAGAAGAACACTCACTCTGAAACGTTTCTTTGTACTCAAAAGCGAATAACGTTCATTAGAAACCATGGAATGTTCTCTCATTTCTCTCTCTCTCTCTCTCTCTCTC
The DNA here is from genome assembly GCA_029783475.1 of Metacarcinus magister. Classification (NCBI taxonomy): domain Eukaryota; kingdom Metazoa; phylum Arthropoda; class Malacostraca; order Decapoda; family Cancridae; genus Metacarcinus; species Metacarcinus magister. The sequence continues at coordinate 5,605,095 of JAPQNM010000015.1, forward strand.
TCTCTCTCTCTCTCTCTCTCTCTCTCTCTCTCTCTCTCTCTCTCACTATGTCTCTCACACTAGCCATTTCCAGAGACAGCCAATTGCCCGATATTTAGGGTGGAACTAAAGGGAGACGGAAGAAAAGGAAGAGGACATGGAGGAGGAGGAGGAGGAGGAGGAGGAGGAGGAGGAGGAGAACACAGATAAAGAGGAAGAAGAGAAGACATAAAGGAGAAGGAATAGGAAGAGAAGGAAGAGAAGGAGGAGGACAAGGAGAAACAGAACGAAGACGATGGCAAAGAAGACGATAATAATGACGTAAAAAGAACATCAACAACTACTGAGAGGAAAGGTTTGAGAGTAGAAACAAGAGGAGGAGGAAGAGGAGGAGGAGGAGGAGAGGAGGAGGAGGAGGAGGAGGAGGAGGAGGAGGAGGAGGAGGAATTGCTTTTCGTGACCTCAATTACTGGTTACAATACAGGTAAACTTTAACCGCAGAGAGAGAGAGAGAGAGAGAGAGAGAGAGAGAGAGAGAGAGAGAGAGAGAGAGAGAGAGAGAGAGAGAGAGAGAGAGAGAGGTTGTATGGAGTCTCGAGTAATATTTTCGTATCCACTCCTGTTCATTTGTTTGTTTGTTTGTTTGTTTGGACGTAAAGAAGATAGATGTTATTGAAAGTATAGAGTTACAAGTACTAATTTGTTTTGTTTGGGCGAAGAAAAATGAGTGTGTGTGTGTGTGTGTGTGTGTGTGTGTGTGTGTGTGTGTGTGTGTGTGTGTGTGTGTGTGTGTGTGTGTGTGTGTGTGTGTCTACAAAAAAATTGTCCTCTCCTATCTCTTGTTTCCTCTCTATGGAACCTTTGGAAGTGACATAGATCATCCTCGCTCACTGCACCCTATTGTGTCTCGGTCAGATGCACACACACACACACACACACACACACACACACACCCACACACACACACACACACACACACACACACACACACAGTTTCGCTAGCTCAGTGATAACGTTTTTTCTTCTTCGTCTTGTTCTTCTCCTCCTCCTCCTCTTCCTCCTCCTCCTCCTCCTCTTCTTCCTCCTCCTTCTTTCTTTTCTTCCTCTGCTGCACTAGTTCAGCCAAAGATATTTTTTTCTTCCACCTGTTCGCCACACCTGCTGCCTCTCAAAGGGTAAAACACATGGCAAGGATTCAGATATTGGACGATTTCCTTCCATGTCCTATCGTCTATGAATCGACCTTCTTTTTTTTCAACTGGTGTGTGTGTGTGTGTGTGTGTGTGTGTGTGTGTGTGTGTGTGTGTTCAAATAAACTCAATCTATGTTATCTACCACTTTTATTTCCTTTCTCTCTCTCTCTCTCTCTCTCTCTCTCTCTCTCTCTCTCTCTCTCTCTCTCGCTCCCTCTCTCTCTCTCATGCTTCATTCATCACATAATCAATGAATCAGTAATTGCCTTTGTAACGTTACACAGAAGTGAACAATAACACCTCACCCATGCACTCAAACGTCATAAATATTGAAAAACTCTACGGATACATCTTACCATATTTCACTACCACGCGTAAGACACTTGATGCTCTTCTCTCATACATCTGAATTTTGTCTACACTTACTGGCTTGTAATTTATGTTCCTGTCAGAGTTAATGGTGCTAAAAATGAGGTGTGGGAATGAAGTGTTGTATCTCCTAATTCATGTGGTCTTTGTTTTTTAATGTAATTGTATATCACCGTGTCACTACATTTATCATACGTGTTCAGTGACGCGTACAGGGTTATGATAATGGGATTGTGATGATGATGATGATGATGATGATGATGATGATGATGATGATGATGATAACCTACAAGTTCTAATTCTACCTATTCCCTTCCTTTTCCTCTGTACATCCTTCAAAAAACATCTTATTCACATGGTAGTTCAATATTTTTCTATCAAACTCGAGTAAAAAGCTGAATAAATGAAGCTTTGATGTATTAAAACCAACATAATGGTAGTAATAAACCTTTGAACCCGTGAAGCTTCCAGACTCTGAGTTCCTAAAGCAGTGAATCCTGAACCACTGCTATTTCCATGTCACTGTTTATCTCCTCTTGAAATGTGTCCCTGGTGTGTACGTGTGTTTGTTTATTAGGGTGTACATGTGCATTATTCAGTTTCTCTCATTTCCTCTCTCTTTCTCTCTCTCTCTCTCTCTCTCTCTCTCTCTCTCTCTCTCTCTCTCTCTCTCTCTCTCTCTTCATTCATCGAGCTCACTCTACATGCAAAAGTCCCCAAGCAAGTCCTGGAGGTATTGACGGGGAGGAGGGAGGGAGGAAGGGAGGAGAGGAGGAGAGGAAGAGAGGAGAGGAAGAGAGGAGTGGAAGTAAAGGAGGGAGGAAGGAATGAAGAGAGAGAAAGAGCAGAGTGATGAAAGGATGGACACTAAAAGCTGAGAAAGAAATGTAGGAAAGGAGACGGAGACGGAGGAAAGAAATTAATAAAATGTAATCAAATAAATAATAAATCTAGGAAGTGTGAAGAGAAGTAGGAAGAAAAAAATAATATTAGGTTAAGGGGTACTGTACTCTCTCTCTCTCTCTCTCTCTCTCTCTCTCTCTCTCTCTCTCTCTCTCTCTCTCTCTCTCTCTCTCTCTCTACGTGTTGTCTTTACATAGGAGAGAATACAGAGGAGAGGCTTCCTAGACCTAAAATGGTGATATTCTTGTAAACCTTAAATTAATGTGAATAATAAAACAGGTAAAATTAGAAAAAAAAAATAAATATAAAGTGTAAATAGAACATATAAATTAGAAATAAAAAAAAATAAAAACTATGATATCAGAAGAAAGGAATGAGAGGAAAAAAGGGGAAAAAAAAACAGCTTCAACTCGCTATCATGGTGCACTCATTAACCTCTTCCTCCTTCCTCCTTCCCCCTTCCTTCAGGCTAAATAAAAACCTGTGTTGCTTTCAAGTCCAACAAGACAAGAGGCACCGTCATTACCTTAAAAAGTCACGCTTGTTAACGTGAAAGCATGTAACGATGAGCAAGACCAAGAGGACGAGGGTAAGGATGGTAGAGTTGGTGAAAAAAGTTATGTTAATTAATACAAGATGGAAAACAAAAAGTAAGAATAGTAGTAAGAGTAGTAGTAGTAGTAGTAGTAGTAGTAGTAGTAGTAGTAGTAGTAGTAGTAGTAGTAGTAGTAGTAGTAGTAGTAGTAGTAGTAGTAGTAAAGAGAGAGATAGTGGGTGTATGGGTGTGTGGCGTGTGAGTTGACAAAGAGAGATTGTTACATAACTAATTTACAAGTCTGTGTGTCTCTCTCTCTCTCCTCTCTCTCTCTTTCTCTTTCTCTCTCTCTCTCTCAAAATAAAGAGAGAGAGAGAGAGATCTAATCCTTGGTCTTAACACAGGGGACGTGCTGACAGACTCCCTATAAATGGCTGACTCCCTCGACCCTTCACGATGCTGTGGGAGGGAAGATGAGGCAGATGAACCCTGCTTCACAGCCTCCACAACGCTCCGCTCCACTTTGACCTCCAGCCACACTCCACTCTCACTCTCTCACACTCTCACTCTCTCTCTCTCTCTCTCTCTCTCTCTCTCTCTCTCTCTCTCTCTCTCTCTCTCTCTCTCTCTCTCTCTCTCTCTCTCTCTCTCTCTCTCTCTGATGCAATTACTTTCCTGCCTCCTTTCTTCATTTCTACTCTTTACTTCCCTCTCTTTTTTCTCTCATCCTTCTATGTCTCCCTCCGCTGCAATATTTCCTTTCTCATTTCCCATATTTCTCTCGTTTTCCTCCTCTTCCCCCTTTCCATCCTTGCATTGATAATCTCTTTTGACTCCCATTTTTCTTCGTTTTCTCGCCCTTCCACTTAACCGCTCTTACATTCACTTTTATTTCCACCCTTTATACAGTTTACAATCTTTATACAATTTATATAAACGTTTTCTTCTCATAATTTACACTTGCACCTGTATACTCCTTGTACCCAAATAATTTTCCTTGTTGTAGTCTTGCTAGAAACGTAGGTACATAATATCTTTAGTATCACACACACACACACACACACACACACACACACACACAAGGAAAGAGAAAATATATGCAAGCACACACACATACACATACACATAACCATACGGACACACACATTCACACCTCATACATGCAAATTCAAACACTCCTTTATATACTCAAGTAGAAATTCACATCCAGTAAAGAGACTGAGAAAAAATATATGTGTAAATTTATTGCCTAAGAGAGCGAGACGGCGAAGGAATTGTAAGATTGTTTAGTTGACACATTTAGTTTTATGAGCAAAATAATAATGTTTAGAATATTAGAGTGCGTGACAAGATGCGACAAGGTTTTACAAGCAATGAGAGAGAGAGAGAGAGAGAGAGAGAGAGAGAGAGAGAGAGAGAGAGAGAGAGAGAGAGAGAGAGAGAGAGAGAGAGAGAGAGAGAGAGAGAGAGAGAGAGAGATCTTCTGGGCCTTGTGTTATTCCCCGCGAAAGTCTTTCATCTACAGAAATGACAGGTAGGAATATAACCTGTCTTTACGATTGATGAGGGAGGTAACAAACACACACACACACACACACACACACACACACACACACACACACACACACACACACACACACACACACACACAGTTAGAAAAGTATATATACATCCCCTGTAACTGTACTCTAAACACACATGACGTTGTAAAAATATATGTATATGCTCGTGGGTAAAGTTTGGATTATACGTTGCGTGGGGAAGAGGTCTTTTTCCTCCCGCAAGCACACACGTGGAGAGATCATAGGTTCATAAAAGTGGTTTTGGACCCTGGCAGATTAGGGAAGAGGTGTGTGGGGGGGGAGGGATATCAGGGTGTATCAGGGTGTGTGGTGTGAGGTAATGGTGTGGTGGCAGGCGTGTTGGAGCGAGTGTTGGCAGATATAAGTGGGGAGGTTTGTGTGTATGTGTGTGTGTGTGTGTGTGTGTGTGTGTGTGTGTGTGTGTGTGTGTGTGTGTGTGTGTGTGTGTGTGTGTGTGTGTGTGTGTGTGTGTAGGTAAGGTGAAGCACTCCAGCATCCCAGCAAAATGTTATCTCACGGAACCATGCTTACATATGCATACCCACGCATTGAAACACACACACACACACACACACACACACACACACACACACACACACACATAAACACACACACATATATACACAATTTACAAGCATATTTTTCCTTAGCTCTGCATTCAAAACAAATATATAAATAATGTGAATAAAATACAAGCGTACCTAAATTACGTAAAGTCAGAAGTATATGACGCAATTTCATCACGTCGACGCAATGAATGGTGGGATAAATTCCTTAATTAATTTATTTATGAGCAAAGTGGCGAGCATAGATCAATGTCATGAAACCAAACACGGGAATGCATCAACTCTGAAAACATGTGCCTACTCTCTCTCTCTCTTTTTGTTTGTCTCTCTCTCTCTCTCTCTTTTCTCTCTCTCTCTCTCTTTTCTCTCTCTCTCTCTCTCTCTCTCTCTCTCTCTCTCTCTCTCTCTCTCTCTCTCTCTCTCTCTCTCTCTCTCTCTCTCTCTCCTCTCTCAAAATAGTGCTAACTTACATCCTGGTGTTTGCTTATCAATCCATTATGTTGGAATGGAATGAAACTAGATAGAGAGATAGATAGAGAGAGAAGAAAAAGAGAGAAAGCGAGAGAAAACAGAGGAGAGAAGAGAAAAAAATGAGAGAAAGAGAGAAAGTCCACGTAGAATCTTCCAGGAAACGAGTTAATGAAACTAATCAAGTGGTCTGGTCACCTGGGCATCACACCTGGACTGTATATAATAAGCCTTACACAATAACCGTTCACCTTCAAGATAAGTGTCTATAATTAATATCAGACAGATGGCTCACTATCGCCTCTATTGCACACGTTTTTATGATATTGACCCTAAGTGCCCCGCGACATAAGGCTTCTTCTATGCAATTGGATATAGTGATCGATCTCAGAGTTTGTTGATAGGAAAAATATGTGTAAAAGATGATATGTCCTGAAGGTGTCACTCTTCTCTTGGGTGTGTGTGTGTGTGTGTGTGTGTGTGTGTGTGTGTTGTGTGTGTGTGTGTGTGTGTGTGTGTGTGTGTGTGTGTTTTGTCTCAGGGATAGAAGCACAGGAAAGGAATCCAGAAAATCATGAAGGAATGAGAAAAAAAATAGGTAATATGATGAAAATAAAAAGGGAGGAAGAGAAAATGAAAAAATAATAAATGAAGTAGGAGGGAAATAAAGAGAAAGAAAGAAAGAAAGAAAGGAGAAGATACAAGAAAGACACTACCAAGAAGCAGGAAATAAGAGGAAGAAATGCATGTAAGCGGAAGGGAAAGGACAATTGAAGGAAGGAAGGAATAGGGACAGAGAGAAGGAGGGAGGAAGCTGAGTAGAAACACAGCCAGAACAAGCAAGTGATTAAGACCAGGGAAGAACGAGGGAAGTAGGAGGAAAGGAAGAAAATGTTTTAAAGTGTTAAGAGGAGGAGGAGGAGGAGGAGGAGGAAGAGGAAGAGGAAGAAGAAGAGGCATTGAGGAAGGAAGAGGTGTAAAATGAATTTATAACACTATATTTCGCGGGAATGTTTAAGGAATATTTTTATTTATTTTTTAGACTAACGCCATTATTATTATTATTATTATAAGTATTGTTATGATTTAAACTATTATAATATGCTTTCTGTTAGGTAAAATACTTATGTAAATCAGCAATGGCAGTAGTACACACACACACACACACACACACACACACACACACTTCAGTCATCATCTCCTGTGCGCCTGCAACTCCAAGTAAATTTTTCATCATAAATCCTGTCATTTATTTTTTACTCTCCATAATGATGATTACTTATATTTACGACTCTAAGAACTGGGACGCACACGGAAGGAAGGAAGAGGAGGAGGAGGAGGAGGGGGAGGAGGAGGAGGAGGAGGAGGAGGAGGAGGAGGAGGAGGAAGACGATATCACCTAAAGTTTATATAATCCCTCTATCCTCTCTCTCTCTCTTTTTTTTCCTCTCTCTCTCTCTCTCTCTCTCTCTCTCTCTCTCTCTCGTACCTGTGATTTAATAGCGGACAGGTAAACAGGTGAACAAAATGCTAACGAGGAAACTACGACTCCTTCTTCTACCTGTGTTTGATAGGAAGGAGAATAGGATAGAAAAAGAGAGCGAAAGAAAAGAGAAGGAAAAAGAGAGATAAACAGAAGAGAGAGAAAGAGAGAGAGAAACAGAAGAGAAAGAAAAATGAAGAGATAACGAAGTGGGATAAAGAGATCTAAAGTAAAGTGAGGTATGGAAGAGAGAAAGGAAAGGAATAAAGAGGAAGAGAGAGAGAGACAAGATAAAAGAGGGAATGAGATAAGTGGAGGTGTAAAAATGAGGGAAGAGGAGGAGAGGAGACAATGGAAGAAGGCATGGGAGAGAAAAGAGAAAAGAGAGAAGAAAGAAAGAGAGAGGATAAGAGAGGTCAAGAAAGGAGAGAGAGAAAAGAGAAACTAGTGTGATAAAATATATATAAAAAAAATATTAGAAGAGGTAAAAGAAGAGAGAAAAGAAGAAGAAAAGAAAAAAAATAAATAAAAGAAAGGAAAATAATAATAAGAAAGAAATGCAAAAAGAAGATGAGATAAAGAAAACAAAGGATAAAAAGTGAAATAAAGGAGAGACAAAGAGAAGAGGAAAAAGAGAATAAGGAAACAATGAAAACTACAATAATAAAGAAAAAAAAAAAATAAATAAAGAAAAAAAGATAAAAGATATGAAGGAATGAGATGTAAGGAGGATGAAGGTAAGACAATCGTTTCCTCTCTCTCTCTCTCTCTCTCTCTCTCTCTCTCTCTCTCTCTCTCTCTCCTCTCTCTCTCTCTCTCTCTCTCTCTCTCTCTCTCTCTCTCTCTCTCTCTCTCTCTCTCTCTCTCTCTCTCTCTCTCTCTCTCTCTCTCTCTCTCTCTCTCTCTCTCTCTCTCTCTTGATGGGAGATACTTAGAGGTAAGACGCGCTGAGAGCTTGATTTACCCTCTCCCTCTCTCCCTCTCTCTCTCTCTCTCTCTCTCTCTCTCTCTCTCTCTCTCTCTCTCTCTCTCTCTCCAACGTTATACACCAACACGTCTCTTCGTTTTATCTCTTCATCCTTTGCAATGCTATGTAATCTACCTCTTCCTCCTCCTCCTCCTCCTCCTCCTCCTCCTCCTCCTCCTCCTCCTCCTCCTCCTCCTCCTTATTTTAGGCAGGGAATCAAGAGGGCCTTTGTGTCTACCTCCTTCCCCTCATTTGACATGGTTGCGCCTCCCTCGTGAGGATGAGAGAGGGATGAGTGAAGGATTGGTACAACTAGGCCTAAGGATACTAATTTGGGATGCAAGGAAGAGCCAGCCAGGGAATGAGGTGATAGTCAGTCTCTCTCTCTCTCTCTCTCTCTCTCTCTCTCTCTCTCTCTCTCTCTCTCTCTCTCTCTCTCTCTCTCTCTCTCTCTCTCTCTCTCTCTCTCTCTCTCTCTCTCTCTCTCTCTCTCTCTCTCTCTTAATATACATAGGAAATTAAACTTAGAGATAAATAGGTTGATATACAAATGAGAGAGAGAGAGAGAGAGAGAGAGAGAGAGAGAGAGAGAGAGAGAGAGAGAGAGAGAGAGAGAGAGAGAGAGAGAGAGAGAGAGAGAGAGAGAGAGAGAAAGAAAGAAGAGAGAAAGAGAGAGAGAGAGAGGCTGTGAAGGAAGCATAATAATACATACATAAATACATACGTACACGGACTATTTTTTTCCTCTCTTTTTAGGCAAGAGTGAATTAAACTTTAATTAATTCACTGAAAACTCATTGTATTAATCCTGCACCTTGTACTACACGTGTGCGTATGTGTGTGTGTACGTGTGTGTGTACGTGTGTGTGTACGTGTGTGTGTGTGTGTGTGTGTGTGTGTGTGTGTGTGTACGTGTGTGTGTGTGTGTGTGTGTGTGTGTGTGTGTGTGTGTGTGTGTGTGTGTGTGTGTGTGTGTGTGTGTGTGTGTGGTTGCTGAAGTTAACATTTTTATTACATTGGCTTTTCATGACAGTTTATAATACAAATAGATATAAATGTTTTCATCACTAACTATTACTGTTATTAATTTATTACATCAGGACCTAACACCAAAAAATCCTTTATGACCCTTGAAATCCACCATTGCATTAAGAAAAAGACTCCATCTGATAAATAATTTCTACAATATAACATTCAATCAATCAATCACACTTTGTTCCTTCTTCCTTTCCATCAATTTGAAAGGAAAACTCTAACCTAATCCTAACATGTTTCTTGTTTTCCTTTTAACAACTCCTCAGCTTACTAACCAATAGATGAGAGAGAAAAATCTACGTTAAGAAATCACCTATTTAATTCCTTTTGCAACCATAGTACTTTCTAGCATCTATTCATTCATCTACTAACACCATTATCAACCATTAACATGAACTAGTGTTAAATGCATCAGTGTCAACCTATTCAACCATATTAGTCAACCACAATCACCAAAACACACTGATTACAATTCTTCTTCTTTTTCTCTCTACTCATATGACAAAGTTGACTCCAGGTTACACAGCTCTAATTAGTTTCTACATGATTCAAAAGCTGTAGTACTGAGGCTCATTATAATCTTTCTTGAAATATGTATTCACTTAAAACTCGCTGCTCAATAAAACTAATTAACTACATGCTCCACAACTTAGTAATTAGGAGTATCGGTGTAAATAGTTAAGGTTTATAATTAAATGTTTACAATTATTAGGTGGAACTATTCTGTTATGTTATGTTATGTTATGTTCCTTCCTCTCTAATTGGATCTAGATGAAAAATTAGATAAACATATGTGTGTGTGTGTGTGTGTGTGTGTGTGTGTGTGTGTGTGTGTGTGTGTGTGTGTGTGTGTGTGTGTGTGTGTGTGCGTGTGTGTGCAGCGTTTATGTAAAGTATGAAGAATGGAAATGTACACCTGTCAGGGCTTAACTTCAATTAGTCTTTCCTTCAGAATGTGTCTAATATTAGCATTACATTTGCATTCACATCCTTTGATTAGTTTAAGACATATGAGAGAGAGAGAGAGAGAGAGAGAGAGAGAGAGAGAGAGAGAGAGAGAGAGAGAGAGAGAGAGAGAGAGAGAGAGAGAGAGAGAGAGAGAGAGAGAGAGAGAGAGAGAGAAAAGACCTTACCTCCTTCCAATCACACTTCCAAACTCAGATTCAAATATCCCTTTTATCTTTATTTCACTCAAAGCTAACACATCTATCTTTCCACAAACGTTCTTCCAATTTCCTCACCTTTTTCTCTTTTACGTACTACAGCCACGTCCATTCATCGATCCAATCTGTAGGGTGAGTGTAGGATTGAACCTCACCTCACCTTCCCCCTTGACGAACTAACAGACACACAGGGAGACAAACAGATATGTAAACAGAAACATCGACAGACAATCACATTTAATACTGAAAGAAAATAAGACTTACCTAACCTAACCTAACCTAACCTAACCTAACCTTACCTAACCTAACCTAACCTAGCCTAACCTAACCTAACCTAACCTAACCTAACCTAACCTAACCTAACCTAACCTACCTATCTAGCCAACTAACTAACCTAACCTAAGCTAACGTAACCTAACCTAACCTAGCCTACCTAACTAACTAATTAACTAACTAACTAACTAACTAACTAACCTAACCTAACCAACAGACATACAGACAGACAATCACTAATAACACAGAGGACAAACACTAAACTCACACAGAAAATAGAGCACACAAACCTGCAATCTAAACTCGAGTGTGTCAGTAAGTAAACCAAAACAACAAAATACTGCTACGCTCTGTCTCAACGATACTGTATATCTATCTGAGCGAGGCCCCAATTCTAGGTGTTGATGGGCCATTTCATAGTGAACGAATTTATGGTGCAGAGACTGAGAGAGAGAGAGAGAGAGAGAGAGAGAGAGAGAGAGAGAGAGAGAGAGAGAGAGAGAGAGAGAGAGAGAGAGAGAGAGAGAGAGAGAGAGAGAGAGAGAGAGAAAGTGAAAGAGACAGAGAGAGGAAGGGCATATTAAAAAAGATGAATACATTAGACAAGTAGAACAGAAATTAACATCACCTAAAAAATGATCTGTAAAAAACAATGAAATAATAATATACAAGGACATGCAAGAAGAAGAAAAACGTACACACACACACACACACACACACACACCCTCCCCCACACACACACACAAACACTCTTAGTCAAAGCAACAACACATCTATTCACGTAACCAAAGAGAGAGAACTCATTCATCCGTTTTCCCGCCAATTCCACACCACTTCTACCTTGTTGGGCAGGTGTTAACAAGATCTAGGAGCGGCTACCCGGCAGTTATTCTATCCAGGAGCGAAGGGGGAGATAGGAGGAAAGAGTGCAAGGTAATGGTAGTGCAGGAGGAGGATGAATAGGAGGAGGAGGAGGAAGGAAAGAGGGAGGTGGACAGGAAAAGAGGAATGGCAAGTGAGAATGAGAAGGCTGTAGAAAACGAAGGAATTAAAGCGAGAGAGAGAGAGAGAGAGAGAGAGAGAGAGAGAGAGAGAGAGAGAGAGAGAGAGAGAGAGAGAGAGAGAGAGAGAGAGAGAGAGAGAGAGAGAGAGAGAAGAGTGAGCGAGTAGGTAAAGAAAGATGAGTTAAGGACGCTGGTAGGGAGTAGAAAGTAATAGTTGAAGATTGATGGAGGAGGAGGAGGAGGAGGAGGAGGAGGAGGAGGAGGAGGAGGAGGAGGAGGAGGAGGAGGAGAAGTAACAAGGTAAAAGAGAAATGAAGAATCTGAGTTGTGTGTAATGGAGGGAAGAGGAAGCAAGGTTGAAATGGAGGAAAGAGGAAGGAAAGGAGGGAGAGAAAGCTGTATTTCACATCTGGACGCATTTCCTCCAGCTTGCCTGCCTGGAGCTCTCTCTCTCTCTCTCTCTCTCTCTCTCTCTCTCTCTCTCTCTCTCTCTCTCTCTCTCTCTCTCTCTCTCTCTCTCTCTCTCTCTCTCTCGTAGCAAATGGTGTTTTTAATATACGTGAAAGCAACAATAATTAAAAAGAATGATAAAGGGAGAGAGAGAGAGAGAGAGAGAGAGAGAGAGAGAGAGAGAGAGAGAGAGAGAGAGAGAGAGAGAGAGAGAGAGAGAGAGAGAGAGAGAGAGAGAGAGGTCAGGGGGCAACAACCGTGAGAAAACACACACACACACACACACACACACACACACACACACACACACACACACACACACACACACACACACACACACACACAGAATCGTCACGTACAGATCTGAAAAACACGGCCTTTTTGCACAAATGAAAACATGACTGAAAAAAGAGAGAGAGAGAGAGAGAGAGAGAGAGAGAGAGAGAGAGAGAGAGAGAGAGAGAGAGAGAGAGAGAGAGAGAGAGAGAGAGAGAGAGAGAGAGAGAGAGAGAGAGAGAGAGAGAGAGAGTAATAAAGAGGAAAGTGAGACCCATTGCCTCTCTTTTGATGCTGTATAATTGAAGACTTCCAACGAATTAAGTGGAAGGAAAATATTTGAGTGAGTGAGTGAGTGAATGAGTAAATGAATGAGACAGTATTACATTATATTAGCAAAGCAAGATGGCTGGTAAGCAAATGAGTAAAAGATTGAGTGCGTGAGTGAGTGAGTGAGTGAGTGAGTGAGTGAGTGAGTGAGTGAGTGAGTGAGTGAGTGAGTGAGTGAGTGAGTGAGTGAGTGAGTGAGTGAGTGAGTGAGTGAATGAGTGAATATATCTAACGGAAAATCTCAACAAACAGGCTTCACATCAGCTTATACAGGGACTAATATGTTACACTGATAACTTACTGACCTAAACACCGTGGCTCGAATCCTTATCAGCTTGAGCAGGTGGCATTGAGGCAGAGAATGGGGTTTTCAGTGGCGAGTGGAGGTAACTGTAGCAATGTCAACAACACAAGGCATTTAACCTGTGTACCATGCCGCTTGTGTGTGTGTGTGTGTGTGTGTGTGTGTGTGTGTGTGTGTGTGTGTGTGTGTGTGTGTGAGAGTGTGTGTGAGAGTTGGGAAAATAGCTGCATTCTGAATCGTGCAATAAATTAGAGGTAAGGCCGTAGCAGGTGTGCCAATGCAAGGGGGAAGACGCCTTGCCTTGCACGTATTGGTGGTGGTTGCGTTCCCACAGCCAAACACTTGCCTCCTGCTGCACCCAATCACAAGACAAGCCATTTATATTTTCTTCAGATAGGAGTCAGCTTGGAGGAGTTACGCTTCTTGCTTTCAAAAGATAAAAATTTCCTTTCCACTCGTATTTTTCTTCATCTGAGGAATTCGTCATGTAACCAAATTAATTATACACGATTCTTTGTTGAAATTTCTATTCTTATACTTCATATGAAAGTCTTTGTGTAAATGTGACCTACTTTTCAATACTCACACTCATCTGCTATTGATAACTAGCGTAATCTTGCCTCTGCACTGAATCCTTTACAAAAGCCTGACTTAAGCTCGCCTTTAATTAAAATTCCTAGAAACACCTTTTTATTAGAAGTTCAGTTAAGCACATACGTTGGAGAGAATAATCTTATCTTGCCTTGTCTCGCATTCAAGGAAACTGGAATATACAGGGTTTACATTACGTCTATTGTGCCCAGAATACAGTTGCTACGTGTTGTAAGTTGTGTTTCTGGGATGAGGAGGGGTGAGGGTGATAGCAGAGTGTGTGGTGTAGTGGAGAGGTGGAAGCAATGCCTTGACTGATGCCTTGCTAAACCCACCTCAATGCTACCCTTCCACACCCTCCACTCCACCTTTACTTTCCTTATAACTTTCATTCCTTCAGTTTCTTTGACTTCCAAGACGATAAGAGACTGCAGTGTGAAAATAAGATTAGGAGTTCAGCGCAGATTTAGTTTTCTTTAATAAAAGTTTACAGAAGGCCACGTAAAAAGAAACGACAAAAGTTCTTAAGCTGTGATGAGGGTAAAAAGCTGCATTGTCATCATCATCATCATTAGACGAAGAAAAAAAAAAAAAACCTCTGCATCCAGGAATATTGTCTGTGTGTAAGTGTAGCCAAAGGACTGCAGATGGTTGCACTTCGTTAAGCTGCCTCATGAAGTAGCGATGGAAGGGTGGAAGTTAGGCAATACTACCTCTAAGACCAGTGCAATAGTTACCTGCAATGAGTAAAGCTTCCTGCCTTCCATTGCCATTATTAGAACAGTAGTTAGCATGGTGTTTATAGAACTGTTGGGACAATCTGGGCGTTAAGACGAACTAAAATGCGTCATTGTCACCAACTCCCTCCTCCTCGCACCACCAGTGTTGCCAAATCCACTCCGACAAAAATGAAGGTTTAAGAATATGCAGTTATGACAACCCGAGCAAGTGATAATAAATATTTACTGTACGTGCGTTTTTTTATGTAATATTCCTGCTTCAATTTGACTGTTTTAAAGAAGAAGAAAAAGCAGAAAAAAATGAGAGGAAAAATAAATGAAGAGTAAGAAAACAAACACCTACACAACTACACGTACCTACACACACACACACACACACACACACACACACACACATCATTGCCTTTCACGTGTCCTTCCCTTTTATAATATGTAAGAGCAAAGCCTCACTTCCCTCGCTTACAAAGTACCTTAGAACCGTCCTCTTATTTCCCCCTTCCCCTTCCTCACTTCACTCCCATTCAATAGTTAAGTACTAAAGGGGAAGGGATAGGAGAGGGGCTGAATGTCCTCTACATTCCCCCCATTACCTTACCTTAAACCCAACCTACATTTCCTACCTATTCCCCCTTCCCCCCTTCCCCCCTCACTCCCCATTCCCTAAATTTTGATCTCACATTGCAAGTTGGGAGAGAGAGAGAGAGAGAGAGAGAGAGAGAGAGAGAGAGAGAGAGAGAGAGAGAGAGAGAGAGAGAGAGAGAGAGAGAGAGAGAGAGAGAGAGAGAGAGAGGAAATGAATCGTCAGTTGAAAGGAAGAGGGGTAGAGGAGAGA
The DNA here is from genome assembly GCA_029783475.1 of Metacarcinus magister. Lineage (NCBI taxonomy): Eukaryota > Metazoa > Arthropoda > Malacostraca > Decapoda > Cancridae > Metacarcinus > Metacarcinus magister. Next base: position 5,620,139 of record JAPQNM010000015.1, read on the forward strand.
GGAACTGAAACGAGCTGGAACTGTGCTGGGGGGGAAGGGGGAAGAGGGGGAGAGGGGAGGGGAGGGAGGGGGTTTTGAGAGGAAATGAATCGGCATTGTCTGAAGAAAGAAAAAAATAGAGCAAGTAGAGATAACTCACATGGCTATTTGTCCGGGAAGAAGGGGGCGAACCTCCCTCAGATTAAAGATACTGTCACGTAGGAATGAGTCTCTAAAGTAATTAAATAAATAATGTAAAATAATTAAATAAATGTAAAATAAAAAAATAAATGTTAAAATAATAAAATAAAATAAAAAGTTAGAGTACACAGATATATAAAACTAATAAGATAGATTGATAAAGGTAATCCTAGTTATATAATCAAAATTTACTCATATTTTTGGGTTTATATATATATATCAAATTTTTACCGTTTTCTTTCTGTACATATTATTTATCAACTTCATTGTAACTTCTACATTTATTTATATTATTCCATCTTTATTAGCTCCTCTTTTTCACCTCCACTTCCACACTCATGACTGTCTCTCCATCTCTTTTTTTCTTTTCTTTTTTTTTTACATTAACATTTACATTAACCATTACATCTATTCACCCATTCATCCATTACACTTTCATTTCATCTCTATTCCCTCTTCCTTATTAATGGAAAAGTCAATCACTATCTTGACTCTTTCATCCCTCTCACAGGTAGATTTAGGAAGGATTATCACAGCTAAATTCCTTCACCCACTTACCTTCCTATCCTAACCTAACCTAACCTAACCTAACCTAACCTCAATCTAACCTAACCTAACCTAACCTAACCTAACCTAACCTAACCTAACCTAACCTAACCTAACCTAACCTAACCTCAATCTAACCTAACCTAACCTAACCTAACCTAACCTAACCTAACCTAACCTAACCTAACCTAACCTAACCTAACCTAACCTAACCTAACCTCAACCTAACCTAACCTAACCTAACCTCAACCTAACCTAACCTCAACCTAACCTAACCTAACCTAACCTAACCTAACCTAACCTAACCTAACCTAACCTAACCTCAACTTAACCTAACCTAACCTAACCTAACCTAACCTAACCTAACCTAAACCTAACCTAACCTAACCTACAAGCACAGGTAAATTCCTTCACTCTTTTACCTGTATCCTACCTTCCTATCCTTTGGACCTTGCATAAGAAGAGGATCAAAAAAATATTGGAAGCTGATCTAAGTTTTTTGATATTTGAAACTTTCTTCTTTCTTTCTTTTCTTAGATGGAGACAGGACATGGTTTTCTTTTCTTCTTTTTTTCTTCTTTATAACTCTTTGGTTTGTCTTACTTTCATGTTAAATCTTATCTACTTTCTCTTCATTTTTTTTATCCATATCCCAAGCAAAGTTTTATAATGCATACCACCTCCTGACATTTCCTTCCATATCTCCCCATCACCTACTTTTATATAACCTTTCCTTCCACCCTACTCTTGCTCTACATCCTTCTCCTCCTCCTCCTCCTCCTCCTCCTCCCTTTAACCTTTCCTCTCCCTACCTAATACAGTATAATATTCACTAGGCTGTCCTTTTAAGCTCCCTTGACAAACTTCCACCCAAAAGTCCAACTTCAAGATCTCCCACATTCTTAACAGACACACACACACACACACACACACACACACACACACACACACACACACACACACACACACACACACACACAGTACAGTTTGAACCACCTGATTTTACAAAGCCAATGTATCTTGAACTAGTTAACAAAGTGCATCCTCTTCCTCCTCCTCCTCCTCCTCCTCCTCCTCCTCTTTTCCTTCACCATTTCAACCCTTGCCACCTCCCTCCTCCGCTATTACACCCCCCACCCCTATCCCCAACTACCTCCTCTCCCCTCCACTCCCTACTCCTCGTCTCCTCCATTTTCACTCCTAAACTCGCCTCTCTCCTCTCTCTCTCCACCTCCACTTTTTTTTCTGTTCCTGCTGCTACCGCCCACATCCCTCCATCCCATACATTGTGAGGAAAAAACAAAGACTTACTATACAGCCTCCCTGCCCCCCCGCCCCCGCCCCTCCTACCTGCCTTTCTTTCCTCCTTAAATTCTGTTCACGTAAACACACTCAATTTCACTCTTTCCCCATTCTCAACCAACGTAATTTAAGAAACACACAATGAAAAGAAGGAAGGAAATGGGAAAGGAATGGAAAGAAATGTTTGTATAAGCTAATAACTTCCCTTCACTTCCCTTCACTACCAAATGTTCTTCCCTACCTTTCCTACCTATTACCACTCTTTACCTCCCCTTCCCTTCCCTTCCCTACTGACCTTCACTCGCCTATATACCTTACCCCACTTGCCTCTCTCTCCCTCCACCTCCTCCCTCCTCCCTCCCCCCTCACCGTCCCCCAGAACTAGGTCACCTGATAAAAGCCTACAGGTGTGTGCCCGTAAGAAGGGGGAAAAAATGGTTTATAAAATGGTTCCCACTTCCTTGTCCTCTCCGCCATGTTGCCTTACCCTCGCCCCCCCTCCCCCCCCCCAAAAAAAAAGATAAATAAATGAATGAAGAAATTGATAAATAGAAAAAATAAATAAGGGTGAAATGTAGGATAAATGGAAATGATATGTAAGAGATTGAAAGGGAGAAGAAATGGAAAGAGGAAGGAATGGAAGGTAAATCAAAGAATGGAAGGTAAAGAGGAGAGATGAGGAGAGAAAAAAGGAAAGAAATGGAGGAAAAAAGACAAAGAGGGAGAGGAAAAAGGTGTGGTAGGTAAAAAAGAGACAGAAAGGAAGGATGGCAGAAAGTAAGACAATAAATTAATGAAGGATGGAAGGAAGGAAGGAAGGAAGGAAGGAAGGAAGGAAGGAAGGAAGGAAGAACGGAAGGAAGGAAGGAAGGAAGGAAGGAAGGAAGGAACGAATGAAAAAAGACAGAAAAACAAAGAAAAACAGTAAAAAAGAAAAATCATATATCACAGATTTTACTTTTTCTTCATCTCTCTTTACGAAAATACACTTTGAAACCACATTTTTTAGAGCAAGTGAAACGGTAGAAAGGAAGAAGATTGGAAGGAGGAGGAGGAAGAGGAAGAGGAAGAAGAAGAAGAGGAGGAGGAGGAGGATGAGGAACACATAGGAACACATAGGAAGAACAAACAACAACAGGCCTGCTGGCCCTTACGAGGCTGTTTGTGAGTACACTATTTACTCTAGAGTGAAGGATACAGGATAGTAAGGGTGAAGGCTTCTCTCCCCAGCCATGGCTGGCAGGGAAAGGAAGGCCAACCAAGACCAGACTGTCACTACTGTCACTACCACTAATGCTACCACTACTTCCTGGCAAGCGATGTCAGGCCATTAGCGACGTCTTTTGAATCGACATTTCGTAAGTTAGGTACATCAGGATGAACTTACTCAAAGTTTGCTACGTTAATGGATAGTATTTTAGTTGTGGATTGGCTTCTAAATATTTGTCAAGTCTATTTTTGAACGTAGTAATTGTTTTACTGTCGACGACATTGGCGGGCAGGGAGTTCCAAACGTTAACGATCCGATTGAAAAAGAAGTGCTTGGCTTCGTTTGATGTGAATCTTTTACCAGTAATCTTAGAAGAATGACGTCTTCTTGTTATATTTGATCGATCAAAAGTAATGTAATCTTCTGCATTGATATTATCGAATCCTTTGATTATCTTGAACATTTCAATTAAATCCCCTCGCATCCTTCGTTTTTCTAGGCTGAATAAGTTTAGTTCTTTAAGTCTTTCTTCATAAGGTTTATTTTTCAGCCTTGGAATCATTTTTGTTATTCTTCGCTGGACTCTTTCCAGTTTGTCAATGTCCTTTCTGTAATATGGGGACCAAAACTGTACGCAATACTCAAGATGGGGTCGTACTAGTGAATTATGCAGTTTTAATATGACTTTTTCTGATTTATTTTCGAAAGTACGCCCAATAAAGCCGACCAATCTGTTAGCAGTTTTAACTACCTCTGAACAATGTTGACTGGGTTTTAAATCGTTTGATATTGTGATTCCCAGATCTTTTTCTTTGTTTAGGAGGAGGAGGAGGAGGAGGAGGAGGAGGAGGAGGAGGAGGAGGAGGAGGAGGAGGAGGAGGAGGAGGAGGAGGAGGAGGAGAAGAAGGAGGAGGAGGTAGGAAAATGGGAGGAAGGTAGATTTTAGAGCCAGGTAAAAGGGAAGAGGAAGGGTTAAAGTGTGAGTTCCGGGAGATGGAAGTGAAGGAGCAAAAAGTTTAGTGAGGGAGGAGGAGGAGGAGGAGGAGGAGGAGGAGGAGGAGGGAGGAGGAGGGAGGAGGAGGAGGAGGAGGGAGGAGGAGGAGGAGGGAGGAGAAGGGAGAGAAATCGGAGGCTAGTGCTGGGGCTGAGGTAGTGAAGGAGAGGTGGGAGGGGAAGGGGCGTGATGAGTTGGGACAGAAAGAGGGGGTTACATTTTACAATTTTTATTGGGGGGCTATATTTAAGGGACGTGTGGCCATGAGAATCCCCCATTAACCCCCTACTTCATCCTCCCCCTTCAGCCTCCCTCCCCATTCATCCTCCCCCCCCCCTTCAGCCTCCCTCCCCCTCCTCGCGTCTTCTCCCCCACAGAGTAAAGAGTGCCTGGACGTAAACGGTCGCCAGTCTTCCAATCGTTTACGAAGAGGAAGGTGCAGAAGGGAGGAGGAAAAGGAAGAAGAGGAGGGGAAGGAGGAATAGGAGGAGGTGGAGGAGGTGGAGGAGGAGGTGGAGGAGGTGGAGGTGAAGAAAAGGAAGAGGAAGAACAAGACGACCAGCTTGTTTAAAGAAGTGGCTTGAATGATAAGGAAAGGAAGAAGAAGAAGAAGAAGAAGAAGAAGAAGAAGAAGAAGAAGAAGAAGAAGAAGAAGAAGAAGAAGAAGAAGAAGAAGAAGAAGAAGAAGAAGAAGAAACATTTACCAAACATTTACGTCTTTCTTCTCATTGTCCTTTTAAATTAATTGTATATTTTTTTTTCAGGTTAAGCTTCTTCTGTTTTATAACTTTTTTTTTTAATAATAATAATAGTAGTTGTTAGTGTAAATTAGTGGAATCAAAAAGTCAAGTCGTGACCTAAAAGTTTGTTGATGTTTGTAATAGTTTTGTAATCCTATGTAATCCTATGTAATTGTTTGTAATTCTCCTCTTTT
>JAPQNM010000015.1:5635304-5662804 GCA_029783475.1 Metacarcinus magister
GTCTGTGCTAATCGACGATCACCCAACAAAGACTGGTGCAATATCCAAGCTCACCCACACATTAACGGCTGCCTTGGCCAAGCTGGGGTAATACGAGAGAGAGAGAGAGAGAGAGAGAGAGAGAGAGAGAGAGAGAGAGAGAGAGAGAGAGAGAGAGAGAGAGAAGGATAGATAGAGAGAGAAGGATAAATAGAGATAGATAGATACATTGATAAATAGATTCCTCGAAGTCTGTTACCCATTTCGATAGATAAAAATAAACTGATAGGACAATGGAAGGTAAAAGATAATAATAATAATAATAATAATAATAATAATAATAATAACGATAATAGTATGATAATGGCGTGAGGCTCAAATATTGCAGAAGCTTCCCCTTAAAAATACAAAAAGAAAACGGGCGTCGTATCATTAATCATCATCCCTTACCCTCCCTTACCCTCCTACCTCTCCCCTTACCCTCCCTTCGTTCCCCTTCCTCGTTTGCATCAAGTGATATAATCGTATTGAGCTTATAACGTATCTATATAATCCTGTATAGACATCCTCAACCCTTTATCTCCCTACATCAACCCAACCCAACCCAACCTAACCTAACCTAACCTAACCTAATCTAACACCCTTCCCTCCTCCTCTCTGCTCTATCCCAGACTCTAGTATCCTCTCATCCTCTCGGACCCCCTTCAGGCATAGTCCTCCAAACCATTAGTCTTCCCGCCCCAGCTCCTCCCGCCAGCACCTCTCCTTCCCGCCCTTCACTGACTAGGCCCGTGACACCTTCCATTTTTCGCCACCAGGTTCCGCCACGTCACACCTCAAATTCTTTCTCCTTTTAGACCAGGGAACCTAAACTTTCTTCCTGTTTCCTCTACACCTTATTGAATGCATCTTACAACACCTATCTATGTTTCCTTCTATAAATTCTACCTTTTTCGTCCCTCTATCGTTGTTTTCTCTCTCCACTCTTTTTAGCTTTCCACACCACTTTCTCCCCGCTTCCCCATCACTGTCTGCCACCTCCTGCCTTTACCATTCCTCGCCTCCTCCTCCCCCTAACACCCAATTGCAACATTCTCCCTTTCCTCTCCATTTACTCCGTGGTCATAGATCTACTTGTTACAGTTTTACACACACGGTCACTAGCCACTCCAACCTCAGCCTCAACCTCACCCTCCGTGCTATCTATATTCTCTGATAAGTTCTTTACACTATCATCAATCTTACTTTACTCTCTCTCTCTCTCTCTCTCTCTCTCTCTCTCTCTCTCTCTCTCTCTCTCTCTCTCTCTCTCTCTCTCTCTCTCTCTCTCTCGTACACAATATACTCTCTCTCTCTACTTTGTCATCGCTACCAACGCCCCTCCCCGCCCCCCGCCCACGCCCCGCCCACGCCCACCAAGCCGTACTGTGACCCGCCCCCGCCCCCCCCCCCTCCCCTCTTCCATCTTGCAGTGTTCCAATCTGAGCCTCCACCCACTTGCTGTCCCAGGTGGTCGCCCCAATTCCATGGACACGCTTGGAGAGTTTTGAATTTGCCGCCAGATTTTCACACACATTTACATAGCCTACTGCAAGTATACACGTGTGCATGTATCCAGAAAAACCGACGCACACGTACACATATACATACATACATACATACATACATACATACATACACACACACACACACACACACACACACATACACACACACACACACACACACACACACACATACGAACCGTAATAGTAGTACCGATCAATCTAGCCTTTCCTTCCACCTTTGTTTTTCCTCTCTCTCTCTCTCTCTCTCTCTCTCTCTCTCTCTCTCTCTCTCTCTCTCTCTCTCTCTCTCTCTCTCTCTCTCTAACCAGATGTTTCCTCCGTTTTCCTTGTAATGTAATTTCGTTCATAAATGGCTTAAGGAATACAAATGAGTGTGTGTGTGTGTGTGTGTGTGTGTGTGTGTGTGTGTGTGTGTGTGTGTGTGTGTGTGTATTATCCATAAGCCAATTACCTGCACACACGCACGCGACACACACACACACACACACACACACACACACACACACACACACACACACACCCACACCACACACCCACACCACACACACACACACACACACACACCCACACCCACACACACACACACACACACACACACACACACACACACCCACACACACACACACACACACACACACACAAATGTCGACTACGTTAGTACAAAAAAAAACCTAATTTGTAATACAGAGACATAAAGGCTGACTAAGTGACATACAAACAGACATACAATTATCATTACAGTCTCCATGAAAACATTCTCTCTCACTCTCTCTCTCTCTCTCTCTCTCTCTCTCTCTCTCTCTCTCTCTCTCTCTCTCTCTCTCTCTCTCTCTCTCTCTCTCTCTCTTTCTGCATATGTATATAATATAATTTCCACCACCACCACCACCACCACAATAACTACATAAGTACCACTACTACCAGCACCATCACTATAACAATTTGCCTTCCTCCCTACCCTCACTGCCCCCTCTCCTCCCCTCCTTACCTACCCACACTTGCCCCCTTCCTCTCCCCTTACTTCCCCCCTCCCCTAGGAAGATAACGCTACCCAACTGCCTCATGTAAGCCGTTGTCGTGGCCGGGAAACACAGCGTGGGCGGGGCTGGTCGTACCTATGCTAAGAGCAGGTTTGAGCCCAGCCTGTGTTAGGTGCTGTAATGGTTACCGGAAAGGAGGGAATAATGGATGGGAAGTGAGGGAAGATGGGTGGGGAGGAAAGGGTACAAAGGGAAGGAAAGGGTACAAGGGAAACGAGTAGAAAGGGAAGGAAAGGGGTAGAAAGGGAAGGAAAGTGGTACAAAGTGAAGGAAAGGGTTGCAAAGGGAAGGAAAGGGAGTGTTTAGTAGTATTATAGCACTGCTTTTCAACATAGACTACTGAAATCCATGTGTTGGGTTGGGTGTTTAAGCTACACATTAGGATCCCTTCTAAGCAGTATTACGTTCTCAGCAAATATTTATAACTAGCAGAGTACCCGGCGTTGCCCGTATAAAAAAAAGAAGAAAAGAAAGACCTAGGGAAGACACAGAGGGGGTCCCACTGAGTACTCCCTCCAAGTTTCAGCTCGATCCGACCACATTTAGATAGGTTCTATAGCTAATATACACACAGACAGACACACACACCGAATTTCACGTTTATGTATATATATTAACTCTGCATTCCCTTATATAACAGGACTGACAGATAACTAATTAATTCATGGCAGATTCATCATGAGTGAGAATTTGTGCTAAGCTATTTTTTCAGTGTTATGTTCACCTTCCATCATGTCAGGTCTGGAGTGAGATGAGTTGACACGCGGCTGAATATTCCTTCCACCCTTATCATCTCTATCTTTGTAAATGTTTCCCCTTAACGCTTTAATATTAGGGTTATTGTGATGTGGGTCTGTTTCGTTACGTTCCGCCCACTACACAACATAACACAGTGTTGGAACTACTAAGCCAGGGATTAAAAGGATATGTATGGGGAGGATTCTAACGTTGGTCCAGTACGTTAACATTATTGATATTGCTAAACTTACACCAGCAACTCTCTTACATATCATGAGGGTAGATGCCTTCCACCTCAATATTCATGAATGATATTACTTTTGTCCCTCATCTCACAGCTCATTTTCACTAACAGTAAAGTTGAAGAGGATATAACATTACATTATATTTGTGTTACGTGTTACATCACCATGGCCTTCATATATGTTGCTTCATCTTTTAATTTAACTGCCGTATTGTAGTTGTGCTTTTTATCATATATAATTACACATCCGATTGCCTTGCATTGTTCCTTCATCTGAGAAGCGTGTGACTCGGTGTTTCAAAGTTATTACCGCCATCCACTCGATCACGTTAGGGAAGGACACACAGCAGCTAATGTTCTGTTTTAACGTCAACTCTGCTCACGCCACTGCTATCATTTCCAACCCAATTATTTATAGCATATTAAAACTAGTGCGAATTGGACTGCCGCCACATTTCAAGAGTGTAATAATTCCTTCCCGGGAGTACATTCTGTCATCATCTGAGCAGAGATTACACTTGGAATGAAGGATGTTTCACCTCTCCTTCACCTCCCCTTCCCCTCTCCTTCACCTCCTCTTCAGCTCGTCTCACTACAAATAAAACACTTACTTGAAACTCCTAAAACTGTTCACTTAATAGAACTGAACCCTTCCCTCTCAAATGACCAGAATTTCAACTGACAAGAAACTGATGATAAAATATATTAGATCAATTCATTTATAGTCACTCCTTCATTCCTCACCCTTCTCGCTCTCCATTATCTATCTTCATATCGTTACACTTTTCCGTACTCGTAATGAGGAATAAATCAACAAGGCGATATGGTCCTTGTTACTTAAATCACTCTTAACTTCACCCTTTTAACCTAATTACGTATTCAGCAAGGAGTCGTTGGAGAGGGAGACAGACACAAAATAACACAATAATAACCAGACAACAGCTATTTCCACTATACATTAACACCTACATTATATAAACCTCGCCTCCACGTGTCCTCATTCACCCACGGAGCTCCACACCTTCGCTAACCAACCCATAAGTAACGCAACACGAGGCTCGGCGGAGTAATGGCAGTCGAACCTCCCTCAATAAACTAGGCTACACAATTAGGTCTCTCCTCACCTTGGCCGGCCGTGCTTGGGAGTCTCCTGAATCATAACTCACGCACTAATGGCCGTGGGAGCCGCTCAGCTACTTGCACCACCTGGCGTCACTTGAGTCCTCGGTAAATCACCAGGTACTTAGTAATGCGACGACCTCACTCCGACGCCCGTGTGAGAGATTCCTTGGTGCCGCAGCGCATCCTCTACTAGTTACTATCCGCGACGCAGCCTAGTTCTTTTTTTATTATTGTCTTCCCTTTCTTTCTGTCTTATCATGGTATAAGTCAATCTTCAAGTGTACTTTTATTGTTGTTGTTGTTGTTTTAGAGTACGGTATAACTTTCCAGGTATCAGTGAAGCCTATACATCATCTATAAAGCACCTTCATCAGTCATGCTTAGCCATGCGCCGCGCACCTCCGCCACTCAACATCCCACCACTTAGAAAATGGTTCAGGGTTAATCTCCCATTCAAAGGTTTCGACTCTATAGTAACTGAAGCATTCAAAACAATATGTGATCCATGTTTTTATTATACTTATACTATTACAGTACACAAGGTCTTGGCTTCCAACTCAACATTATCACTACTTCAGCGCATCAAAAGTCAGTTTATAAATGAGTCAAGGAGGAAAATGTTCGGAGGTTCAGCAGTTTATTGTAAGGAGGAGGCACAAGTTTGATCATAGTCGAGGTTTTCAGTGTGTCCTGACTTCACCTTGATGTACTCCTTCCCAGCCTGACACAAGACGCGTTCATGATCCAATCTGTTCCTGGAATCAAAAGGGGAAAGGAGAGAGAGTTAGTGAGACGTACAAAGACACACACACACGATTAAAGAGACACACGACACCTTCATTAAACAAACACAGGAAGGAAATGAAACCAAAAAAAATAACATATAAATAGTGTTACAAGATCATAAAAAGCTATACTATATTGCAATGGAATGAGACTGGAGGTGGAAAGTTAATTAGGTTATTGAAATGATTGGCCTTTCAACCTCACACTTCACAGCCACGTCATTTGTCACCTGGTGTAACAATGACCTAATGAGCTGCAAAGGCTGTACTGTTAATTAACTATCTAATGAGGCAGACGAGCGCACGGTGAACCCATAATGACAACACGATATAAAAGTAAATAAACCAAACGCACATACAAACGCACACCCAATCCCATACATACAAGATAGATTCAGTGGCAATAATTCAATGATCTCGTATCAATTGGCACCACAAACGAATCAATTCACCATTAATACACCTTTGTCAATAATTATGGTGTTTTTTTTATACCATATGCAGCCCATGAAACGCCAATTAACATCATTTAGTATTTCATTCAAGAGTTGGTTTCCGCCGCTCGAGATATTTTGGTAGAATGTAACAATGTTTTATTTAGTTTATTTGGATAGTTGTTAATGCCAGCCAGGTGATGAGGTAACGAGAGGCAGCTGCCGACCCACCAAAGACGGGTTTCAAGGTTTAATTAATTGGGTGAAAGATGCAGACAAACAGATACATGTAACTGTGCTATTTGCTAGTCTGAGATATTCCGCTTTTTTTCATTTATTTATTTATTTATTTATTTATTTATCTATTTATTTATTTATTTATTTATTTATTTATTTATGCTCGGTATTTCACTATATATTATTTATTCTACATCATATAAACAGAAAAAAGAACGAAAACTAATATGCAAATAGAAAAACACACACACACACATATATATTTAAATGTAAAATAAACTTCAAAATAAATGTTATAAAATAATCTCCATATAATAGGATACTAAATCAATTATTTAATTAAACAAATACAGTGACACATAAAGCAATAAGGTAAAAGGTTATAATATTTTTGGTGTAATTATCACTGTCACGTACAACACACTAATTACTTACTCCCTGTCACTATATATTTACTGCGCACTGAATTAACGACATCAGACGGAAAACATAACAACATGGACACCAAACAACAACAACAACAACAACAACAACAACAACAACAACTACAACAATAACAACAACAACAACAACAACGAAAACGAAAACATATACTACTCCTACTACTACAAATAATAATAATAATAACAATAATAATAACAATAATAAAAACAGCTGATACAACTCATTCAATCTAATATTCTTTCTTTTCCAACGGCCACAAAATATTTTCCCCTTTTCATTAACTCAGTCCAGCTACTCTTTCTTTCCCATTCATTCAAAGCCTGACACTACTTTCCACTACTCTATTCCACGCCTCCCATTACACTAACTCTCTCTCTCTAAGTGCCCTTAACATTTCCTTACCAATTCTCTCTCGTCTCTGAACCTTTCACTCCCAACATCGAATGCACTCTCCAACCATTTACATATATCTGCTTCTTTTTATTTCCAGCCTCTCAACAAGGGCCCTTAACTTCTTTTTACCTTTCCCAACCGTCATCCTCACAGCTCATCCATCACTGTAATCGTCCTACATCCGTCCTCTATCGTATGCATTTTTTCTCAACTATTTGTGTTTTCATTCTTTCGGATCAAACAATTTCTCGCTCTGCCTTTTAGTTCGATTTCATCCCACGGACAACGGTAACATTCAACCAGTCCTCTTTCATGCATAATTTCCTGCATTTCACACTTCCTTTCACTTTACTTGCATCCCCCCTAACGCCCTCCACCCTCCCCCCCCACACACACACACACACCCAGGCCATCCCGGTTCAGCCCTCTGTTTACACTTCTCAGAGGATTTCTGCTTTTGTCTTGTTCCCCAGGATTCACACATTTCCACCTTCCCACCTTCGTCCATTTACCAACATTATGTAAAGGCCAGAACACTCACATTTGTATACTAGTCCCTTATATTATTACAAAGATGATAGTGATAATAATGATAATAAATAATAATAACCACGCTAACTACTCACTGTTCAGGTTAGGTTAGGTTAAGTCAGGTTAGGCTAGGCTAGGCTGAATAGTAATAATAATAATAATAAATAATAACAATAACTACGGTAAATACTCACTGTTCTGGGTAGTAGTCCATCGGGGCGACTTTAATAGATCGCAGGTAGAGGGAACGGTTACATACGAGGGACCAGCAGTAGGAACCCGGATCAGTCACCGTGTCATCATACCGCCACTCCACTACCATACGCATCACGCGGGACAGGTCAGTGTGGCTTGTAAACATGAAGGATTTGAGCTGACCGTGTTCAAACCTCTCGTGATTCCTGCAAAGTGAGAGTGAGTGTGAGAGAGTGAAGTAATGAAGATAGGATGTGTGTGTGAGGTTAATAGGATGGGTAGTGACTTGTAGGATTGGATAGGATAGGATAGGATAGCATAGGATAGGATTTGAGGTGCTTATGTGATTGGGTTGGGTGTATGTGTGTGTGGGTGTGTGTGTGTGTGGGTGTGTGTGTAGAGAGGAAAATTGATGAGTTATGAAATGAAATGATAAATATAGGTTTGGTATACACGCATAAAAAGAGTTATAAGGTTGAAAAATATGATAAGGCAAGTTTTTTTTTATATACAGAGAGACAAAATTACTAGAACGGAAAGAAAGTAAATAATAAACAGTGTATCAACATCCTCCTCATCATCATCATTATCATTACGTTATCAAAATCACAATAACTGAACCTAACTCAATTACCAAGCCATAAAAAACGAATAAATTACATGAAAAAAAAAACTAACATCATGACTTTATGAAAATGATACTAAAACAACTTTTGATTCCATCCCCGTCTATCTAATCTAATTAAATAAAATCACTGTAATAAACAACAATGCTTGACTCTCTATCCTAAAGGGACGTGATGCACACAGGACGCTTTGCAATTTAAACTTCCAATGTGACAGCGTTGTGTGGCCTACGGGAAAATGACGAAGTGTTGAAGTTAACTAAAACTTCAAGGCAAGGTAGTTAATGAAGTTCTTGAGTCACGCACACCACAGAAAGACACAGCAGCACACTTAATGAGGGTAGAGAGAGAGAGAGAGAGAGAGAGAGAGAGAGAGAGAGAGAGAGAGAGAGAGAGAGAGAGAGAGAGAGAGAGAGAGAGAGAGAGAAACGCACTCCGCTTATCAGTGTTCCCAAGGGAGGAAGAGATATATAGTAGAACTCTCCTACATTTTCTGTATACACACACACACACACACACACACACACACTTCGTCTATTAGATTATCGCTGTTTGGAAGGAAAAGTTATCACCGGATATGTAGAACGGTGCTAGAAAAGCCTGGTGGAAATAGCTTTTCGAGAGGATGACGAGGAAGAGAAGATAGAAGAGGAGGAGGAGGAGGAGGAGGAGGAGGAGGAAGGGGACGAACAGGACGAAAATATATAAAAAGAAAGAGAGAACAAAAGGAGAGAACAAAGAAAACGACGGGAATATTCACAAAAGAATTAAGAAACCGATCAGAAGAGAGAAACGATAACAGAGGAAAGAACATAGGAAGTAATGGATTAAGGGGATAAGAGAGAGAGAGAGAGAGAGAGAGAGAGAGAGAGAGAGAGAGAGAGAGAGAGAGAGAGAGAGAGAGAGAGAGAGAGAGACAAACACACCCACACAAACACACACACAGAATCAATTACTTAGTCAATCTCAAGTTCTGCAGCAGTTCACCGTTGTCACCGTAGAGTGTTACATCGAGGTGGCCTTGTACATAGTCCTCTGCCTCCTTAGGGTGTGCTGTGTCCACTATCACCTGGTAATGGTAGTCTGTAAGGGAGAGAACAGGTAAATCTAGGGACAAAAGTTCAATGCTAGGGAGAAATTCAGGGGAAAAAACCCTAAGATGTACTAAGAGAAAGGGATGAAAAAATTGTTAGATACAGGAGAAAAGATGAGTGTTAAGAGGAAAAAGTTAAGAAAGGGACGTGTAGAGGATGAAAGGTGAGTAAAGATGAGGAATGAGATAGGGTAATAAGTAGAAAGGTAGGAATAGAAAGGAAAGGGAAAAAATAAATCACAGAGAACGGAAGGGAAGGTGAGGAAAGTGTAAACCAAGTAAAGCAAAACAATGAAAATGATTTAGGTTAGAATGCGCTTAGTACCAGAAAATATTTAATGGCCGTCTGTCGGGTAAGTGAAAAACCGCTAAGCACAAGAGAGAAAAAAATGACTTACCAGCAACAAAGGAAGAATAATTTATGATAATCTGGCAAGGTAAGATAAAAATGAAGCATAGAAAAAACATAAAAATTCTCCTTCCACCGCAGCAGACACACACACACACACACTCACTCACAGCAATAAGGCGGCGAGTCATCAGTGTCTAGATATAACTTAACACCTTCCCTCTCTGGTCTGCTGTACTCATCCGCCCGCAAGCCCATGTAAGCACAGCGCGAGTTGTCTTCACCGCAGGAAGCACAGCGGCCCTAGAACAATAAGGAAGAGGAGAAGGTGTTGATAGATTCCATAACAAGTTTTATATAGGATTGGATTGCATAATATAGTGTTGGATTGTATATGATTAGGGTTTAAGTGTGTGGGATTGGATGCTATTGTTTTGGGTTATATAGGATTGGGTCTTACTGTGTGGGATTGGATACTATATATTGTGTGTAACGAATAAGTCCTTGTGACATTAGATAACAATATGATAAGAATAACATTAAAGGCAAGGCACACTTCATTTTGCACTTACATAAAACTATAGATGGAATAGGATGCAAGGAAAATTATAGCCTTTTTTCATTAGTTTCAAGGTTTTCACTCTTCTACTGCCTATGTACAACTTCCCTCCGCCCCCCAAACAAAATATCCATCCCCTTGTAGTGTAATTTGAAAGCTGTCGTGTGACCCCCAAGATTATTTCCCTGGCATACCCCTTGAGGGAAATATTTCACGTTATTTTCTACTTCTTCGTTTTCCTTTTACTGTGAATGAGAATAAAATGTGACAATGTTACTTTTCTTTTTTTTAACCTCGTCTTTCTTAGAGTTTGGGTACAATGTAAAGAGAGAGAGAGAGAGAGAGAGAGAGAGAGAGAGAGAGAGAGAGAGAGAGAGAGAGAGAGAGAGAGAGAGAGAGAGAGAGAGAGAGAGAGAGAGAGAGAGAGAGAGAGAGATATAAAGACAAACACACACATATACAGATACATAGACAGAGAGAAAGACATAAACTGGAAAAAGAAAAAGGAGATAGGATGGGATAGATAAATGGAGAGAGAGAGAGAAAAAAAATGAACGAAGAAATTTACACACACACAAAATTCATCCCTTCACATACTCACCCTTTCGAAGGATTCATAGTCCGGGCATTCATGGGCGAGGTAAGGACACGACTGTTGCAACGCGTCCGTGAACAGCTTGTAGGAACGTGCGTGACTACAGGCTGCCAGGTCCCTTACGCCTTCACCAATATCCTCAATAACTTCAATGCCAATACTGATCGGGTCACATCCTGGCTGGTTATATCCGGCGTTAGGGTAGAAATCCACATTACCCATAGCTTGCTTAGAGCCGTAACCTAACAACAGAATACTTTGGGCGTCTGTATGTATAACGTCGACAAAATTTGCGTCAGTAGGGTCAATACGTATGAAAGCTGGTGTGTTTGTGTAGTAGGGTCCAGCTGGGTCCATAGCAGTGATCCGTCCCAGGTCCTTGATCCTCTCCCCGGCGTACCCTGAGGCGTGGGCACCGAGGGAGTGGCCGATTAAGTGCACTGAGGAAGGGTTCAGCTCGTACTCGGTGACGAAAAAGTTGACGAGGTGAGCAATTTCCAGCCCCACCACGCGGATGTTTGCAGCGGCGTTGTAATACATAGGTAAGGAGCCGCCGCCCCAGTCCACGCGTACCACGTTGTAGTCTCCATGAGCGAGCAAGGCTTCCGCCATATCCTGCGGGATGAAGATGGTAAAAAGGGTTGTGATTCGTTACTTTTAATTGACTTTCGGAGAACTTTCGTAATTCATTATCCCTCTTTCATGTTTGTTGATTATTTTTTAAACCTTTAAACAAACATGGAATACAAGCTCAAAATTATAACGAGAAGCAAGTGTCCCCCGGCAGCTGCTTGCCTTGCACTACCTTGGGCCATCACGCCTCGGGTCCCGCGCTGCATTAACCTTCCTACAGGCCTAATGAATATTAATTTCCGTGGTGTATACATTAAGATAAGAGAGAATTGCATGAACCAAAACTGAGCAAAACAGCTTAAAATGACTATGCAACCCTTGTACACCATTAGAATAACAGGTGAAAATGTAAAGTGATCCCCTTTTGTGTTGGTATTTATGGTTAACAGTAAGTATGTTTTCGATGCTTTTTGTCCCTTAATACTCACCCTTAGCCAGTGCAAGTAGCCCGTGTCGATGAAGCCGTGGATAATAAACTTGACAGGCTTCTTGGGGTCGAAGGTGGAAGCGTCCAGCCTCGTCCGGTCAGCGGTAATATACACATTCTGCAAAGCAATCACAGTATTAGTTGTTGGATACGATTGTTGGTGCTTGATAAATACAATGCTAATGAAGGGTTAGAACGTTCATCTAGTGTAAAGCCGCGTCCACACTAGCATAGATGGCGACACAGTACCAAGGCAAGAGACCATTTTGTGAAGCATTGTGAGACTGTTATGAAAAGGGGGGGATTCTGCTTTTTCAATTATCTAAAAAGGTATAACGCGAACCATAGTTTATAAGACCTCAAAAACTCTCTCCCTCCCTCCCTCCACCTACATACTAGCTAGACACAACCCACCACACAACTATTCCCTTTCCTTTGCTAACACCCAAACTCACCCTTTCCTCTATACTGAAAAGTCCTGAGTCCCCCTTTACTAAGAATCTTAACGGGACATTTTCTATAGTTTGATCCCTTGCTAAAGCTGCTTCCCTGCAGATGAGTCTTATGTAACCTCACGTGTTGACTCTATACAGGAAACTTGTCCGTCTCTCACGTGTGTATGAGGAGAGGGATGCATATACACTTACATAATATACAACAAGTCTTAATAAAATGTTCGTTTCAACAATTATCTTTCCTTAAATGACACTCCACTCTCTCAAAATCAATCAATCAATAACGAAACGGAAATGAGTACAGCGGCAATCATTAGGTTACCCTGTCCCTTGTCCCTCGTAAGCTATATTCACCTCCTTGATGGATGGACTGGCCCGTGTATGCAGCATGAAGGTTGTGTTGATGTGTTGCCTTGACGCTGGTAACACGTTGATGGGGCGTATTGTGTCGTAGTACCAGTCCTCGGTCAGCTCCAAGCACCCTAGCACATCGTCACACCAGGAATTTTTCACGGCTATACACACGCAACGAAAAGAAAGATTAGTTTGTTATTGTAATAATTTGTGTTGTGATAAGTATGATGTGTGATACTTTTTATTGTTATTCTATTTATTATTATCATCACTATTATCATTTTCATAGGAAACGACAGATAACGTCAGAATAATTCATATAACCTGCCATGCAACTAGTAAATAGCGTTACACTGCTGCTATTTGTCATGAGGATAAAAGTTCCTAGTAGTGGATGGAGGTTTGGCAGCTACATCTGTCACCAAAATTTGTTCAGTCACAAAATATCTACGTATATCACAAAAGTATAAAAATTTCACGCCAGCCATGACATCCCCTCGCATGCCCACCCTCTCCGTGCTGTCCCTTCCCTTCTGTTTCTTCTTTTTACCGTGGAATAACATCACCTCTGTTTTTTTTTCTCATCCACAACAACAAAACCAGGTCACGCATTCATAGGAACACACACCAACTCATAGAAGTATAAGTATAACCTAATTTTAGATCTTCTACTACTACCTTTCCAGGGATGAATGACAACATAACTATTAGAAACTACAACAGGAAAACATAACTACGGTGAATATGATAGTTTACTGTATTTATTATGATAAGTGATTGATGTATATAATTGTTAAATGCTGAACAAACTGAGGTGTGTGTGTGTGTGTGGGTATGTGTGTGTGTGTGTGTGTGTGTGTGTGTGTGTGTGTGTGTGTGTGTGTGTGTGTGTGTGTGTGTGTGTGTGTGTGTGTGGGGTAGGTACAAGAGCGTGTCCTGCAAGTTACATTGGCTGTGTTTTTTTTTATATCTCTCCCTCCCTGAAATACACACACACACACACACACACACACACACACACACACACACACATACACACACACACACACACACACACACACACACACACACACACACACACTCACTCCTATGGTTCGCCCTGAAAGCCTTAGCCAGTCTCCAAGCAGGTAGGGATGCAGCTTCCGCCATTATCCCCATCATCATCACCACCACCACCACCACCGCCATAGCAAGACTTGTTTTCCCTTTGGTCATGTTGAATTGTTCTCCAGCAGCCAGCAACGTGCACCCTTCTTGTCCTGGGTGGAGGGTAATACTTCCTTATTGGTGGAGAAAGCCACTCTCTTTTATACGCTGTGGATTGGGTGAATTATGTAAAGGTTGTGAGAGGGAGGGGGTGTGGAGGGAGTAAGGGTAGTTTGGGAAATTCCTGTTATCATAGGCCCTGCAGTTGTTTTTTTTTCTCTCTTCTTATCTCTTATTTACCTCTCTCTGTCTGTCTGTCTGTCTCTCTCTCTCTCTCTCTCTCTCTCTCTCTCTCTCTCTCTCTCTCTCTCTCTCTCTCTCTCTCTCTCTCTCTCTCTCTCTCTCTCTCTCTCTCTCTCTCTCGTAGATTAATTACTAACACAGCAACGTAATTTGATCCCGTACTGTGAGGGAAGACCTAATAATAAAAATAAGTCATTCTTGGTCTAGTAATCAGATTTAAAGGTCAACTCAGCCATAGTCGTTATCAATGGATCTTTTACTAGTAGTGTCCAACAGGAATTTGTTCTCGTACTTTTGCTATTCATAATATACATAAATGACATCGATGTTGGACTCAAAACAATTTCATCGCAAAATTCGCAGTATAGTGGTTAGTGCATTTTGAAATTACCGCGCGATCTGCATATGTAGTTCCTTTATTTCGATGTTTTGTCTAGCTGGGTCAGATTGAGAAAGGTCAGTCGTTTCAAAGAGGTCATCACCCTCACATCATCTGGCTTCCCTCTTATGTAAATGTAATAACACACATGTACCCTTATATCTGAGTATCACAACACAAAGTTTCTATCGCTCCGCTGCAGTAACTTACACCATATCTCGAGCAGGTATTATCCCACGCCACACCATCCTACCTCCCGCCACGCAAGGTAATGACGCCCCTGCCACTAACTGGGTCTGCAATATATTTTTACTATTAATTTTGTCATCCAGTGAGACTCATTTCCACTATCGAAAAAACGTAAATTTGTTTTATACATGAGTTTGTTCAAATTAATGACTGGTATAAAAATTCAATCATATTAGAGAGTTAAATTAGAGAAGATAATAAATGTCTACACAGCAAGATTGAAGTCGACGTTTGGGCATCACACTATATAATACGTCGCAGCACCATGAGAGAATGTTGGTCATGTTTTGCAACCCTCAAGTGTTGGATTACCCAGAAGATGCCAATCAACTCTATCTTACAAGTGCATCAGGTGACATCCCAGAAGCACCATCCCTTTCTATCACAAACACTTATAAAAAAAACCCTGCTTGCGCCACCTCATACAGTGTGGGAAAGCGACTATCAAACCCTCCAAGAATAGGTTACAGGTGCTGGTGGTCCAAGATATCAAGAAAAAGAAGAAGAAATGTGTAGAGCAGGAGGAGGAGGTGATGGAGAGGCAGGGTATTGTGTTGTGGGAATAGCTTTGGTGTCAAGGCGAAGATGAGAGTGTGGTAGGAATGGGTGTTGCATGTGCCATTTACTGCAAATAACACGAAGTTGTGTTGTTATTACACTGCCTCCTGCATGAGTGGCATCTGGCAAGCTCTTTTCAGTTGCTTGCGTTTTTAACTGACAACATTCATTTTTATATCATCTTACCAAGGAAAGGAAAGAAAATATGTATGGCAAAGGAAGGGAAAAAGAAAAGAAAAAGTAAAGAAGGAAAGAGATGATTTATGGTGTTTTGTAATTATTCAAAAATATTAAGTCAATAATGATCATACATTTAAACATATCATGAAAAATGGAATATTCTAATAGATAAATAAAAACTGAATGCACCGCTGACGTTGTTCCGTAATGTTGACAATGTTGGCGGCGCATTGGGTAAGCTGTTTAACTATTAAAATATTATAATGTTCATGATAGGCTTGAATACTGTGACAGATAACAACTTTTAACATTATTCGTAAATCATGAAACACCGTAATTGTCAAAAAAATATAAAACAGTAATAGCGATAGAAAATTACGCAATTCTGAACGTGTGACAATAGCCTATTAGTGTTTGGTTTACAGATTTACATACACTCATGCAGTTGGCTCGGTTTTGTTATCATTCAGTTTTCATCATTATTTCTTTTTATCAGATTTACATTTTCTATATAGACAACGTAGTCAATAAATCAGTCAATTGCATAGCTATTATATCCATCCGGTCTTAACAACATTGAAAAACAACAAGCTATGGAATGCAACGAGGACTTATATTCACATTGTAATGAGCATAGCGTAGCATAACATAGTACTGCAACGGTTATTATGT
This sequence comes from Metacarcinus magister, assembly GCA_029783475.1. Lineage (NCBI taxonomy): Eukaryota > Metazoa > Arthropoda > Malacostraca > Decapoda > Cancridae > Metacarcinus > Metacarcinus magister. The sequence goes on from JAPQNM010000015.1 coordinate 5,651,593, forward strand.
GCCTTATTGCAGGTGATTTGTATTCTCTGTTCAATGGTGTAATCTTTTAAACACATCAAAACCAAAGCAAAATATAGCTAAAACTTTTCAAATCTGATTCCCTCTCATTACTTAATTATTCGCCTTCTCTGTGTTGTTGTTTTTCTATTTAATTTAGTCCAACTTATAATTTTAGTTTGTATAAAGAAAATATTTAAAAACAGAATAGAATTGAAATGCCGCATTGGAAATTAATAAAAAGTAAAATGACCAGATGCATAAATGAATAAATACATATATTAATATAAAAGCCTAGGAAACGTTTATATATATTTCCCAAATTTTTAAAAACTATTTGCAGAATTTCCCATTTTACTCCCCTCTTTCCAGTGAATGAAAAAAAAAAAAAAAAAAAAAAAATATGAAAACCAAAATTAGAAATGAGCAGAAATTAAATGAAATGTTAAACCATTTATCTTCCTTTTCCTTATTACCTTCAGCAACGATCGTTAAACGGAAGGTTAGGTTTTCATTCTGTTTGTCTGTTTGTCGGTGTGTTAGCAACTTCCCGACAACCTCATGACACCTCAACCTCATGATGTTAATACCAAAGGTTAATATCAGGAAAAATCATGAATATTAACAGCGGCGGGAGAGGAATTATTACTTTCACTCTATTTAATCCCTCTAGTCTCGTCCTTTTTATTTGTTTACTTTCTTTTCTCCTGGAATTTTTCTCTCTGGTCCTTTAGATAAGAAAATAAATGTTATTGCTCTTTTGTATCTTCATTTCCTGTTTATGGTCCTGTTCTTCCCTTCCTCTCATTTTATTTTTTGTCGCCTGATCCCTTTATACCTCCCTAGGACTCCATACCAAGAATAAGACAAAAACTAGGAAATAGATATATATATTTTCCCTTCCTCGCGTGACTCCCTTCCCCATCTCCCCAAAACCCTTTATGTTGTGTTGTTTATTTGACTAATCTCATTTGGGAGTCATAACATTGCTGGGCGTAATCTTATCTTTTGGTCCCTCAACGGCCTTACGTGAGGCAGTCCCAACCTTCACAAGGTTATATTTCTCATGCTACATCTTTTTCTTCTTCCTCCTTGTTTTCCCGCGTTATTTTCCTCCTTGTCTCCCTCCTCCTCGACTCCCTCATTGAACTTATCTTTATTCTTCTTTACTTCCTTTTTTCCCTTGAGGCTATAATTCTTCTTCCTACTTCTTATTCTACATCCTTGTCCTCTTCTTCCTCTTCCTTGTTCTCCTCCTCTCCCTCCTCCTTCTCCTCTTTCTCCTCCATTCCATCTGTCACCTCTCACGGGATACCAACTGACTGCTACGGAGATGTAACATTTGTTTATCATTTGTTTTTACATAATGATGTGTTTGTGGGGAAGTGTGAAGCTGTTGTACGGTTCTCAGTAATCAGTCTATTATAAACATAAACTTTACATAATGACCCATCCAAGTGAAACGAAAGTAATATCATTTAAACTGAAAACATCCTAATTTGATAGATTCAGATTGCAGGTAAAGTGAAATTGAGTACTAACCTTTTTTTTTCTTATAGTGTAAAATTGTCTTCAGTATAACGGTGGCTATCTATGTTTGTTTACCCTCTCCTGAACCACCGTCCTTCCTACGCAGCTGCACTACCATTTTCCTCGTATTCCTCTGTGTGATCTGCCTTCCACCCCGAGCACTGACCCAACTACAAATTAAGCCTCCTCTTAACATCTACCTCGTGTTCACTAAGCCTCCTCTACACCTGAAGGCTTTGGGGCAGGTGTGTGTGCCACCTTTCTACCCACACTCAAGTACATCCCAGACGAAATTGCGTTGCATATTGACAGTTATTAATTCTTGATAATCCTGTATGTTCGTGGTTAGCTTAGGTTAGGTTAGAGTTGGGTTAGGTTAGGTTAGGGTGCGATGAAGGTGTCGTGTGTGTGTGTGTGTGTGTGTGTGTGTGTGATTGGGAAGAGATGGAAGGTGGGAGAGGTAAGGATAGAGATGAAATTATAAGATTGCCTCAGTAACAAGAAAAGGCCCATTGTAGACCAGGTGTTTATCATGTGTTGAATTACTTGCCACGCTCACAAGGCCATTCTGTGTTACCAAGGTTGTTAAGGTGATAGTGGGTGGCAGGTAGTAGTGTTATAGGTGTTCTATGAAGCTTTTGTAGATAATCGTTAGAGGGCAGAGTTGTGGAGCGAGTGAAAACATTAAAATCTTTCTTTATGTGACTATCTCTTGAACGTTTCAGAGAACATGATTTTTTTTGTATAGACTTGGAAATAGCTTAGACATCAAGTACAAGATTGGTTTCATGAAGATTTTTTTTTTTTTCTTTTTCTTTTTATCTCTATCTGATGTGAATTGATTGATGAGAGGAAATCAAATTCACAAAGATCCTGTCATCACTACCTATACGTCTGTCATCATTAACTTAACGAAATGACACCTTTTCTTTTATTTATTTATTATTTTACCATTGTCTCATAGTATTGCTTATCGTGAAATCTAGGTAAGAGCCCAGTTCTGTGTAAACAAAAATATAAGTAAGTTTATTAGAGCAAGTATAAGAAATAGAAAGCAGAAACAAATATTGATAAGCCATTTCATGATATTTTATACTTATTATGAAACTGATTTACTAAAGCGATTTTTTTTGTTTTTCTTATTCCAACCTCTGCAACATTTTATTCTGAAGACAAAAACCTGAGTGTTGACCTTTCTTGCGTTTTATTTTCTGTATTGTGTAGTGGACTGGAAGCACTTAACATAAATTGCAGGCTCTGTGTGCACGTGTTGTTCGGTGTAAGGTAATGTGTGTGTGTGTGTGTGTGTGTTGGGCGTGAGGGGAGGAGGGAAGGGAGGAGTTTAAGTGCATGTGGGAAGAGATGAATGTGTGGAGAATGCATGATAATGGGCTTCCAACGTTTTCTTCCTCTATTATTGTTCTCCTTTGTTCTCTCGCTCTCGCCCTCGCTCTCTCTCTCTGCGCAAATCTTATAGAGAGAGGCTGGCATGACTATACAGGTTCTCTATCGAAAAACATCGCCTCAGAGGAAACCTTATCTAGTGAATGTAGATACAAATAAGTGTTTTTTTCAATTAATGACTCATCACAAACGAGGAGTAACGGAGTTGTACTAAGATGTAGACAAATACAACTTAACTGCACTAATTTCTTGTTCTACCAATGACGTCGTTAGGGAATGGGATAACCTAACCTAACCTAACCTTCCCTAGTGTAAGTAAAGGTGATTAAAGAATCCCCCCGAACTAGGCATTTATTTCCCTAGTGTAGTCTACCACAATACATTTTTTTAAGCACTCTATTATCTCCCTCAACAAGGTTTCCCAGTGTAACTATAGTGGCTGTTCACCCATGAGTTTACTTTTAATGGAGTATGCTTTAGATTGCGTTTATTCAAGGTTAAGGACAGACTACCTACTTAGAACCTAGTTTGGAGTCTTCACTAAGAATTTCTGGTGAAGTTTTCTTATTATGAACATTACATTCACTGTCAACTTACCTGGAACAAACTAAACTGTTGCAGGTGTCCACTCTCTTATCCAGGAGTCTCCAACCTAGGGTCCAAGGAGGCTTTACTGAAGAACCAAGAACGAATTTGAACATTAGCACTCTATAGATGCAAGACACTTTCCAAACTTCCCAAGATCCTTATTGATGAACTCACAGGAATGGTCAGTCTTGCATCATATGTGTAAAATGTTCCCCCGTGTTCCATTTCAAAACCTAGCAATTAGAATCAACCCCATTGGTTTTGAAACAGCCTATGTGCAACACCAATCACGATAAACAACAAAAAACTAAATTAAGAAGAAAACTGCAAGTACCATCACCATTAGGGGCACAAATAAGATCATTTTAAAATATATTTTTATTGATATATCATTGGTACACTCCAGTTACATTACTTAGGACACAAATAGCTGAACATAAAACACCACAATACAAGGCAGGGAGCTCGCATGCAAAGAGCCAGCTAATACGAGGTCTGCAAGCCATCAAGGTAACATAATGCGTCCATGGCTAGAGGTGGGCTGGCAAGGTGGTGTGGGGTAGTCAGTGTCCGGCTGCCTTGGAAGCTGCCTCATAGCGCTCGTTCACATTAGCCCAGTTGATCACATTAAAGAAGGCCTTCACGTAGTCGGGGCGCAGGTTCTTGTACTGGAGGTAGTAAGCATGCTCCCACACATCCAAACCAAGGAGTGGCACCAAACCTGAACAAGTGGAGCAGTATTAGAGAGGGGAAAGAACGAAAAAGTGGCGCAGTATTATGGATGGGAAAGAATGACAAAGTGGAGCAGTATTATGGAGGGAAAAGAATGAAAAAGTGGAGCAGTATTATGGAGGAAAAAGAATGAAAAAGTGGAGCAGTATTATAGAGGAAAAAGAATAAAAAAAAAAGAGACGGCCCTTAGCATGTGAATTAATGAAGTGACAAGGATACATTAAGTGGAGTGAATGTTGTGGGTGCGAGAAAATTGACCCCAATAAAAAAGGTGATGTTTGAATACTTGAATGTGAGGGAGAACATGAAATAGAGACATAGGTAATACAAGAGCATAGTACATGGATAGGAATACATTAAAATTTATCATATATACCCATTTGAGGGAGTTCCATAGAGTAGATCAGATGAGATTATTCAGATAAGCATAACACAGAATAGTATTGATTGTGTGTGTATGTGTGTGTGTATGTGTGTGTGTATGTATGTATGTATGTATGTCTTACCATGAGTGATCTGCAGAGGGTCCTGGTTCTGGCAGGTGGCTACAGCGACCTTGTTATCCTTGGGGCAGTAGCCGAGCCATCCCCAGCCGGAGCCCTTCACACCCACGCTGGCAGCCGAAAATTTCTCCTGAAACACAATATGCCGTCAAGTCGTACCCTTTGAAGCCGTTACATTATCCACAATTTCACTATAACTATCATGCTGTACAATTTTCAACATCACATTACTTGGCTGATGTTTCACTTAGTCTTATATCAATTCATATATATAAAAAAAAGCCATTTAATTATCTATAGCAATTACATATTAATACCACCAACAGGGTCCCAAAGTTTACTCCTGCCCCTCTCCCTCTCCCTCCCCGCACCTAACCTGATCAGTGTCACCAGATATTCGGAACAATCTCCACGAGTCACCAAACCAGCGTTATTTCTCATGCATTCACTTCCATCAAGCACAATCATCCATCCTCGCTCCACAGACATTTTCCTTTCATTCAACGCTCTTTTCACACCATCCATTCAACCGATTCGTGGCCTTCTTCTCAACCACACACCACTCTATTTTCTTACACAACTAGTCCTCCTCCATTCTCTCCTTATGTCAAAACCATCTCAACACACACACTCAAAATAATTAGCAGGGTTGGATCCAAGTACATGTACTTGTACTTGAGTACATATTTTCATGTACTTGAAGTTTAAAATGTTACTTGTACTTGTACTTAGACCCAAAGTACTTGAAAAATACCAAGTACATTCAAGTACATTGTATTTAATCAAAAGTTATATACTGTATATAGATTCTAGCGAACTTTGTGTTGATACTATTGGGTAAATACGTACATTGAGTGTTATGAACATAAAGTATATGTTCTTGTTTTGCAATTCTGTAATAAAAGTAATGAGGTGCTAAAATAAAGGTAGAATTTCCATTTACTTTTCTATATCGAATCCCACTTTTTAACAATGTATCATTAATGTGTATATAGGAAAAATACGAACTTTCTTGCTTTACGAATCTGCATGCGACAGGAATTTCTTTTTATCACATAAAGTACTTGTACTTAAGTACAATGACATGTACTTGTACTTGGACTTAAGTACATAGCAAAGTGACTGTACTTGTACTTGAAAAATATCCAGGTACTTGGACCTGGACTCAGGTACAGTCGCCTGTACTTGGAGCCAACCCTGTTAATTAGCATAACATACGATACATCAACAACTAACAAACACCGCATCACAAACAAATGCACCACAAGAATCAATACCCTCAGATCAAAGTTTCTCAATTTAGTTAGTCCCTCTGCAACACTACTACCACTAGGATGTAAAAGGAGACCAAAGGGGATGGAGTAGGCCTAAGGGGTCCCGGAAACACCTCTAAATTATCTCCAATAAAAAGCCGGAACAGGAGAGATAGAAAGTCCTTGAACACTAAACACATTATCTTAACTACCAAATTAAAAGGATATAAACTGGATATATAAAGATAGATATACTAAAACACCATAACTTCTGAGCAAACCCATATTAACCACCATGAACCTAACTCTACTTCATTCTTTACCTTGAACGACTGGAATGAACCGAAGTCCTTGTTAATGGCCTCGGCAATGGCTCCTGTGGGTTCACCTCCAGCGCTGGCGGCCATGTTGGTCCAGAAGATGGTGTGGTTCAAGTGGCCGCCTCCGTTGAACTTGATGGCTGGGAGGAGTGCGTTCATGGCTCCGATGTCATTAGCTTTCTCGGCCTCGACAAGCTGCAGAAGACGAGGTGAGGTTAAGGAAGGATAGATTGTATGTGCGTATGTATATGTATATATGTATGTACGTTACCTCCTCCTACTGTCCTCCCAATCCCCCTTCCATCAAGATAGGGTTAAGGAAGGATAGACTGTAGGAAGGCAAAGGATGGATGGATGAAGAGGAGGAACAAATTACAAAGGGATGGAATATAAATGAAATGATGCAAAGAAGAGAAGTTGGAGAGGAAAATAAGGGGAGGAATTGGATGCTAAGGGACAGGAAAGGGTGGGAGAAATAAATGGGAGTACAGTAAATAATGGGAAAATATTAAGGGGGGACATCCAGTACAGAGAAAAGATTGGCTATTAACCAGCGATTCTTTTATTATATTTTACTATCTGTCTATCTATATCTTATGCAATCCCTCCCCTTCTATCAGTCACACTCCCTCCTTGACAACACAATCACTTCCCCTCTATCACCAACTCTTCGTGCCGCTACGTCCTTCCTTCCCTCATACTTTATTAGAGGTCACGTACGTACGTACCTTCTCGGAGGCAGCCTTGAGGTTGTTGATGTAGCCTTGGTGGTGCTTGGTGTGGTGGATCTGCATGATGGTGGCACAGATGTGAGGCTCCAGGGCAGCATACTCATACTGCAGAGGTGGCAGGGAGTGTACGCCACGCTCCTCTCCTGATGAGGAAATAAGGTTACATATACACCACAGAAATCATGTATATATAATTAAATTGATAAGCCAGTATAATTATATGCTATACTATTCTTGGTATTTCAGCACCAACAACAATGTACTACTACTACTACTACTACTAATAATAATAATAATAAAAATAATAATAAGCTTCACCCAGTATCCTCACCTAGCTCAGCCTTGATGTGGGCAAACATGGCAGCCACCTGTGGGTTCACCTGGCCTGCCACCGCCTGCCCGGCCTGCTTCACCTGGATGCCCTCCACATACTCGGCCATCTCACGGATGGCACGCGCCTCACTGGATGCATTGGCAAGCTGAAAAGTGTAAAGTTCAATTGTTTACTCTTCCAATACTACTTCAATCTATCTATCTATCTATAATATCAGACACCTCGTTACTCAAAGAAACAAAGCATCGGATACTATGGATAGATGACTTGAAAGGGGATAGCTACACAAGAGCATCTACCTCTCCCTATCCACACACTCCCTCCTTGCTTCCTTATTCAATCCCTCTCCATCTATCAGCAATGTATGTACTCCTTCACCCTATCCTTCAACTATTCCTTAAACATCTCTTTGACTTCCATGGATAAATTTACTTTGACTTGTGTGAATATGTTGTGCTTTAACCTCACTTTCCTCCCTCTCCCTGTTGCCTCATTGATCCAAACTATTTTCCTCATAAGATAAGTAAGTTAATGTGAGTCAAGTAAGTACCCGAGAACACTTTAATTACATGAGCACGGAATCGCAATCTCCTGACACACTGCTTCCATCAATCCTCCATTACTTTGTACAGGCATGCAAAGTTAATGTATTCAATCTGCTCTTCTTGGAAAGTGTAATCAAACCTTCATGGAAATAGTATGAATCTATATCAATGTTGCAAGTCTTTCTCGATTCTTTGTAATCATAACCATCATTTGCAGTCATCATTTACCATCCACAATGTGCATTTTCACTCCATCCATATCAAGTTTTAATCATATTTCTGCAGAACATTTAATAGCGTAGTTGGTAAATTAACTAGTCAAATTTCCGTGTATGTTGCTACTGCAGACCTAACTCAGTCCTCTCTAAGTTATGTTCTCACCTGGTTCTTCTTAATCTGGTCCACCTCAATGCCAGACAGCTCGGCCAGCTTCTTCTCCAGGGCAGCGATGTACAGGTCCTTGCCCTCCATGGTGACTGGGGGCAAACAGGAAAGTCAATGCCAAGTTAAGGAAGAAATGGTTGGGAAGATAATATGAGAGAGAGAGAGAGAGAGAGAGAGAGAGAGAGAGAGAGAGAGAGAGAGAGAGAGAGAGAGAGAGAGTACTTCATCTTAGTTTTACTCGGTTAATCCTCGTTCGCGATAAGTCATCAATTGAAAACCGCTAATACAAGTCGACATTTGTAAGCCCTTTTAAGTATATTATAACACTCTAATGTTTCCTTAGAAGCTATATTTATCAAACGAGTAAATTTTTAGTTCCATGTTTAGTCGTAAGATTTATTATGCAGAGATCGGATCATTGCAGACCAATATTAGCTAGTTTCTAATTTTGTTATGTTCTTTGTAGATAAAGCGACACATACTGCACTGCATACTCCAAGTGGGTTCGGTCTAAGCTGATGTAGAGAGGTAGGATTATATTTTCAAACTTATGAAGTCCAGAATACTATTAGTGTTACCAGAGGTGTTTTTCGTGTAAGGAGAATTTATAGATTTGAAGAAATTGTAACACCAGGATCTTTGACATTGTACGCTTTCAAGTTTCACTCCGCTCGTCTCGTCTCGTATTAATATTTTTAGTTTGTTCTCATGTGAAGAATATGCCATTTGTTGATGTTAAAAGGTATTTCGACCTAACAGACCATGCTGAGATTTATGAGTCTTCCTGTAGGGTTTGGGTTGTAGCTGTCAGAGATTATCAAATTCTTTATTTTCATATCAGCAAATTTTGTGAAGTTCAGTGATCTATACTTTGATCAAATGTAGGGAATTCACCATAAACGGTAAATTTGCACAAGTTTTCCTGCCACTAATTAGGGGATGTAGGTTAGGTTGTGTTAGGTTTCATATGTAAGGTAAGGTTAGGGTTGGATTTAACTTTAAAATTAATCAAAAAACAAGCAGGTCGTAGGATGGTTGGTAGCGGGTCAGTGGGGGGTCAGAAAAAAAAATTAGTTTCGTTTCTGGCGGTTTAATGTGCTTTGATTGATTTTGGACCTCATTTAAATAGTTAATATATCTTTCTGATGTTTTTCACAAGTCTAATAGTATGTAGGAGGAAACTGGAACAATTGCTGTGCCCCATAAACGAGTTCCAAAATGTTGAATTATAAAAACACCAGAAAAACTAATATTTCCTTCAAAAATTATTCTAGAAGCTCTTCCACAAATAAAAGAAAAATTTAATTCAAAGGAAAATAGTTGTTCTTCAGCACTTCCTGTGAGAGAGAGAGAGAGAGAGAGAGAGAGAGAGAGAGAGAGAGAGAGAGAGAGAGAGAGAGAGAGAGAGAGAGAGAGAGAGAGAGAGAGAGACTCATCCTCACGTCAATATAATCCTCAACACTGGGCGTGGGCGTGAAGTATCTCGTCTCCCGGTAACAGCTTCACCACGTATCACAATCACACAATCAGTACATACGAGGTGACCTTTACCATGCAATCAAGAACGAGTGCGTAGTAACAGCCACTGCATCAACCAAACACACACACACACACACACACACACACACACACACAGTCACACACACACACACACACATCCTGTCCATTCTTACCTCCTCCTTCCCTCCTTAACTGAAGCAGCAGAGCGTTATCGGTGTGGTAATACCGGATAAACTAGATTAATAAAGAACATTCTCCATCTTCACCATAATGCAACTGGATATAAATAACACTTTTATATATCGATTTTTATCCATTTTGAATCACCAAACCTTAACCTAGCTTGGCAAATAACAGATTCTTGTGCAAACCAAACTAAACCTTACCGTATTTTCTCAAGGTCTCATAGAAAACAATGAATATCTCACATACTACGAATTTACGACGGAAATGTAATGAGGACAAACTTTCTCAGAATTCATCATGTATTGTGAATATATAACCTTAAATTCTGTAGAGCATTCAGGTGAAGATGTAAAATAATACCAATTAATGTTTAAACTGAATATTACGTGACTGCTATTCATTACCAACCACCTGTCAGATAAGGTTTCATCCACCCTACACTACCTATACACTCCTACTAAGTCTTAACATGCCTAAATAACATTAAATAATACAGGGATTATATATACCACTCCCATTTCACAATTGCAAGTCACCGTGACCAGATAATTGATAACTTAAATAAATATCACATTCTGACATAACCGGCCTATCATATTAACGTGTATTAACGGTTATTTACGTAATGTCTCGCTATAAATGCCTACCCATGTATACCTGTAGCCTATATACATGTTTTAGTGATTACCTGGTGTGCGGAGAGGTGTTGTAGAAGCACGTAGAAGGGGAATAAGAAGTAACCTTGTGATCACGGGGGAAGCAGATCCACTAAGACCGGTGACGCATGCGCGGTAAAACTTCACCTTCCTATCTTACTTATATTTATTGATATTATTCTACATATTTAATAGTAATAATGAAAATACTATTCATGTTTTGATATATTCATACTCCAGTAACTGTATTATCTATAACTATTAAAGGATAATGTGTATAAAGCTGCTTCTTTTATTCTATCAATACTCTGATGCATTATTCTCTGATATCTAACATATATAGCTATCAACTAAGATAATTTTGTATTTATTTAAGGTAATTCAACTTTCTGAAATAACACGAGCACTATTTCTTCCACCAAATAGCGCCTGGACAGTTAATATATGTTGTAGAAGTATCCATAGATTTATTTGAAGCATTTGACACACTAGATCACAACATTTCACTTCACAAACTACAACACAAACACTTAGGAGTAAGGAATGTAC
>JAPQNM010000015.1:5672804-5717804 GCA_029783475.1 Metacarcinus magister
ATAGCAAACTCCTGCGGAATATGTATATTTTTTCGGTAAAATTTTACATCTTCACTATATTGGCGTCTGTTTACGAAATAAAATGGCGTCTGCACCTCCCTACTTTTGGTCATAGAGAAAATTTGATATCTTCTAAATGAACCAAACAACCTACATTGACAAATAACAGAACCTTGTTCAAACCAAACTAAACTTTACTTTTCGAAGAGAAGGTCTCATAGAAAACATTGAATATCTCACAAACTAAGAATTTGAGACGGAAATGTAATTAAGAAAACCTTCTCAAAATGCATCAGGTAATGCTAAAATATAACAATGAATTCTCTCGAGCGTTCTGGTGAAGATGTAAAATAATACCCAGGTGAAGGATATTTTTCCACAGGAGCTTACCGTCTCCGTAGGTGTTAGAAAAAGACTGCCAACTTCTGCGGAATATATGTATTTTTTTTTCCTCTCCTCTCCAATCTGACCACTCATGTAATTTGTTGGAAGGTGAATGAATATGCATTTTTTTTTATCATGGAATATATGCAGCCATATGATTTACGTCCCACGCAGGCAGTAGTGTTGTAATGCTAACTACTTACTGAAGTAATTAAAGACCTGAAACCATAAATTTTAATGTTATACAAATAGAGATGATAGTTTTCTTATAAATTTAGGTTCGTCTTTAACAATTCTTGGTATTTCTTTACAACTACTGCTCCACCTCTTTCTGTTTTCTATCCTTCCCTACATACTATACATAGTGTACTCAACACATCTGTGAAGGTTTCAGGCGGCGCTCTCCATTATTTACCTCGCAAAACGTCTTTGAAGTAATGATAGGTTATGTTCAGTTAGGTTGGTTAGGTTATGTTAAGTTATGGTTAGGTTAAGTTTGTTAGGTTAGGTTACGGTTATGTTATGGTTAGGTTAAGTTAGGTTAGGTTCGGTTATATAAGATTTTTACATTTTATTACCCAAAAGTTAAGTTTCTCAACCATAGATTTTTTTCTTCTGGATTTGGGTAATAAAATGTAAAAATCTTGTATAACCGAACCTAGCTGAACCTAACCTAACCTAACTTAACCTAACAGTAACCTAACCTAACAACCTTAGACTAACCATAACTTAACATAACCTAACCAACCTAACTTAACATAACCTAACATAACTTCAAAGATGTTTTGCGAGGTAAATAATAGTGAGCGCCGCCTGAAACCTTCACAGATGTGTACACTATGTATAGTATGTAGGGAAGGAGAGAAAAAAGGAAGAGGTGGAGCAGTAGTTGTAAGGAAATACCCAATTCTTACACTCAATTCTGTCGCCTAGCCTTGAAGCGTGACTCTCAGCATGGCTTTATGAAAAGGCAGATTGTGTTTTGGGCGTCTGTTGTATGACGTTGAAAAATGCAAGGTAGTGTCATCAGCATAGGAGTGGATAGGGCATTGAGTTAGATTTAGGAGATCATTGATGAATAATTGAAAAATAGTCTTGTACACCTACTTACATCTTATGATCCCTTTACCTTGAACATTTTCTACTCTACTTGTTTTTACTGATGGCTTTAAGTCCTCCCATGGCTCTGGTTTTGGTGTTCTTTCCTCTTCCCAACACTTCCAGTTCCACTTACCATGCGTGTACAGTTTCCTTACAACTGAGCTATAAACTTTTCTCTTTCTACTCAAACCTCGTCTTAACGGACTAAATGGGGAGTCAACTTGTCCGCTACTTGAAAATGAACATGGCTTGGTATTTGGTGGGACAGACACCAGTATTTATCACATGGTACTCAGATTACCACATATAAAAGCAATTTTATTATGAAATGCAATGATTGTTTCACTTACTTAACTTATTTATATGATTAGGAATATTTGATGGGTATAAATGTGTATAACCTAGACATCACATATCATTAGAAAACAATAATGACATGAAAATATATTGTTTAGCGGACAGATGTTTCAAGCAGCGGAATTTTTTAATGATCCTGCCCGCCTTTCCGCTAGTATATGGAGTCATTATATCCAAAATCCGTTAAGTGGAGATCCGTTGAATTGAGGGTTGAGTGTATTTAAGATTCCTACCTTCCTTACCCTTCTTCGTCCTTAGTAATTTTCACGGATTCTCAAAACTCTCTCTCTCTTCTACTCTACCTCTCTTCTATTCACCCTTGAGTTCATGATATCCAAGATTGTCTGTATTGCTTGTATTTCCGTAAAAAATCCATCTATTTCTCCTGTGTTCTGAGCCCTTGGTGGTAATGAATATGTCTTCTCGATGACCCATTCTGATGCTACATTAAGATGCCACCGTTTCACTAAGTCTCGGTCTGTGATTTTTCTTCTTCTGTTCTGACCTCTCAAATAATAGACTGTGTCGTTAAACTATCCATCTCTCCTTGGTCAGACCCATATCACAAGAACAGATGGTTATGTATAGGTCATACCAACCTCATTCACTCACTCTTATTTCATCACTCTCCACTCACCCTTTGTCAGACTCTTAACTCCCTAATCCGTACGCCACATTCTCAACGTTTACCTTCGTTACACTGCTGCCCAAGCTGCCTCACTTCCTTACCTCATCTCCTCTGACCTCCGTGCCTTAATGATATCACAGAATCACTACATTTCTCCTTAGATGATGTGATTTCCTTCCTGTGAGAAATCCACGTCAGCCATTTGATCTTACCACTCGGCTTTATCTAATAGTTCTTTACTTGCCATGCTCTTTGTTTCCCTTTTTAGCTATCATAGTCTAAAACCCACGCCAAATAACAGGCAAGGGGCAAGTCTATATGTGCCTCCATGAAAAGCTTACTGGCTCCAACGATTTATGATATAGAAAAATAAAATAAAATAAATAAATAAATGCTATATGTCCTCTGATATCTGGCTTATATTTATTTATTTATTTTGAATTTCCATTGACTCTCCCTATTTTGAAAGGTTGTCTATGTATGGTTGCATGTATCAATCTTGTTTCTGTAATGGTAGTTTAATCCCTGTAGGCTGTATAGGCCCAAATAACCTTGTCTTTTTTGGCTGGCCCCTTATATCACTATCTTTTACTGTCACCATTCAGACTTCTCACTAGTGTAACCTTTTTCACAAGCCCAAATCATCTCCATTGTTCTCTATTCAACACATCATCCTACTTTTTGAGGTCAGATAGAAATCGGATTAATTAATACACTTGCACGTCTTTAAGTACTTTTATTATTACTTGACGCAACTTAAATATATGATACAAACGGACATCGTCATCACACCTTTGGGGGAACACAAGGAAGAGGGGAGGGAGTGTGTTGGGAAGACAGGAGTGTTGACATTATATACAAATATACAGAAGGGAGAGTAGAGCCAGTGAGACCCAGCTTTTGGTTGCTGATGGAGGAATGAGAATGATGAGTGAGGAATGGAGGGAAGGAAGGAAACTAAATAGGGAAACTTAGGGATCCATTCATCAGGCAAACTAATATCAAGTTAGATGAATGAGCTCAGGTGCAAATAAGTCGCAAGAATGTTGAACGTCTGTCAAAATATCAACACTCGATGAAAGCCATGGAAGCAGAATTAGTGTGGAAACTATGGTGGGAACAGAATTTCATAACTCCAATATACGGAAATGAAGTTGAGGATATACAAATCAGATCAATCAGTACTGGGCTAAGGCTGAATATAAAATGGGGACAAAAAAATTTAGGCCAAAGAAATGAGAATGATTCAAGTTCTTTAGTGTATAACAAAATAAATGCAAAATACAAGCGAATTACGATTTATGAACATTCAATTTACAAAGTTATGAATATGATTATTTTGTTGTGCCGTATTGGTATAATATTCTTTTTACGAAGCATTAAAGGCCCAATTTGATAGCTTACAAAATAACACCTCGGTTAATCACAGTTGGCCTGTATAAAGTAGTCTAGTTTGGGTTGGGAATACATCAGTAATTCTAACAAATTATCAAAGACAAATGTGTTGATAAAAAGTTCATAAACTCCAAAATTGATACAAATATTTATATATATTTTTACAATTACAGTATTGAATTGTAAAGATAAAAACATTAATACATTACAATAAATTATCTATTAATATGACAACTATTAACATTTATCAAGTTTTAGTTGACAAATGGATGACAATGAATAAAAAATAATTGAGAATAGAATTACAATTTGACTAAGAATTTTAAGTATTATAAGTATTTATTATGAATATATAATAATATCATTTCAACAAAGCACAAAACTAATCAAATATATAATACAAACAGTTATCATCACATACACTAAATTATAATTACTGAAACTATAGAAAAATAGAGATATTGAACAAACAAAACATTAAATTACACAGATATAAATAATAAAAAAATATATAACAATCAAATATTATGTTATCTTTGCTGCGAGGAGAAACTATAAAAATTCAATAAATAATATCGTTAAAATAAAACTATTACATAGATATCCTAAGATGCAAGGCAGATACCATACAAGGATAGAGAGTTATAAGTAATAGTTAGCATGTGTAAGCTTTCATACCACACTTTCTTGGATGAAATTGAGCCGTTTTTATGGATGAAGATGCTGAACACTTAACTTAATGAGGAATATCAATGTTGAACAGACAAATGTGATCACTACACATTAACAGAGAGACAGAGAGAGAGAGAGAGAGTAAAATAAAACGATGTATTAAGAAATGAGAGCGAGAGAGAGGTAGAGGTGTAGGTGTAAAGATAATGGTATACATAATGTTTGACAACCAATGAGGGCAAAGACACACTAAGAAGGGAGATGATTGGCCACTTGAAATTATGTTCGGTGCATAGAACATGAATAGTAGTAGTTTGTGCTTTTATTATACAGGCATAATTATTGCTAAAACACTATTGTTCGTCTATTATAATTATTATCATTATTTATTATTATTATATCGTAACTAGTAGTGAAAACATATATTATGTTGAATCGAACCTCGTACAAAGGTAGCTATGTTTAAAAATGGCTAGAAAAATACCTAATCTACACATATAGTATTGGTAAGCAAGCATGTAAAAATGCCACAAAAAACTTTGAAAAACGTGTTCACTCTACATCATTATGGTGCGGAGGAGGAGGGTGGTGCTCCGCCGGGCACCATCACCTCACCACACACACAGTGGGGGGAAATTGAGTGCCATGTCTTGATGGGGGACTCAGTAAACTCAGAACCGATTCATTGTATTCATAATTTCTATATTTTCTTTCTGAGTGGCAGACTTTCAGTTTCCATTAAGTTTTTCCGTTTGGTATCCTTGAGGTTGTTTTGTTGAGTACATAAAGCTTGTTTGGTTTTGTTGTTGTGATGCAATGCACAGACCTCACCTGTGCTGTGACCTACACTAACTATATCAACACCTAATACAACACTGCCTTCAGCTTCATTAATGTGTTCAAACAAGTATTAGAGGTTGAGTTGTTGGTTGTTTCCTCTGTTCCTGCCTTGCCATTGTACTGTTAGGTCACCCTTGGTGGAGGTTGTGTTACTTTCTGCCTGCAAGGTACGCCAAAACTAACCTTTTTTTCCCCCTATACATTTAAGACAAAGACATGACACACTGATTCTTTGCATGTCCTGTAACACACTTTCATGTTATTATTATTAATACACCTGCCATAGAATACTAATTAATACTATCACAAAGGACAAAGTCATCTTCAATTGAAAATTTTGTGTTACAGATACAAAATAGTTAAATTCTAAAAGTAATTCCACTTTAATCTATAATTATAAATATCCTCCTGATAAGGACTGATTCAAGGACATCAATGTTGGTTTCAATACTGTGTTTGCTTACAGAGAGAATGGATAATATATTGTCTGTTTGTATATTACAGAAAACTGTGAATCTGGTGTTGTCAAAAGACCTAACCCTCAAAACCTTGAAAGCAAGAAGACAATAAATGCAGCATCAGCAGCTCCCTCCTTAGGCCGACCTACACTACCTTTCACCTCCAACCACAGGTAATGTGGACCACTGCACCACTCCAAATACAGTGTAAACACAGTACCGTAACTTCAATTAAATAACTAAACTACAAACAATGTGGTTGAATAGTACATTCCTAACAATTAAATCTGGCATCTTTCCTTTCCCTTCCCCTCCCCAGTGTGGATTGTGTGAACTGATCCCGAGACACAGACTTGAGCCGCCTCCAGTTGTGTGTGGAGACTCCTTGACCACTCTTGGTGTGCCACTTCCTTAGTGGCACCCACTGCGGTACTCATTCTCTACGGTGGTGACGGTGGGTCTGCGTGGTGGTGGTGGTGGCTGGAACTGTTGTGAGAGTCTGGAGGCACTGCGGCGGTCCAGGGAAGCCTCACTGAACGCCAACGATTGCATGGAGCCTCGGGGATCCTTGGGGGTAGAGTGGATGGAGCAGCATGAGAAAATATACAAAATGTAAGTAAAAAGTTATTTATTTATTTTTATATGCTTGTCTGCTGTTGCTAAAAACTACCTACATTGTGTGGCAATAACAGAAGCCTACACTTCATTCTTGTAAATCCTAGTCATGATTTCTCAAAACTTTTTTTTTTTTTTACAATATGTCTGTGTAAGATGTGTCACCTTTGGGTAGTGTCCGGTCTTGTGTCTGCGGTAGAGGACGGCTGCCACCACCAGGCCACACATGAGCATGGCCGACACCACGGTGAGCACCACTGTGGCGGCCAGGTAAGGTGGCTCCAGTGTTATTGCTGCACTCACCACCTCCCCTGCCCTGCCCAGGGCTGAGGGGGGGAACCTCCACCTTGGCTCTGACACCTGGTGGTGGAACCAGGACGAGCGGAGGTCAGCCGGCAGACGTTCCTCATTGAGCTCAAGGGTCAATTCTCCCTTCTTCACCTGAAGGTAGGAATTAGTTGTCATTAAAATGCTATTTGATATTATATAATAATCATCTTATATGACCACAGTTTCACTACTATAAAATATTACTCTTAAGTGTAAAGTTTTATGTTGTGAAACCTGGGATTGAAAATAATTAACATTAAGTGAGGAGTACAGCTGATTGTAGCTTGATGCAGTAATACTTCATGATCCTCCTTTATCAAATGAGATCAGTGAAAAAAAAAACCCTTGGTCTTACCTTCTCCTCCAGCTGATATGCAACATCAATCTTGTTTTTGCCCAAAAGAGTGAACTTGACCTGTGTTAGGTCAGGAAGGTCAAACACACCCACATCATTCTCCAGTGTCTCGGCAGTCATCTGTTTCAGTAATGTGTTCACCTGAAAGGCACCAAGATTGTTGTTATTACACATAACTGATAAGGGCAGGCATCTAGTGTTACATTTATGAATGAATAACAATGTTGTCATCCTTCAGTAGTCCTTCTCCTCACCTGGTCCTTGATTTCCTTGCCCTTCATTTTGCCGAGGTGTTTCATGCCGGCGTCTCGTCCCCTGAAGCCAAGTGTCACCACCACGGACTCTACAGCGACTGGGTCTGTACGGAACACAACACAAGAGTATTATAACGCCTGTGTATTAACTCCCTGTCATGCTTTAATGCAATACTTGATATATTTCTAGAAAGACTGTTGCCAAAAAGGCTTAATATTGAAATGTGTTTTCTGTGTTTGCAGATTTCAACATCTTCAATAAAGAACATTAATATTACTGAAAATTAAGGCTGGCCACTCAGTGCATCCCTGCTGCCACTCTACACAGCGAGCAGTGTTATGTTGTCCTGCAGAGGTGCCCAGCAGGGTGATCTTTTGGGACCCTACTCTTCATCAGTCTTCCCCAGTCCTTCAGTCACTGCACTCCCTGCTGAACGTGTGGCACCTGGACTCTAACAGGACTGGCTGACACCGTAGCAGCCGACATTACTGCTCTGCTGTCAGCACTACAGTGCATCAGCCTGACGCTGAACCACAAGAAAAGCTGGTTCAGCGTCAAGCTGATGCGCTGTAGGGCTGGCAGCAGGACAGTAATGTTGGCTGCTACAGTGTCAGCCAGTCCTGTTAGAGTCCTGTCATTCAGTGGGGAGTACAATGACTGAATGATTGCGTCAAGTAGCCAGCGCAATGTAATAAAGCTGGGAGATGACGGAACCGAAGCCACCAACAGCTACGCCAGCACTACAGCCACACCACCCGAGTTTTCCAAGGCGCGACGCACGCCACTCCGAGAGCTTACCCTCCTCGGCGCTCCCATCTGTATGTACCGGCGGTTGGTTGAGGCTGCCCTTATGTGCACCTCTCCCATATACCAAGCAACCCAGCAGCTGCCATCACACGCACATGCAATGTAACCCTCTCCAGTGACAACTGGATTCAAGCCTCTGCCGATCCGTCTGGGTGGCATCGGTGTATGGATGATGTCGCTTTCCCCACCTAC
This sequence comes from Metacarcinus magister, assembly GCA_029783475.1. Classification (NCBI taxonomy): domain Eukaryota; kingdom Metazoa; phylum Arthropoda; class Malacostraca; order Decapoda; family Cancridae; genus Metacarcinus; species Metacarcinus magister. The sequence continues at coordinate 5,681,194 of JAPQNM010000015.1, forward strand.
ACCTCCTCCATGAGTGCCACACACAGACTGGTCTGCCATGTAACTGATTGCACCCGTGACAATGAATCTGCCTGGTTGTTGGCAGCTCTTAACACCTTTGCTGACCACCAACGTCCAGATGCTGATCCAAACGCACCCAACGCCAGCTGGATAAAGCTGACAGTTGATGTTGCCTGGACCAACTAGCCAAGTGCACTGTGCTTGCATATTTGTGGCAGCCTCGGCCGGCTCCATGGCTGATGATCTCGGCCATCACCAGCTTTCTTGCCACCGCGACCCAGGCCGACTACCACGCCATTCTGGCTCCGGGTTGCTGAGGTAGCAGCACTCTTAGAACCACGGGGCCTGGACCAAGGCGATGGACGGCGGCCGGGCAGAGCGACGCTCTACCCCTTCAGTGGTGGCCAAAGGCTGCTGTGGGATGTGATGTCACGTGCACAAACACGTCACCAGCTGCACTGTCAACCCTGGAGCCACTGCCCGTGCAGCTAACTGGCTCTCTCTTGCTCTCTATCTCAACAGAGGATAACACGCAGCCAACTTACCACACTGTCGCTCGCCCCTTGTGAAGTAAGCAGTGGGCTGTGTCTTGTGTCCTGTCTCATCCACACACCAGCACTTGGGTTCCTCCAGTTGACCTTCAAGGGAGACACTTGGTGTGTAGCACTGGGTGGGGATGAAGCGTCCCTCATTATCACACTGAGCCACATATTTCAGTGAGTTGCTCTCCTGAAGGTGCTGCTGCAGGAGTTGACAGCGGGTGAGAGTGGGTTCACCCTCCAGGTAGATGGTGACAGGACCAGTTCCCACGAGTCTCCTGGAGGTCCACGGTCTCTTGTTCTCTCCCTACATCCACCTCCTTCCCTTGCTGATCCTTGCTGGTGCTGGAGTCCTGGAGGCACAGATGGATAACAATGAATGCATAAATGGGAGGAGGAAAAATGAGCTGATTTTTCTTTAACCAATAGCCTGAAGTGTGTCAAAGTTTCAAAGCATCAGTGGCCTTTGTTCCTCACCTCCTCAAATGTGAAGGTGAGGCGTGTCTTGGGTGGTTCAGTAGGAGTGAGGCAAGTGAGGGACTGTTCCTGTTCATCCACAAAGGTGCTGGAGCAGGTGCAGGGGTCGGCACGGCACACAGCATTGGGGTGGCCGTGGCAGGACTGATTCCGGCAAGCATTGGAGCGGGAACAAGGCACAGGCTCCATGCTGGCAGCTGACCAATAGGGACACAGCACCATGTCTGGAAAGGAGATGGAGTTTGGGGTGAATTGGAGTGTGCAGTAGACAAACACACTATTTCCTGTGATAAATGTGACCAGAACTCAGCACCTGTTTTGCACCTGACCCGTAGTTCATCTTCCCTCACTCACCAGGGCATCGTGCTTCACACTGACTCTTGCTCCTGAAGTTGTTACCGTTCCCACCACATCCACTGTAGAGGAATGGCTCACACTTGCGGGTCTCGGTGTTGTAGTACCAGCGCGCCTCACCCCCGGAGCACACACCGGCCTGGACTGGCTGATTGCAAATGTCTGAAGGCAAACACAAAGCATAACAATACATGTACAAATTATCTGTATCCATCTTAAAAATAAAAAACATTATTACAATGATTATTACCATGTTTATTATCTGTGTACGGGCCTCACCTGGACTCTGGCATTCCTGGTGGCACTCCTCAAGGGTACCAAAGTTATTGTCGTTGCCTAGACACCCGCCAAAGATGAACTCCTCACAGGTCTGGGATGATGTGTTGTAGAAGTAGCGCTTGAATGAGGCTCGGCACATGCCCTTGGCCAGTGACTGTGAACACCGGTCCTCACAGTGAACCTTCTCTCCGCTGGGGCTGCTTGGGGAAGAGTAGGTTAGTTAAGGACACTCAACAACAAAACAACTGTCTGGAGCACGATTTGTTTGGTGTATAAAATTAACAATATTAATGCAGTTGATCAAAAGCTTCTATCTTTTCAAATAAAGGAGAGAAAGGAAGACCCAATAATTAGCTAATGAACCATAACTACTAGCTTCCACTTTATACATATGTTACACCTACACACAAATACTAGTGGTAGAGTTTGAATATAATGGTGCAGGGTATTGCTAACCACCCACCTGTAGAACGTAACACGGCAGTCATTGCACGGGTCAGCCACACACACGGCATCGGAGTGGGCTTGGCAGGAGGCACGGAGGCACTCAGAGCGACACACACGTGGCCGCACACCATGAGGACACACTAACCCCACAGACACCTGCTCCAGAAGCTGACCTGAAGAACACAACATTTGTATGAACAGAAAAGTGTCACGATGTAAAGGGTTGAACAGATTTAATGTTTGTCTCTAATGATTGCAAGTAAACAGTCTAAATTGGACGACTGATGAATGCACCAGCCAGTCTAATGGAGTGCTAATGAAAACACTAATTTGATAATATATATAGTTTCCAGACTGCATTTATAATTATTTTAATAACTATCCTGGTTTTTAAATCGTTGCTACCATCACTTTTACAGTCACAGCTTAAGGATTGGCTGTACAACTTGGGACAGTTTCACACCACCATGTGTACGCACCATTAGGGCCGCAGCGTACATGGCCTCGGGTCAGGGTCTCATGGACGGGCCGGCCCCTTGCATCCACACACCAGGCAAGGCCACCGGCATGTTGCTCTCGGGCGTAGGAACCGTCATTCTCACAAGCAGGTGGCTGCACTGCCATGCCCTGAGCTGAAGCTGGTGTTTCTGTAGAGAGGAACAGTGTTATTATCCTTCAGGAAATATCTAATCATGTCTTTGAAATGATGTAATAAGGAAACTGTAACTAACATATGGAAAGAGAAGTCTTTCTAGTGAAGATGGATGGAAGAACAAGAGAACATTAACTTAAATAATTAATGTTGACAAACTATTTAGGGATGGAAAGAAATTCAGCTTCTCAAATAGAGGCATTAACAATTGTAATGATCATGAGGCACATGCACTAACAAGGTAGTACATCCATGAGTTAGGTTTGATAAAAGTTGATATGAAGACAGAATAATGCAAGTTTTGTGCAAATCCTATAGACCGAATTTCTACGAGATTAATACAACTCTGTAATACTGTCACTACACACTCACCTTGAGGCTCGACACACACTGAGCCGCAGCCATTGAAGCAGCACTTCTTAGACCCATCACACTGGGTGTCATACATACACTGCTGGCTGGGAACACAGGTGAGGAGGGAGGCATCGCCGGGGGGGCTGGGGCACGTGCCGGGCTTGGGGACCAAATCTGAGCAGGGAAGAAGCAGGCCATGCAACACTATGCTATCTAGTCAAGGCTGCTGACATGTAGGTGTAGTGGTGAAGGTGGCAGGGTGGGAATATGTGGTGATGTGGCTGAAGTCGGGTTTTTGGCTGAAGCCGGTTTGGGGATCATGTGTTTGCACTGTGTAGGTACCCGGCGAGGCAGGTGTCCAGTCTACCATACCAGGAAGCAGGTCATTACCCCTGGCTAACACCTGGTACCCATTCACTGCTGGGTGGACAGGGCCACGGGCTGGGAGGAGATCGCCCGTCTCTCTCCGCTCCGCCCGAGGATCCAACCCAGGATATCTCGATTGTGAGGCGAGCGTGCTAACCACTGCACTATGGAGTACCCCGTGTGTGAAGGTGACGGTTTGTGTGTAATGGGTGTCAAATGTGGTGTGGTGAGAGTGTATACGTGTGGTGGTAGGTGTATTATTAATAGTTATGGTACTGGTGGACTGTGGTGGAAATGGATTTGGCCAACTGCTTACAGATACAGTAAGCAGACTGAGATGCATACGTACATACAAACAACATACATACATACACCACTACATCACATATACAAATCCGATGCAGTTTTGTACGTGCATGAGCTGCTAAATTAAGAAAAAATTCCTAAAAAAAACCTTACATATTTTATAATACAGCTTCCATAACAACCTAAACGAAATACAACTTTATATACAGTATTTAAATAATCTTAACATCACTACTATATGATAACTGCAAATAAAGTTTTAGTCAGTCAAGAGCATCACAGCAACGCAGCCAAACATTGTATATATCTAACCTCAGCATGCTAGGCTAAACAAAAACAAACTAAGGATAAAGATATCACTAAACAATGCTGTTCTCCCTTTCTTCATCACCATTCTCCACCTTCCTTATACCCTACATACTAGAAGGGAATTACTAGCTAAATAGATAGGCTAAAACGACCCTTACCTTCTGTGGGCACCGCTTCAAAGGTGTCATCCAGGTCAAGGCGTCTTGGGTACTGGTCAGGGAAGGGGAGGTGAGGGGCGGCAGTGTGTTCAATCATCCTCCCTGTTAGGTCCTGGGGGTCCACTAATGTTTCCTCCACCAAGGGAGAGTCCTGTAAGTCCTGTAGGGATGGGTCAAGGTTGAGGAGACATCACACACACACACACACACCACAGGTCTTCTTAAGTGCATAATTTTACTCTACAAAACAACTTCACTAACTCCAGGAAACACATTTTTTTTTTAGTATCATTCCATCTATGAAAAAAACAAATTACTAGGTAGAGATGAAAGCTTAATCATCTTTCAAGAGTCCATTGGTTGTTTGTGGAAAAAATAACCCCACCTGTTGTTGTGTGCTTCGGGCTGCCCTGTGGTGGTCCTTGGCTTCCTCCACCACATCACCAGACACTGTCAGCACACTAGGAGTCTCCACCTCCATCTTGCGGGCCTGACGGAAGCTGTTGGAGGAGGAGGAGGAGGAGGAGGGTGCTTCTTCGATGGGCTGTGAGTGGTATACATCCACGTTTCGGAAGAGATCAACATCGTAGTGGACTTGTGTGGAGCGCGAGGCTGGGAAAGTGTGGCCAGCTGGTGGAGAGACGGGGAGAGACGGTAATAGAGGGTTTGTGTGCAGTGGCGTAGTAAGGCGGGGAGGGGGGGGCGGTCCACCCCGGGTGACAGCTTGAAGGGGGTGCCATGATACAGGCTCAAGTCTAATGGCTAAATTCAGTGATGTAGCTAAGGGAAGGGGTGGTATTACCGGTATTATATGTATTAGAAGCCCTTCGGTATACCGGTATTTTTGTCTATAACGCACATCCCTAGTGCTACTTTTAGCCTTTCAATCCGTCAGCCCACCAAAACACACTCACAACACACTCATAACACAACACACTCACCTTCATCTTTATCCTTGTAGGTCATCATGTCCTAACACTTCTTAAACTGTGCCTAACACGCTACAATTAACACTCTTGGATGTAAACAAATAATTACGGTGTTTTTTTCTCATTTTTTTGTAGCTTTTTCCGTTTTTCTTTGTGTTATGGTTTATCTAGGCTTTACTTTCGGTTTCAATATTTTTTTTATATTATATTCTATGGTTTATATTGGTTTAACTTCATTTCTATTACTTTATTCTATTTATCGATTTTATAATTGACCTTAGAAATAAACACATGTGTGTGTGTGTGTGTGTGTGTGTGTGTGTGTGTGTGTGTGTGTGTGTGTGTGTGTGTGTGTGTGTGTGTGTGTGTGTGTGTGTGTGTGTGTGTGTGTGTGTGTGTGTGTGTGTGTTAATACAATACAATATAATGCTTCCAACACCAATACGGAAGGGACACTCACTTGGTAGGGAGGAGGAAGGGCGAGTGAAGGTGGGAGAGTTGAGGACACGCTGCAGCTCCCTCTGACACTCGCTCAGCCCCACCTCACAGTTGACGGGGGAGTTGAAGTCGTCCACAAACTGAACGGAACACCCACCGCAAGGGTTGACGCGGCAGATGGCGTGTGGGTGTGAGAAGCAGACCTGACCCTCACACAGCTGTTTGTCACACACGTGCACCGTCTGGCCGGGCTCGCAGACTGGGGATGACAAATAAACATAAGAATACATAAAAAGAACACACACCAGATCAGTTGGTCTATAATTAGGGTAATTGTTGAACTACAGGACAATCAGATAAAGGTTCCCACCCCGCCCACCTCCCCGCCCGGCAAAGTGCCACCAACAGTTGGAAGAGAAGACCATGTACCTTGTAGAAAACGATGACATGAAATTTTATAGTAAAATATGAAGTTAGAGGAAGATACTATACTAAACTTTCTCGGAAATACTCATCTAATCGAGACTTCAAACTATCTAAAGTTTTTGAGCTAATTACTGAGACTGTGAGTGTGTTCCAGTGTTCAACAACTCTTTAACATTGAAACTTGATTCACGAGCCGTTGTGTTTCAACTTGGTACTTACAATTACATGCCGTTACCTCTTGTTACTGCCGCATTATTAACCTCAAGTAGTTTTTCAGGATTGATGTTATCGAAATTATTTCTAATTTTACAGACTTCAATCATATTTCGTTCACTTATGATTATGTTTGTATATAATAATGTTTACTCTTGGTTAAGGACAAACCACCTACTTTGACCCTAAGGTCAGTGTGGTCTGATTATCTATGTAATTCTATATAATCTAAAAAAAAGACAATAAACTCACTCATGTTGGTCGGAGTTGTCGGGTCAAAGCTCATCCTCCTGGCAGCCCTGGCACTTCCCTGGCACTGAGGGGCTCCACGTGTGAGTGAGCCTGGCATCTGATCCCCGTGGGGCGTGACGCACCAGCACACACCTAGCTCCTCTAAGCACTGCTCGGCCAACCACGCGCCGCTCGACCGGTCACACTTGGGGATGAATGTAACCTGGCGATGGAGAATGTATTGGTGAGACTCAAAGGGAGATACAAGGGTTGGGAGGGTAAGGTAAGGTTGGGAATAATAATAATGACACTTAAAATCACTGAAATAAAAAAACAATGTATAAGGTAGGATTGCCAGTTCCAATAGGAGTAAGTGATGCATTGTTGTTAAAGGAGAGTCTGTGCACATAGCGGAACTGAGGCTTTAGCGGCACTGCCTGTTGGCTCATCCCCACACGCTTTGGGGAGGAGTGAATGGGTAGGGGAAGGGGTGAGGGGGGGGGGCAGGATTAAGCCGGATACTAAAGAAGAAGGAACGTTGTAGAAGTGGAAGTGGGACGGTGATGGAGGGTGAGGGGAAGACAGGGCGTGGGAGGAACAAAAAGAAAAGAAAACCTTAAGTGTTGGAGAATATGATCCAACACGATGCTTACCTTTTTGCCTTTCTCTGCGTGTCTGATGTTCTTCTCCCTCATCCTCTCACACGAGCTGAGTGACGGACAGGTGGCCAGACACTCCTCCTCGCTCTCAAAGTTGTTGAGGTTGCCGCCACAGCCGCCGTAACGGAAAGTCTGGCAGCGGTTCTGTTCCGGGTTGAAGTACCACCGTTTGATGGCGCCCTCGCAGTACCCTGAGTCCCGCTGGTCGTAACAAACCTCTCCTACGGGAAGGGAAGGAACGTTGGACATCACCATCTGCTTTGTATCAGTCCTCAGCCATGACAGCAGATAAATGTCCTACTTACTGACGTCTAAGTGGAAAAAAGAACCCTATATGATTTTAATATAGAATGTCCTCTTTATATATACACAGACAGCAATAAAAACAAAATAAAAAGACTAGTAGATTTGAAAAGGTTTCTAGGGGATTAATAAGATGAGCGGGACTCTGAAATTCACGTGTTGCGCTGGAAACTCATAACATTGAAAGGCAGCAAAATATACACAAATATTCATAAGAATACATCCGAGCTTTGAAAGGCTGAGGCATATGAACTAAACATCAAATCAAAATTAGAATCTCAAAGCGTAGAAATGTAGCATATTCTGAAATTGTATTTGAGAGAGAAAAAAAGAAAAAAAAGAAGAAAAAAAAAAAAAGAAGAGAGAATGCTAAATTTCCGCAATGAAAACTAAGTTGGTGTATATAGATGCATGACGTATATATACTCACGTGGCTTGGGGCAGCAGAGGGCGTATTCCCCGAGGGGTGAGAGGTGACACTTGTGGCTGGAGGGACAGGTGCTGCCCTCTGGCCCACACTCCACCTCACTGCTGTTCACTCTCAGCGGCGAACCTTCAGGAGATCACGGGGAAGGGAATTAAAGGATGGGAGGAGACACAGAAGGGGTCATTTTATATCATCTAAAGGGAAGAAATAATGACAATAAAGATGACTTAGTACCACAAGATGAGTAACTTATGAGTCAATGAGCTAAACTTGACAAAAAACAATGAGAGGAAGAGTACATGTAAAGAGATGGATGTACGGGAGGTAAGGAGAATGACTATAACAGGTGTGCATTATGATATGAGGGGAAGGGGTGTTATAGGCCTATCAGGGGGGGGTACTTACCATAGGGGCAGGGGTTCTCAAGGCGGGGGAGGCACACAGGGAGGGGGGGGCAGGGCTCGTCCACACAAGCCACGTGCACGATTCTACACTCCTCCTGGGGCGCCGCGCAGGTCACCTCCTCGCAGGGGTCACGGCAGGCGCACGTGGGGCAGCCGGCGTCGTCCAGGCTGTACCCGTGAAGGCAGGCGAGGTCACAGTTCATGGCGGGGCACACTAGCGGGGCCTGGTGGGGCGGGGCAGGTGGGGCAGAGCGATGGGTTAATAAAGGTTGTCAGAGTAAATGTTTTTTCAAATAATGTTGTCGACTAACTGGTCTGTGATTCCCCGACTATAAAAAAAAATGGTGAGAAAAATAAATGTGTTGCTTCTGGTTTAAATATTCTTTACCTGGTAAATATATGCAACTCGAAAATAGTTTTTTGTGGAGAATTGAGTCTATCTTTCCTGTAAACTCTAAAGGGTATTGTGTTGTTATTATTATTATTATTATTATTATTATCATTGTTAACATTTACATTTGTTATTATTTTTCTAGTATATGTTTCTAATAATTCCTGTTAGGCATGACACCTAGTTACAAAAAAACACAGCTGGTTTCAAACTCCCGTCTTTTCCGTCCCTTTCCAGTTTTCATAGTTCTCCAACCCTCACTGGCATCCCACTGCACTAATTCCCCTTTCCCTCCCTTCTGTTACTTTCCCTCCATTTCCTTGATTCCCCTCTCGTCCCTTCACCTCCCATTGTTTATTCTCCTTTCCCCTCTCCTGGCTTCCCTTGTACTTTTTTTCATTTTCTTTTTTCCCCTCCTCACCTGGCAGTCTGGTTGTGAAGGTTGGCTGACGCGTGTGCCGGGAACCTCCTGCCCTTGCGTATCAACACACCAGCAGGTTAGTGTTGCGGGGTGGCACTGGGTGGAGAGGAAGACGCCCGCTGCATCACACTCGGGGAGGTACACACGGCCAGCGGGAATACCAGCCTCCCTAGCGCGGTGCTCCAACAGAGTCCTTTGGTGCTCACAGGCTGCGAGACGGTGAGGGTGTTAGGACGCCGTTAAGATGAATAATCGGAGTTGGGAGAGAATGGTTTTAAGATAAGATATAATGGATGTGAGGAGAGGTGAAGGCAGGTTGTAATGATCATTAAATAATCAAATTTTCAACTAAAGCAATTTACAAAGAAAAGAAGCATTATTGAATACTGAGAAACACATGGTTACTTTGATATTCTCTCTCTCTCTCTCTCTCTCTCTCTCTCTCTCTCTCTCTCTCTCTCTCTCTCTCTCTCTCTCTCTCTCTCTCTCTCTCTCTCTCTCTCTCTCTCTCTCTCTCTCTCTCTCTCTCTCTCTCTCTCCACAGGCAGCCAATCACACCCTCGACACACAAACACAATTCATCGCCTATAAAAAGTGAGCCGCATCAAATTACCCAAAACAAAGTAACATTCCCAAAAAAATGAAATAAAAAAAATTTGCGTATCACCCTTTGTGTTGCTTGGTGTGACAATAGACTGACAGCTCCTGACTCTGCTTTTTTTTTCTTCTTTCTCTCTCTGCCTTTCTGTCTCTGTTTTTTTATCCCTGCTGTCGGTGTTGTCTTTCAATCTGACACTGATACCGCATCCTTGTCGCTTGTTTTCCTACACCGTTCAATTTGAAGACACAATTTTATAATGTTTCTTGTCTTTACTGTATTATTATATCAATGCAACTTTTACTAATTAACTCTCTCTCTCTCTCTCTCTCTCTCTCTCTCTCTCTCTCTCTCTCTCTCTCTCTCTCTCTCTCTCTCTCTCTCTCTCTCTCTCTCTCACCCGTCATGATGATCGGAGGAAGGCATTGCGTCCCACACCCATTGCTGCAACACTTATGGTCACCCAGACAGTGTGAGTCGTCTGAGCATTCCAAATCACAAGACCCGCTCAGGACTGGCACCAAGAAGGGACACTGCCCAGCCTTTTTGCTGGCACCTGTGGGAAGGAGACTCTGTTAGCGATGCGAATCTAACAACTGTGTAGGTGTTTGTGGATGTGGAATGTGGAGAGATGGAGATGTGCAAAGGGGAAATAGAGAGAATGAGAGAGAGAGAGGAGTGCAAGGGGGTGAGATGGAGGATTGAAAGGTGGTAGAGAGGTTCCATTTGTACTGTTATTTGTGGGTGTTGGAAGCGTTGGAGCGAAGGGAAAGGAGTAAAGAGATGAGGGAAAGGATACGAAGAAGAGAAAAAGGATAAAGAGGGCATGAGGGACGGATAAAGAGAGGGAGGAGGATGGAGATGGAAAGGGAGAGAGGGAAGCAGACAGGAAGGTAGAGGAAGAGGGGAAAAAAAGTGTATACAGTGAAATACATGGAAGGAGGACAAGGGAAGGGAAAGGGGAGAATAACATGAAGGAATTAGAAAGATCGTGAGGGAGAGCAGGAGGAAACAAGAGAGAGAGAGAGAGAGAGAGAGAGAGAGAGAGAGAGAGAGAGAGAGAGAGAGAGAGAGAGAGAGAGAGAGAGAGAGAGTGAGAGTGAGAGTGAGTGAGTGTGAGTGAGTGAGTGTGAGTGTGTGTGTGTGTGTGTGTGTGTGTGTGTGTGTGTGTGTGTGTTGCTTCGTTTTGCTACCTTCAGTCTCCCTCTATTCCTACAACCATTATTTTCTCTACATACACTTGGAAATAGAAACTTAAGATGAGGAATAATATAAAAGAAGAAAAGGTAGGAAGGGAAACAAACATCTGTATTCATGTCACTCCACTTCACACTCTGTTTTATGGCTGACTGAAGGATTTCTCCCTCAATCCTGGGAATGTCGAATACTCAAAGGGGTGTCTCAGACTTTCCCGGTGATGAAATTCTGAGGTGAATGTCTGCAATAACCAGCCAGTGCCTGTAGCGAGGAGGTGAGCGGCAGGGTTGTCATCGGCAGAAAGTGCAAAGGAAGGCAGCCAAGTGTAGGGACGAGCGGCTCAAATGTTGAACTTAAATGTAAAGGTTTGTGTGTGTGTGTGTGTGTGTGTGTGTGTGTGTGTGTGTGTGTGTGTGTGTGTGTGTGTGTGTGTGTGTGTGTGTGTGTGTGTGTGTGTATTATTTGTTTTGTAAACGTACACAGTATCATTGTATTACGCACAGTGTTGGCTCGTAGCTAAAATTAGTGGTGGTGCTGCTTCAGAAATTTTTGATCTATTGTTTTAATATTGTGTAAAAGGAAACAAACATATAAAAATAAAATATATACATAAACTTGATAAAATCCTAAACAGAACATAATCATAAATTTTTTACTTACTAATAACTTACTTTTCAATAACCTAAATTGTTACAGTTCAAGCTTGATCCATTCATTTAAAAACGAAATCCACTCTTCTTGTTTTAAATTGCGCGAAAAGATTAATTATTTTCTCCTTGATCTCTGGATGACTACTGAGGAAAATTTTCTCCATTGAAAGCACTGGAAGTGCATTTAGTATTTAAGAATTCACACGCGGAGTCAAAAAGAAACACTACCTTCCACCAGCACACCAGGGTCGGCAGTCGGCACTGCGTGAGCGACAGTGCTCTCTCCCTAGCGTGCAGCTTCCTATCTTTAACATGTGCACAACAGCCAAACACCGCGTCGCTGGAACTGTGAAGCACACAGTTCTATACAAGGCTAGTGACATTATACTTAAGGATTATATAATGTACAAGTATAAAAAAAGAATTAAAGAAAAAAGGACTCATTATATTGAATGTTATCGATAATATCGAGTGGCAATAGGAGATGCTACAGTTCCACAGTGCCTGTACACGAGCCAACACTGATTACGCAAGTGGATTATTAATTTTGATGGTATTGAGTCTAAGCTTGAGGTGGGATAGGTGAATTCTTTTAAGTATAAGTGTAAGGTAGATCACTCACCTGGGCTTGGGCAGCAGACGCCCTCCACGCCTGAGTCTTCGGCGAGGCACGAGTATCCTTGAGGGCACTCCAGGGCACGGGCACGAGGGCTGCAGGCAAGGGTGGCGTTGGTCTCGGGCAGGGTATAAGGGTCTCCCAGGGGGCATGAGGGGGCGGACCACGCCTCTAGGACGGGCACGCACTGGGGCACGGCCGGGCACACACCGTCCACGCAAGGGATGTCTACCATTTGACACACGTGGCTGGCGGCGCACTCCACCTCCTGCAGCAAACACACACCCTCTGTCAGACACACACGCACACACACACACACACACACACACACACACACACACACACACACACACACACACTCACACACCCACACACACACACACACACACACACACACACACACACATACACACTTCAATAAGTCGGGAAAGTTGTCCAGAATCAGATTACGTGGAGCGAAAATATTGCGAGAAGAATCACAAACATGAAAGTATTACATGAAATATTAATGTTTCTATTCCATGTCCAGCGCGGGGCGGGACAGGACGGGGCGGGACGGGGCGGACACCTGTATATACCTCTCCCGCCCACCGCCCACTGTCATCTCAACACACTCCTCCGCTACTCTCATTCTACGCCCTCCGCCTCTTTTTACCCCACTCTTGGTAGGACAACAGGCAAGGCAAGTGTGTCGGCCTGCTTCCAGATGTCGTGACGAAATATTACGTTATCATGCTGGAAGTGCAACGTTAGAGAGACAAAAGTGACCGTTGTGTCGGGAATTACTATTGGAAATGAAAGGCTGTGAGTTACTGTATTGGATGTTAGGTGTAATGACGCTTGAGAGAGAGAGAGAGAGAGAGAGAGAGAGAGAGAGAGAGAGAGAGAGAGAGAGAGAGAGAGAGAGAGAGAGAGAGAGAGAGAGAGAGAGAGAGAGAGAGAGAGAGAGAGAGAGAGAGAGAGAGAGAGAGAGAGAGAGAGAGAGAGGAGAGAGAGAGAGAGAGAGAGAGAGAGAGAGAGAGAGAGAGAGAGAGAGAGAGAGAGAGAGAGAGAGAGAGAGAGAGAGAGAGAGAGAGAGAGAGAGAGAGCGAGAGCGAGAGCGAGAGCGAGAGAGAGCGAGCGAGAGCGAGAGCGAGAGAGAGAGAGAGAGAGAGAGAGAGAGAGAGAGAGAGAGAGAGAGAGAGAGAGAGAGAGAGAGAGAGAGAGAGAGAGAGAGAGAGAGAGAGAGAGAGAATTAGAGAGAGAAAGAAAAAAGAGAATACAGCAACGAGACCTGCTTCACTTTTCTGGCAACACTGTCGTCGGTGTTCGGTGCTCGCCTTGCTGTCAGGTTTCATGCGTCAGCGGTGCCCTTGACTTGAGGCTGAACAAGCAAACAAAGCAAACTAAAGGTAAGTAAACAAACTTGGTGTTCGCTCCTGAGGCGGAGTTTCAAATTCCGTCACATCACCTTGAGCAGAGTGCGTGGCGGTGCGGTGAGGTTAGTGTTATCATCATTATCTTTATTATTATCATCATTATTATTATCATTATTATTATTATTATTATTATTATTATTATTATTATTATTATTATTGATTATTATTTCTATTAATATCAACATCAATTTTAGTATCGTAACGGATCAAACTTTTTACTTTGATCACAGAAGGCAGAAGAAACGGTTCTATAGTAAGTTATTTTTGAAGTTCTATAACCCACCGCTGGGCACGAGGGGCGGGGCGGGGCGGGGCGGGGCGGGGCACGAGGGGCGGGGATGGGCATGTCAAGGGATGATGGTCGCGTCACCTTCCGCTGCTGTTCGTTCCCTCAGTGTCACCTTCCACACGGGACAAGGGACACCGCCGCCGCGCCTCTAGTGCTAAGTCCACGCCACCATTTGTCAAGATTATCGGTGGGTTGGTACGATCCACCAAGATGGATTGAGTCCGCAAGATGGATAATGCTTCTTTGAACACACGTGAGGGAGCTAGGTGAGCGGGGACGGCAGGAGCGACGAGCATTGGTGATAATCATGAGTCGCGCTGGGACGCCAACCTCCAATGTCGTTTTGAATAAATGAAGGAAAATCAGAAGCAGAAACAGCAACGTCGACGGGAAATTAAAGAGAAAAACTGGAGCATGAGCGGGTGAGGCGAGGCGGATGTTGTCTTTCCTAACAAACACGTGGACAGTGCGTGTTGTAGTGTTTGATTTATGACTTCTTTCTGATAATAGGATTTATTTTCATTTCTCGCGTCTCCTTCACCAAGTCCCACGTCGCCCCGCAGCACCAAGCAGGGAGGCGGAGGCTGAGCGGAAAGTTACCGTCATGTAGTTCTCAGCGACTTCCTCACATTAAGTCCTTGGCAACATTTTTCTCGCATCGTGAAGTGCTTGGACATAAGTCACACGCCCTTTTCTTGCTACTCCGGATATAGACCCATTAACACCGGGAAACACAGCCAAATGCAACAGCCAGGCTATGACAGCTCACATTCCCTTGTTTCCCCGCCAGCTCATATATCAAACAACCCGTAAAGAAGGAGGAGGAATATTTAGCTAAACAGTGCACCGTCTGACTAACTTTGGATTCGAACTCAGAGCAGCAGCATTTTGACTACGACCATCAACACAACACCAAGGAGACAAAAGAAAAACAAAAACACATCAACATCACACAACACACTATCAAGGAGGCACCCACCTGGCAGGGATCCCGGCACTGGCAGAGGGGACAGGCGGTGACAGGGTCCAGCACGAAGCCATAATCACATCCCAAGCGACACAGCATCTCACCGCATCCTCTCTCCACACGCTGCCTGTCACACACCACTAACTCCCGCGATGACGCCCTGGGGGGAAGGAGAGTTCAAGGTCACAGAGTTATAGGAGGAAGGAAGTCGAGATGATGAGCCTCTCGTGGATAAAATGTTAATGTTATGAGTCGTTATTAAAATGTCAAGTGTCGGGGTTTGTGGGGAGGGAAGAGGAGGGGAGGAGGAGGAGGACGTCAAGGACATTAAAGGTTAAGGATGTAGGATCTGGGGATGAGGTCAAGGTTAGCAATAAACCCTCCTTCAGTAGCAGCAGCAGCAGCAGTCTGGAGTGTGGGAGGTTCTCGTTTTACACAAGTATTGATCAATTTTTTTTATTTATATATATTTTTTCCCCTCTTCATGTGACTATTTTTGGTTCCAGTAAGACAGTGATACTTTTTTAGAATCCTTTGAAGATGTATTGTTTTTATTACACTGTCATTCATGCGGGGCCAAGGGGGACGGGGCGGGGCGGGGCGGGGCGGGGCAAGGGATGGGGAGGGGAGAAGGAGGGGGAGGGGGAAGGGGGAGTTGATCTACAGAATGTGTCCTAAGTTTGAGGACACTTTCCGGGGGAGTCAGAGTTAGTCCTCTCATGCGGGAATATTTTAGGAGAGAGAAGAAAAAAAAAGCTTAAGTGGCAGGAATGTCAATTATATAAAACGAGATCGCGTATTCCATTTCGAAATTTGATGGAGGAGGAGGAGGAGGAGGAGGAGGAGGAGGAGGAGGAGGAGGAGGAGGAGGAGGAGGAGGAGGAGGAGGAGAGGGTGGTGGTGGTGGTGGTGGGGGTGGGGGTGGAGAAGAAGGTAAAACGAGGAAGGGGAAGGAAAAGATAAGTGAAGAGAGGAAAAGAGGAGGAGGAGGAGGAGGAGGAGGAGGAGGAGGAGGAGGAGGAGGAGGAGGAGGAGGAGGAGGAGGAGGTTGAAGAGGAGCAGAGGTCGGACTGCGATGAGGAGGAAGAAGATGATGAATTTAGTAAGGACGAGAGAGTGGAAGAAGAAGAGGAGAAGAAGAAGAAGAAGAAGGAGGAGGAGGAGGAGGAGGAGGAGGAGGAGGAGGAGGAGGAGGAGGAGGAGGAGGAGGAGGAGGAGGAGGAGGAGGAGAAGGAGGAAGAAGAAGAAGAGGATACTCACTTTGTGCCGGGAACTTGTGTACCGAAGTCGTCAACACACCAGCATTGCCCGAGGGTGTTGCATTGCACTGGTAGGTAGGCGCCGTTCTCGTCACAGGCGGGGGTGGGCACGGCCAAGGTCACGCCCTCCAGCTCTACCAGGTCACGCAGGTACTCACACACTGCAGGTCAGGTCAGGTCAAAGGAACACATGTTAGGATACGATGGAAATGTAAGAGTAAAGGAGTTTTAGAGAATAGTTTGATCCTGTAGTGTGTGTGTGTGTGTGTGTGTATGAATTATTAGGTAAGCTATGAAGAGTCAGCTAGCGTCAGTAAGTGTTTGGTGTTCCCTTCAAGCTGCACCGTCAAGACTTTCAATGAAGTTCAAGCTTTTCACTTCTCAAAGCAGATTTATGAGACGTTCGGTGGAGAATAAACACCAAGAAATTAGATCTGCCTTTCAAGTGGCTTCAAAAAGACGAGAGGCAGAAGGAAAATGAGGCTTTTTCTACCTGTGGAATAAGAAACGAGAGAAACCCGTAAGGGGATCTAGGAGTTGTGTTTTACATTTTACACGGAAACACGAGGAACAAGAACTTATCATTTCGTGCTGTAAAAGGAAGAGGAAGGAAATACACATGTACTGTAAAATAAAGAGGAAAAAAGTACCTGAATACTGTGAAAAGAAAGGGAAAGGAAAAACTAACTTCATGGTAAGAAATAACGTGGAAAAAACAAACAACCTCATAAGGAAGATGATGATCGTGGAAGCTGTTTCACTTAACAAGACAAGTAACACTCTTCATTTTGTATTGTAATTAAAGTAGAAATACTCTACATCATGTCTGCAATGTTTGAACAAGAACCAGCTCTAACCCCGCACCTGGGGCCTGGCGGGGCGGGGCGGGAAAGTGGAAGACGCCAAAACGAGAGACCAAGACCAGCCTTTGGCATCAACAGTTTGGCAGAGAGGAAAGTTGTGAGGCGGTCGAATGAACGTTGAAAAAAAACAGCAAAGACCAGAACACACCTCAAGGGGGAGTTGAGGAGTGTGTGTGTGTGTGTGTGTGTGTGTGTGTGTGTGTGTGTGTGTGTTGTGTGTGTGTGTGTGTGTGTGTGTGTGTGTGTGTGTGGAGGTGGAATGGAGGGAGATTACTCACTGGTTGGTCCCTGCAGGAGGCCGTGTTCTAAAGGCAGGTTCTGGGGCGGCACGCAGGATGGGCCGCACCCTGGCACGACGCAACACTTGAGGTCATCACCACACTCAGAGTCAGCGGAGCACCGTTGACCTCCACACAACTCCGCGCTTGCTGACCTCACGAAAGGACACTGGCCGGGCTTGGTGGCCTCTGCAGGGGATAAAAGAAGAGTTTAACATGTGACTGAACTATGTATAAGGAGACAGACTTGATGCTGAGGAAAGAGAGGAAGAAGGCGAGAGTACAAAGGCTCACAAGGTGTAGAAAATATTTTGTGTTCGTAATTCACTGTCATCTCATTAATGTACTTTTTGCCGCCATAATCCGACATTAAGACAATGCCACCTGTACCCTCGGTCGGCGGGGTGGGGTGGGGTGGGAGGGGTAGGAGGGGTGACCCAGCCGACCGCCGAACCGTTGAGGTGGAAGCGACGCAAACAAACAGAAAGTGAATTCCCGTTGTCAGCGGAATTCTGGTGTTGAAGTTAAATTTTCTGTTCTCCTCCAGTAACGTGAAGGAAGAGAGAGAGAGAGAAAAAAAAAACCCTCCCCCAGAAATAAATTACTGATAAGAGAATTGCAATGCGCAGCGCCGGGGTGACATTTTCCCCACTATTTTGCAGGTGAGGCAAGACGCACAAAAATGAAGCATAAATCGCGGAACATAATCGTAATTGCACCCACCGTCAATTTATGGAGAGCGGGAGTGTGTGACGTCATGAATCAACACTGAAAACAATTACATCCACCACCACTGCTCGACGCTGGAGTGGAGGAGGAGGGAGTGGGAGGGATGGAAGGGATGAGACGGGGACAAGAGAATGTATCCGAGGGGAGGAAACGAAGGGAGGAAAGAGTGAAGGTAGGCGACGGGAGAGGGGAGAGAGGGAAGAGGCGACTATTTCAAACGCTAAAATTACAGGATCAAGCGAAGGGGAACTAGTGAAGCATTCGTTGAGTTCAGTTTACCATAATGAATATGTAACTTTCTTGTGCTTGTCCTTCTCTAGCTTGGAATACCGGTGGTGTGTGTGTGTGTGTGTGTGTGTGTGTCTTTCTCTCTCTCTCTCTCTCTCTCTCTCTCTCTCTCTCTCTCTCTCTCTCTCTCTCTCTCTCTCTCTCTCTCTCTCTCTCTCTCTCATCAAACGTCAAGTTATAAAAAATGAAAGCGTGACAGCAGGTGCAACAAAGACAACACTTGGGACAGGGAAGCCAACAGGAACATTACAAACAGCTGGCATGGAAAATTGAAAGGAGCTGGAATCGAAAACGCAAACACACACAGACACAGACACACACACAAAAAAAAATCAAAGCAATTGGAACCAGGTAATGAAAGCACAGATGGAATGAGGACAAGAAGGGTTAACTCCGCCCCTCCCCCTCTCCCCAAAAATAATAAAAAGTTCCCCAATAAACACATGCTTACAAACTCAGGTTACACCCAATTAATGGATACAAAAAAGATAGCGATAAAACACTGATGTGGACAGGTGCGACGCCAGCCACCTTTAATTAACAACAGGGAAGGAGAGGGAGAAGAAGGAGAAGGAGGAGGAGGAGGAGGAGAGGGAGGATGAGAAGGAGGAGGAGGAGAAGAGAAGGAGGAGGAGAGTAGAGGAGGAGGAGGAGGAGGAGGAGGAGGAGGAGGAGGAGGAGGAGGAGAGGAGGAGGAGAAGGAGAATGAGAAGGAGGAGGAAGAGAAAAATGCAAAGTAGTCACAATAAGCAGACAAGACAGTAAGGAATAATTACCAATAATAGAGACGACGGGGCAGCAGGCTGGTTCCGCGTCAGGGTCAGCAGGTGGTGTGCACATGTGATCACTGGGGCAGGGCGTGTCGGGGCCGCACACCGCCACCACGCCGCCCACAGACAAGGGCGTGAGGTCGTTAGGGCAGGCGGGCAGGGGTGTGGGCGAAGGCGTGGCAGCGGTGGTTGTGGAGGTGGTGATGGTGGTGGAGGGGTGAAGCAGTTCGTCTGAGTCGTTAGATAAACCTGAGAGAGAAAAGAAAGAAAGAAAGAAAGAGTAAATTAATGTAACTATAATATAAATAAATGTTACCTTGTATTAAAATTATTGTGAAAAGTTAAAATACCGAATAGACTGAAATACGGGAAGAGAAAAGCAATTAATTCAAAAAGGTTAAAAGCAACAGAATAAAAATGCAACAAACAGGCAAAGAAAAAGAAACTTAATTGCAAACTGGAAGGAAAAGAGGAATGACTAAAAAAAAAGGAGAAGAGGAATGACTCTAAAAATAAGGGGACTAAGTATTATGTAAATGACAGAGTTAATGCTTTGAAACAGGAAGGAGGAATGGAACTAAACACTCAAAAAACGGACGCAACACAATGCATCTCTATTACAAGAACACGTAAAACAACACACACACACACACACACACACACACACACACACACACACACACACGATAAAAACATAAATTACTAGAAAATCAAAAATAAACGAATGGAAATACAAAAATAAAAAAATTAATTTAACTCACACATTGGGACAGCAGAGCACTGGGGACCCTCACAGCCTGGATCAGTTCTCATAACACAGGTAGATGCGTGTGGACAGGTAAGCTCTTCACAGGGGTCATCACAGGTACAGGTGGGGCAGCCTCCCGCGTCCAGCTGGTAACCATATTCGCAGGAGGCCGTGCATAGCAGCTCCCCCTCGCACGCCCGCCTTGCCTCCACGCCTGCACAGAGGGAGGGTGTGGTAAGTGGGAGTCTAGGTTTAGTGTGTGTGTGTGTGTGTGTGTGTGTGTGTGTGTGTGTGTGTGTGTGTGTGTGTGTGTGTGTGTGTGTGTGTGTCTGTTCCTAAGGGCACACCTACCACTTACTTCTACCCTAATAATATACAAAAAACACCCCAGTAATTAAACACAAATGTATGTTGTGTCAGGTTAAAGCAAAATATCTCAGTTTCTACTAAATACTCTCTCTCTCTCTCTCTCTCTCTCTCTCTCTCTCTCCTCTCTCTCTCTCTCTCTCTCTCTCTCTCTCTCAGCAAGGGTAACGTAGAGTGCAAACCAGACAAGCAAATTAATGGAACCGTATAGCATTACTTTTGTCTCACCCTTCCGTGCCGGGTCGAGAGAGAGAGAGAGAGAGAGAGAGAGAGAGAGAGAGAGAGAGAGAGAGAGAGAGAGAGAGAGAGAGAGAGAGAGAGAGAGAGAGAGAGAGAGAGAGAGAGAGAGAGAGTGAGAGTGAGTGTGTGTGTGTGTGTGTGTGTGTGTGTGTGTGTGTGTGTGTGTGTGTGTGTGTGTGTGTGTGTGTGTCACCTGACAACACTTAACAACTAATCGGCTGAAGTGAATGTGGCAGGTGAGACAGGAAGGGAGGGAGGGAGGCAAGGAGGGAGGGAGGGAGGGAGGGAGGGAGGTGGTAATGGAAGGTGGGAGGGAGGGAAGGTGGTAATGGAAGGAGGGAGGGAGGGAGGTGGTAATGGAGGTAAGGAGGAAAGGAGAGAGGGATGGATTGCAATGGAAATGGAGGAAGGGAGAGATAGAGCGAGAGAGGGAGTGGAAGGGGCAAGGAAGGAGGGGGGTAAGGGGAGGAAAGCAGGGAGAGAGGTGGAAGGGAGATGGAAGGGAGGTGGAAGGGAGGAGGAAGGGAGGAGGAAGGGAGGAGGAAGGGAGGAGGAAGGGAGGAGGAAGGGGGGAGGAAGGGAGGCGGAAGGGAGGCACAGTCCATTAACAGCCACTTTCTCTCACAACACTAATTCTATCTACGTCCTGAAGTAAATTAATGTACTAAGGAAGAAGAAGAACAACAACAACAACACACACACCACACACACACACACACACACACACACACACACACATATCCCTTTATACCTAACTCCAACCCTTCATTTGGGATTCAGTATTTAATCTTCCTTCGAACTTTCTTTCTCTTCCTCCTCTTGACAGACAATTAATACTTGCCTTGCTGCTGCACTGATCTTCCTCTCCCTCCCTCCACACACACACACACACACACACACACGCTACTCACCCAACACAGACTAAAGAAGAAAGTTTAAAAGTTGTCTTATATGCGGCATCAACTTCACTAATAGAAAAAAACTTTACACCAAAACTCACGCGTCTCATTATCACAGGAAACCTCGTGGGCAGCGCCGAGGGAGCGAGGCACTTTGTTTCCCTGCGGATCGACACACCAGCAGATGAGTCCGTTCCTGGAGCACTGTCTGGCCAAGTAGAGCCCGTCCTCCTCCCGGCACTGTGGCACGTAACCCTTCCCGCGGCGCTCCGTCACCACTAGGAGCTCAGCGATCATCTTCTGCTGCAGACACGCTGAAGGAGGCAGTGAAGGAGGGAATTAGAAGGTAAGATACTCGTGGTTGGTGAGGTTTTTATATATATTGGTTTGTTTGTGTGTGTTTGAATGTCTGCCCATCTCACACACACACACACACACACACACACACACACACACACACACACACACACACACACACCTGTCAGGTTAGCCGGCTGGACACAGTGTTGGCCGCAGATGTCCGAGATGCAACATTTCTGAGTGGATGGACACTGTAGGTCATGAAGGCATGAGGCGCCGCACCTCATCTCCTCCTCCTCACCCCCTACACTCACCACACCTCCCCTCCCCTCGACCGGACACTGACCTGGCTTCTTCAACTCGTCCACAGCTGCACAACACACACCATAGTCTCGCCCTGCAACATGGATAAATATTCAGACCATAACCCAGTATATCCCGCCTTGAACCTACACATAATATTACTGAGCCTTAGCCACACGATCCTTGCTGACAGTCTATGCGACCCTAAACACACCACAAAAGCATGTCACGCCCTCTTTAACACGTCTGCCTCGCGCTATAAGGTAAGGAAGGGTGAGCTGTGTGGCTTAAACGAGATGATACACTAGATATGAACACGCGCGACTCAGTGTAAGTGAGACAAGGGGTCGGCGTGGGTAAGAACAAGTGGATTTGTGCCCACTACTCACTAAAAATAAACGCTTCTGGGAAAGTTTCATTCTCCTGAGGGTGAAAGAGAGAGGAAAAAATCTACACGAGGGAGGGATAAAAATGTCACTCCTAATGTGGTTATTTCAGTAAGTTTTCACAATTAGGCAGATATATAACTTTCTATTTCTTTCTATGATATAATTATTAAATCACTCCTAAAAGTTTAATCCCATTTCAGACAAGAAGAGTTTTGAGGCTGCTCTAGAAAACTCAATTATTATTAAATTTAAGATAATTTACCACGTCAAGGAATTTTATCAGTCTGTCCTTTCTTTCCCCAATGCTCAGGAAAACAACGCATCAAAACAGGGAGTCACTAATACTTTTGGCATCAATAGCACTTATTACCACTTAACACCCATTACCACGATTATCACCAATTACCACGATTATCACCAATTACCACATTTAACACCCATTACCACCTTTCTCACCCATTACCATTACCACCTTTGCCACCTACCTGTGGAGACGTCACACTTGTAGAGAGGTGGGCAGGATGGAGTGCCTGGGTCGTTGCCACACAGGAAGGGTCGTTGCTGCCCTTCCCCCATCATCAGCGGCTCACCCATAGCACACAGGCTGGATAGGCTGCGAGGCTTCTTACCTGAGAGGGGAGAGGAAGCAGAATTGCGTTACTATATGAAGCTGTCTCGGTACTTTACGAATCTGTTTTCCTTGGTTTATTTGTCTGCTTGCTAGTGAGGTTGATGAACATATTTTTCTCGTCTCCTGCTACTACACATAATTTTAAATGGGGTTCTGTATACTGTTTTCCTTATCTCTCTCCTCTTTCTACTTGTATATATGATTGCTAGTGAGGGGTTTAATGTACTTACTTCCTTACCTTTTTGTAGTATGTTAAGTTGTTAGGTTAAGTTAGGTTAAGTTAGGTTAGGTTAGGTTAGGTTAGGTTAGGTTAGGTTAGGTTAGGTTAGGTTATTATCATTAAACATAGTCGCTCTCCTCTCTATGTATGTGTTGTGTCGTTATGTTTCTGTATACATTTTTCAGACCTCGTTTAGCTGTCACTGAGGTTAGGTATGTATACTTCCCCCCCTTCCCCCCCTTTCCACCCCTTCCTACCCCCTCGTGTACACTCAGCTGTCAATGCGGGTTATGTGTACTTTTCCCAGCTTAGTGTACACTTAATTAGAGTCAAAGTTGAGCGTATCCGCGTTGTGCCTGACCTGAGGTGCGCGAAGGATTAAAAATGCTAGTTAATCAGGTTATTTTTTTTTATTTTATGACAAGGCGCATGGTTCTTTGTGTGTGTGTGCATGTGTGTGTGTGTGTGTGTGTGTGTGTGTGTGTGTGTGTGTGTGTGTGTGTGTGTGTGTGTGTGTGTGTGTGTGTGTGTGTGTGTGTGTGTGTGTGTGTGTGTGTGTGTCCTTTGTGACCGGAGTTTTGATTAAGCCAACGAAATAAAAAGCAAAAAATGAAAAAAGAGAGAGCAAAGTCTGCCTTGTAATTCCAGTTGGTTGTATAAAGAGACGAAACAAAAAATAATATCCGTGTACTCTATTGAATAAGAAGGATGAATATTCAGCCCCAGAGCACCGAGGCGGAGGAAAAATTACAGCTCTTACCTACAACCCGAAAGGAAGACGAGGAAGAAAAAAAAACATCATCTCTTGTACCGATAAAATATTAATTAACTCGTTCATTTAGCTTGTTATCCAAGAACAAACATAATTCTATTGAAAACGTAACATTTTCTTTTCCATGCTTACATTAAACTTTTTTCTTTCTTCTATAATTTTGAGCAACCTTCCTTCTTTCCTTCCTCCCGCCTTGCAACGCTACGTGAGGGAAAAAAAAACACGCACACACACACACGCTTTCTTTCACTTATACTCGTAGCGAACAAAAACA
Source organism: Metacarcinus magister (assembly GCA_029783475.1). Lineage (NCBI taxonomy): Eukaryota > Metazoa > Arthropoda > Malacostraca > Decapoda > Cancridae > Metacarcinus > Metacarcinus magister. Next base: position 5,705,341 of record JAPQNM010000015.1, read on the forward strand.
AATAAATACGAAACAACTCACATATTTGCCAGTCTTGTACGAGTGAAAACAACACATTCAGGGCACGTACTTTAACGATTCCTCATTCCAGAGTAACCACCTCCTCCTCCTCCTCCTCCTCCTCCTCTTCCTCCTCCTCCTCCTCCTCCTCCTCCTCCTCCTCCTCCTCCTCCTCCTCCTCCTCCTCCTCCTCCTCCTCCTCCTCCTCCTCCTCCTCCTCCTCCTCCTCCTCCCTCCTCCTCCTCCTCCTCCTCCTCCTCCTCCTCCTCCTCCTCCTCCTCCTCCTCCTCTTCTGAAACACGCCACCGTAACTTAACTGACAATCTATTCTGTATATTTTTCTTCAGTGCTCGTGATTGGTGGTCGTGTTAGGGGAGAGTCTCTGTGATTGGTGGTTTCAATGTTCTGAGACTGACCTTGAGCTGGTCTCCCTTCGCTTTTAGGATTTGAATTACGTTAACTCTGCGTTGCGATAACCATGAAAATATACATCATGCAAAAAGACAAGACAAGACAATTTCAAATATAATATGTGACGTCATAAGGTAACGGTTTTGTTTTGAATATCACCAACGGAGGAAGTTACAATAAAGGCGATAGAGTTACGACCTCCATTGGGATTTATAATGTTGTAAATACTTTCGAGTGTACGCCCCCCGAGCCAACCTTTACCTGGCCTGGTCGCACATCAGTAAGGTTGGAAGAACACTGCTACTCTATTCCCTACGCGTTGTAAAAGGACCGCTAAAAGGCACCGAGTAAGGGGACTGGGGAGACCATTCACTATTATATTTCTTCTTACTATGACAGAAAGGCGTAGAAAAGGAAGGGAGAAAGGGAGGGAGGATTAAGTTTACCCAGAATCCTATATTAACACCTTATCTACGTCTAAAATATAAAATCAAGCGATACTGACCAACACATAATAAAAAAAAAACAATGAACAACTAAATAATATATGAATAATTCGTTACATGTTCAAAAAGAGAGAGAGAGAAAAAAACATTGCTACTATTCAAACAGATTCTGGTATTCTTAAAAGGTATTCATTTTCATATTGTTGACTAAAGGAATATTGAAGGGTCGGGGATTCAAGGCAGGAGTGAATGTGAGGTAGAGGAGAGTGTAGGACTGCAGGACAAAATGTAAAACCAGAAAAAAGGCAAAGTCAGGTTTTCGTAGTGACATTCATTCTCTCTCTCTCTCTCTCTCTCTCTCTCTCTCTCTCTCTCTCTCTCTCTCTCTCTCTCTCTCTCTCTCTCTCTCTCTCTCTCTCTCTCTCTCTCTCTCTCTCTCTCTCTCTCTCTCCAATGGGAGGTAAAATCTGCCTCCACTATCACTCTTCGATTTCAGCAGTTGTTAACTTCGCTCCATTACTCTCTCTCTCTCTCTCTCTCTCTCTCTCTCTCTCTCTCTCTCTCTCTCTCTCTCTCTCTCTCTCTCTCTCTCTCTCTCTCTCTCTCTCTCTCTCTCTCTCTCTCTCTCTCTCTCTCTCTCTCTCTCGTTCTGTTTCTCTCACTTTTGCTGCTATCTTTCCTTATCGTTCTCTCATTTATCTTCCTATTTCTCGTCTCCCTTAACTGCTGTCTCTCTTTACCTCCTTTATTTCCTCCATCAATTACGACTCTTCCTTCCACTTTTCCTCCGCTCCTCCTCCACATTTTCCTTATTTTCCTCCGCTTCTTTTCCAAAACTCACTCCCACCTCTTGATTCAGTCTTAGTATTTTTTTTTCCACTCATATTTGTTATTCTCTGTTTCATGATTTATGCAATGATTCTCTTTCTTCTCTCCCTCCTCTTCCTTTTCCTCTTTTTCTATTATTTTTGTTGCATTAGTATCCTCTTCTTCCTCCTCCTCCTCCTCCTCCTCCTCCTCCTCCTCCTCTCCTCCTCCTCGTCCTCAAATACCTCTAACACTGTTTTGTTTTTCTTCTCTCTTTTTATTCTTTTTATTTACATAATTTTTCCACGGATGTTAACTCTCTACGTACATTAAGGTGTGTACACAACATTTGTTCTGTGTGTGTGTGTGTGTGTGTGTGTGTGTGTGTGTGTGTGTGTGTGTGTGTGTGTGTGTCGACGCTACACAATTAACATCACCTTTCCCTGCGTGTCCTGCAACGTGCTTCACTGACTTTCAACATTTTATCATTAATCTACGACTCCTTTCCATATTTAGCAACATTTTCCAATAACCTGCGAGGCCTTTCCGTCAACTACATATTATTTTTCCTCATTTCCCAGCGCTTGACATGCTTACAAAACCCTTCACTGACCTTTCAACACTCTGCCATTACCTTTACCTTACCTTCCCATGTCACGCAACACCTTTCCCTGACCTGCAACTATTTTTCCTTCCTCGCAGTACTTTTTTTCCCAGTGAGTCACAGTGAATCAGCCCTGCAAATCCTCCAAGCCTTCCTCCCCCCCCCCACACACACACAAACAAGCATACACACACAAGCACAGACACACACATAACTATTCAGTTAGGTAAGAGCAGCCTCGGTTCCCCTAGAATAAAAGAAAGAAGTGTCTCTGTTTTATACAAAAAAAAAAAAAAAAGATTTGCGTTCTACATCCTGCCTGGAAAACAAAATTGCATCTACTCTGTTCTATGTAGAAAACAAAAATAAAATCAGAAAAGGAATACCAGCTGTTCTCTTGGGTAACTATTTGGCTTGACTAGTGTATAGAGGGGAAAAAAAAATACATCTTTTACCATATAAGACAAATAAAACATTGAATTTTCTGTCCAGTCTGGAAATATAAAAAAAATGTTGGGTCTGTGTATCCTATTTAGAAAACGATAAGCGACACATTTTTTCTCTTTATGCGATGAAATAATGACCGGTTTTGTCATGACGTAATTGCTTACTGCCTTTGTCTGTGTCTGTCTCTCTCTCTCTCTCTCTCTCTCTCTCTCTCTCTCTCTCTCTCTCTCTCTCTCTCTCTCTCTCTCTCTCTCTCTCTCTCTCTCTCTCTCTCTCTCTCTCTCTCTCTCTCTCTCTCTCTCTTGCACAAAATAAAACAAATACATATCGTATGAGAAACATGGCAAGCTTCCTCTCTCCTGTCTAGCCAAACGCAGGTCTAAAATGTTCTTCCTAGATATAATCAGTCTCCTCGCTTGTCCTATCAAGGTACACGTCAGCCTACTCCTGCCTACATGATTTGGCAATTAAGGGAAGATGAAGGATGGGGAGGAGAGAGAGGAATTGATGAATGCTACAAGGAAGGAGGGAGAGGGAGGGTGAGGGAGGCAAGGAAGGCAAGAGAAATTAAACTCTACAATCAGTGTTCTGGTGTGTTTTAAGGTACAATTATATCTTGATTTCTAGAACTTGTACAACTCTGACGGAATGTAGTGAATGATTGCAGGATATTGTGTTGTGTTGTGTTGTGTGTGTGTGTGTGTGTGTGTGTGTGTGTGTGTCTTTCAACCCCTCACTGTGGTCTTTCCCGTTCTGATAGGTCACGTCGCCACTAGGAACGAACAGACAATCCCACCACTGAATAATGTTATGTTATTTACGTGGCATCAGTCAGACCCAAGAGGAAAGAAACCAGCCAGCCAGCCACCCACCCACCCGCCCTGATACTTATTTCATGGACCCAGTACGCTACATTAGTGAAAGGAAGATAGATGCAGCTCCACCACACGCAGGGAAATAGATACTAGCTAAGCGGAGTAAAGTGGAAGAGGCATAAGTAATTCTAAATGATAAATAGTACACGAAGAAAAAAATTAAAACGGAAATCATATTGAACCAAGAAAAAAATAAAATAAATAAAACGTGACAAGAGACGAGCAGCAGATAACCACACTAAGAATAATCACCACAGAAGTACATAATAACAACCACATCAATCAATAACCGCCCCCACCCCTAGATATGAAACCCCTTTTTGCACTTACATGTTGGCAGGGGTGAGCAGGGTTCCAAGTCACAGGGTTCCTTCTCTAGGGTGCAGGCAGTGTCACCAGGGCAGGTCACATACCGGCAGGGGTCATGACACTGACACAACGGACATCCCTCCTCATCTAACTCAAACTCATAAGGGCACAGCATACGGCACTGATAGGCTGCACAGGGACGAGGAGCTGTAGAGGAGGAGGACGAGGAGGAGGGAGAGAAGGAGAATATTAATCTTATGGGGAGGAGGGAATATGAGACTAGAGAGTGTTAGGTTCAAAGGGTGTTTAGGTAGAAGTTGCTGAGAATAATCAAAGGGGTTCCAGGAAGCGACAATGTATATACACAAGGGAGGAGAATGTTAGGGTGTTAGGGTGTGGTGTATTGGGGAATAAAAAAACATCGGGTATTGGCTGGGGATGGAAGGGTGTTAAGGTGAAGAGGTGAAGGGTGTTGGGGGAAGCTTAACACAGGGGGAAGACATAAGGCGTGGGGAGTGAGTGGGGAGTGAGTGGGGAGTGAGTGGGAGTCAGTGGGAGGATGGCTTAACTGTGTGGGAAGGAGTGGCTTTGTATATGTGTGTGTGTGAGAGAGAGAGAGAGAGAGAGAGAGAGAGAGAGAGAGAGAGAGAGAGAGAGAGAGAGAGAGAGAGAGAGAGAGAGAGAGAGAGAGGAGAGAGAGGAGAGAGAGAGAGAGAGAGAGAGAGGAGAGAGAGAGAGAGAGAGAGAGAGAGAGAGAGAGAGAGAGAGGAGAGAGAGAGAGAGAGAGAGAGAGAGAGAGAGAGAGAGAGAGAGAGAGAGAGAGAGAGAGAGAGAGAGAGGAGAGAGAGAGAGGAGAGAGAGAGAGAGAGAGAGAGAGAGAGAGAGAGAGGAGATGAGAGAGAGAGAGAGAGAGAGAGAGAGAGAGAGAGTGAGTTGGACGTGAGTGGATGAGTGAAGGAAAGACAGGTGAGGGGAAGGATGGAGGTGAGAGGAAACAAAGGAAGAAAACATGAGGAAAAGGGAAAGTGGAAGGGACGAGGTGAGTGGAAACAGACATGAGGATTAGGAAAACAAAAGGGAAACAAATGTGTAAAAGGAAAAGGAAGAGGAGGAAAAGGAGGAAAAAAGAATATTCATAATTATTTACAACTACGAAAATAATGCTAATAATTTCTCTATCACTACTACTACTACTACTACTACTACTATTACTACTACTACTACTACTACTACTACTACTACTGTTACCTCTACTGCTACTGTAAATATTGAAAAACACTACAAAACCGTACATACAATGGGCAAGGAAGGAAGGCAGCAGTGTATCCCAAAGGCCAATATTTCACGTAACTTTTAGCATTTCACGCACAATTTCATTTTCCCATAAAACAAACAAGTATTTCAACTATAAAACCGGTAATACACACGGCTATATGTATGTATGTATGTGTATATATATATTTATTTATAATTTACTTTGCCAGTTTGCACTTCTCAAACTTTTATACTTTTTTTTAATTTTTATTTCCGCCATCACCAGCACAGTACACACACACACACACACACACACACACACACACACACACACACACACACACTAAAACAAAAGATATCTACCCAACTTTCCAAACTATATCGATGAAAAATAAAAACAATGCCCCTCGTCTGGCAACACTCCCTGACCCCGCACAGCGTTGCCATACGGTGATCGTCTAATAAATTATGCTTCCTTTCCCCCCATGTCTCGAACCACGCCCTTAGGTATCGCGCCCCTTCACGCCCTTAGGCTGCACGCCCTCCACGCCCACACCACGCACTCCTACGCTCCTTGGACGCTTCTTGCTATACAAAACGTTATAATTAACTGTAAATATGACCTTCCTCTTGGGAAATCATTAAGTGGTGACAAAACACTTGAGGTGAGAGCACACGCACACGCACGCACGCACACACACACACACACACACACACACACACACACACACACACACACACTCTCTCTCTCTCTCTCTCTTATCTACCTATCTATAATTCAGATCTGTAAAGGTGGTAGGTTGGAACACAATCTCTCTCTCTCTCTCTCTCTCTCTCTCTCTCTCTCTCTCTCTCTCTCTCTCTCTCTCTCTCTCTCTCTCTCTCTACTGTGCCATCCTTTCCAATACGTTTTTTCCAGTGAATCAACATAAATATTGTTCTTTATTGTTATAGTATATATCTAACACATAACATTCATCCATTAATTGATATAAGAATAAAATCTACAGTAAATAATCATGTTTTCAAGTCTAATATTTACGTTTGACTTTTTCCTTAACATTTGCATTTATTTGTAGATCATAAATTATTCTTCTTATTTAAACTAACAAACTTCTCGTATTTCTCTATTATTATTTACTTCTCTGTCGCTCAAAAAGTACTAAAAAAAAAAAAAAAATGAAATAGACAAAATAAATGAGTTCTTTCTTTCTTTCTTTTTCTTGCTTTCTTTCTTTCTTTTCCTTGCTTTCTTTCTTTCTTTTCCTTTCTTACTTTTCTTTTTCTCTAAGGTAACACCACCAACCGTCTATTCCCTTATGAAGAATTCCTCCAACGTCACCTTAATTATGCAAGAAATATAGCTTTGTTTGCATCCTTGCATTTTGGTGTGTAATTCTGGCAGTGTTTGTTTACTTTTTGTATGTTTGCCTGTGTGTGTAGCCATCCGTTTGTGTGTACTTGTGTGTGTGTGTGTGTGTGTGTGTGTGTGTGTGTGTGTGTGTGTGTGTGTGTGTGTGTGTGTGTGTGTGTGTGTGTGTGTGTGTGTGTGTGCATAAGCTCGCTCTCCCTCATACTTAGAATTGCAACTTTAATGTGTGCAAATTACCTTGATGAATAAGACTACATCCCCTCTTTTCTCTCTCTTCTCTCTCTCTCTCTCTCTCTCTCTCTCTCTCTCTCTCTCTCTCTCTCTCTCTCTCTCTATCTATCTATCTATCTATCTATCTATCTATCTATCTATCCTTATCCTCATCTATCTGTCATCCACATCAACTCCAACTCCACTTACAGGAACAGTTAACGAGTTCAATGCTTCGTGCGCGCGTCCCAGGCTGCTCGAGACCCGTCCGCTGGTCCACGCAGAAGCAACGGTCGTTCTCACACTGGACTGAAGCGAAACCACCGTCATTGTCGCAGTCGATCTGAGGCAGCGTGTTGACATCCAGGCCCAAGTCTCGAGCTCTTCTATAGGTATTATCTCTCTTGATCTCGCACACTGGAAAGAGAAGAAAAAAAATAAAGAATGAGTAAATAGATTAGTATATATCCTTATTAATCCTGATGGTGATGATGATGAGTAAGATAAAAAGAGTGATTAGATAAGGGAGTGAGTGAGTAAAATGAATGAAGAGTGAGAGGTACAGAGACGAAGGGAAGTTCAAAGGATGGGTGGAGGAGTGAAAAGGTTAACAAGGATAGGGAAGAAAATCTGGAAGTGTGAAAGAGAGAGAGTGAAGGTTAGAGGATAGGAGAGAGAGGATAGGAGAGAGAGGATAGGAGAGAGAGAGGATAGGAGAGCAGATCAAGGTGCATTGGGGGGGGATCAGGGAGGTAATTAAGTGGGGGGGAGGTAAGAAGGGAGAGAAGATGGATTAGGGAGTAAGTGAGCGAGAGCGAGAGAGAGAGAGAGAGAGAGAGAGAGAGAGAGAGAGAGAGAGAGAGAGAGAGAGAGAGAGAGAGAGAGAGAGAGAGAGAGAGAGAGAGTGTTGTCCTGCTTCATTTTGCACACTGCGGGAGAGTGAGCGTGGCAGAGGGAGAGAGGAGGAGGGAGGAGGAGGAGAAGAGGAGGAGGAAGAGGAGAGGGAGGAGGAGGAGAGGAGAAGGAGGAGGAGAGGAGGGGAAGAAAGGGCGTGGTGGAGCAGGAAGTGGTAGGCAATGCAGATATAAATGAGAGAGAGAGAGAGAGATGAGAGGAGAGAGAGAGAGAGAGAGAGAGGAGAGAGAGAGAGAGAGAGAGAGAGAGAGAAGAGAGAGAGAGAGAGAGAGAGAGAGAGAGAGAGAGAGAGAGAGAGAGAGAGAGAGAGAGAGAGAGAGAGAGAGAGAGAGAGAGAGAGAGAGAGAGGAAATGAGTAATGCAACTGTGGAGGAGAAAACTCTTCAATACTGAATGAAAGCGGAGGAACACCTTTCATGCAGGAGGGAGTGGAGAGAAGAAGGAAGGAGGAGGAGGAGGAACCGGATGGAGGAAAGGAGGAATGAAGACGTGAGTGAGTGGGAGGAGGAGGAGGAGGAGGAGGAGGAAACAGAGGCAGAGGCAGAGGCAGAGGCAGAGGCAGAGGAAGAGGAGAGGAGGAAGAGGAGGAGGAGGAGGAGGGGAGGGAGGGAGAGAAGGAAGAGGAGGAGGACGAAAAAGTTGAATCCTATGAAAAATGCACATAATTAATGCTTAAATCTACATGAGAATTATTAAATACTCAACACACACACACACACACACACACACACACACACACACACACACACACACACACACACACGCTGTCTCTCTCTCTCTCTCTCTCATTATGTATGTACTTGTGTGTTTGTTTCTCCGCTTTGTCAGAATCTCTCTCTCTCTCTCTCTCTCTCTCTCTCTCTCTCTCTCTCTCTCTCTCTCTCTCTCTCTCTCTCTCTCTCTCTCTCTCTCTCTCTCTCTCTCTCTCTGTGCTTATGCATAAATCAACTCATCCTAACTTGATTACCTGCCTCGACTTAGACCAAACGGAATAATACAAGGCCATCAACAACAACAACAACAAAACAACAACAACAACAACAACAACAACAACATAACAACAACAACAATAACGAGACACGCATGAAAGATAAAGTCAACAAGAACAAAGAACAAAGAACAAAGACCCAGAAAAAAAAAAATAATAAATAATAATAATAATAAAAAAAAAAAATGAACCCAACTTCCCACCAAACTTTAATGACTTCGACATATAAAAAAAAATAGAGAGATATAAATGTAGAGAAAAAAAAAGTAAAACAGGTTATTTTTTTTTTATTAATATTCTTCCTCTGTTCTTTTCTTTCACTATTTTTTATTTACTTCCTTTACCTGGGTTTAGGGTAGTGAGGGGGTGGGTGAGGATGGGTATAGGGGGCATGGGGGGGCAGGGGGTAGGGGGTATAGCGGGTCCATGCAAACAGTCTTCCCAGCGGGGCGGGTCACACAGATGCACATGTTTGCCCAAGTGTGTTTGAAGAGCAGCAGCACACGCTCTCAGGTGAGTTTAATAATTAGTGAAGTGTGTTACCTGCAGAGTCTCATCCCCAATGCGTCACCTCTCTCTTTCTCTCTCTCTCTCTCTCTCTCTCTCTCTCTCTCTCTCTCTCTCTCTCTCTCTCTCTCTCTCTCTCTCTCTCTCTCTCTCTCTCTCGCACGTTGTCCCTCCCTCAGACTCTCCTTCCCTTCCATCTTTCATTCATTCATTCATTCTCCATTTTCTTTACTACTCCCTCCCACTCTCTCTCTCTCTCTCTCTCTCTCTCTCTCTCTCTCTCTCTCTCTCTCTCTCTCTCTCTCTCTCTCTCTCTCTCTCTGTTAGTCTGCTGGTCCACGCTGTGAGTCTTTTCCTTAGTGCTTCTTATGGTTTACTTGAATGTGCAGCAGCAGAGGGACTTAGGGAGGGAGGGAGGGAGGGAGGGAGGGAGGGAGGGAGGGAGAGAGGAAGGTAAAGAGGGAAGGAAGGAGGGAAGGTGAGGAAAGGAGGAAGGAAGGAGAAGAATGAGCAACAAAATAAGAGGAAGTGGTGAATAAAAGGATGGAAGGTAAGCAAGAAGGTTTGCGAGGCTAGTAAAGAGAGATGCGAGGGAGGAAAGAAGGAAGAAAAGAATGATGGAAGGAGGAAAGAAGGAAGCAGAGAAGGAAGGAAGGAAGGAAGGAAGGAAGGAAGCACGAGGAGGTAAAGCGTGGGAGGGAAAGTCAAGGATTCAGAACTCAATAGTGACTTCAAGAATTAAACATGAGTTTGGAGTTTGCATATTTCATTCACCATCATATTCCTCCTCTTCCTCTTCTTTCTCCTCCTCCTCCTCCTCCTCTTCTTCCTCCTCCTTGTCATCATCATACTGTTACTGTTACTCTTCTTCCATATCTTCACTTTCTTCCACTTTCTCTAACTCTTTGTGCTCACAACGTACGAAAGAAATGAACTGAAAAAATGGGAAGTTAAACACGGCAAGATCTTTCCGTAGACTTTTTACCCGTGAGTGTGTTTTCTGTGTACGTATGAGAGAGAGAGAGCGAGCGAGAGAGAGAGAGAGAGAGAGAGAGAGAGAGAGAGAGAGAGAGAGAGAGAGAGAGAGAGAGAGAGAGAGAGAGAGAGAGAGAGAGAGAGAGAGAGAGAGAGAGAGAGAGAGAGAGAGAGAGAGAGAGAGAGAGAAATAGAGATATATAGAGAGAGACAAGTACTCCTCTATGATAATTTGAAGCGCCCTTGTGTACAATAGTCGCCGATGTAATACTAACGACACAAATTCGCAGTTAAGGACGGAAAACCCTATATTTGACTAGGAGACTTTCATTCTTAAGTATTCGCTCAGTAGCTAGTCCCTTGCAAAGGTAAGGGAGGGGGGAGGAAGGTGGCTGGGGAGGAGAGTATCTGGGGAGAATCGTTGAGATGCGGAAATATTTGTAGAGGGAGCGATGGTTATGTAGGGAAGTGAGTGGCTGGCTGATTGGATGGTAGGGAGAAGGGTTGGTAGAGAGGATGTGAAAAGGGTGGTGACTAGAGAAGGTAAGAGGAAAGGAAGGTTAGGGGAAAGTGGGAGAAAATGGTGGGGGTGGAAGGAGTGGTAGAGGAGGAGGTGAGGAGGTGAGGGGGTGAGGCAAGCCGGGTCCTGGGCATGAAATCTTAAATAGTGATTCAAAAGCAGCATAAAATATTGAAGGGACTGAGGAAAAGGTTGGAGTGAAGAGGTCTGGGATGGATGCATCTCTCTCTCTCTCTCTCTCTCTCTCTCTCTCTCTCTCTCTCTCTCTCTCTCTCTCTCTCTCTCTCTCTCTCTCTCTCTCTCTCTCTCAGTGAAGCCACAACGCAAGGCAAAAGTGACAGAATAATCTAAATTTAACCCTTTTTTTATCTCCTCCAGCTCTGTGTTTCTCATTTCCTTCTCTTACCTGCATGACTTTCTTACTTTATTTATTATTATTTTTTTTATCTCCGGACACCTGCACTTTCTAAATCTTTCTCTCCTCAAGTGCATAACCTGTTTGCTTATTATCATCGTCATATCTTCCACTTTGTTATCATTTCATTTATACTTCTTGAGGAAACGCTTTCTTACAATTTATTTAACTTTTTTCGTCTCTCGTCCCTTCCCTCTCTCCATCCCTTCTACTCTCACCTTCCCTCTCCTTCCTCTCCCTCTCACCCTCCCTCTCCTTCTCTCCCTCTCCTCCTGGCTGTGTTTACCTCCAGAACAGAAGGACTCGAACTGGTTGGCTGTTTGGCTTTCATTCTTTTCAGTAAACATGTCGTGTGTTTACTTTATTTTGGGAGAGTGTTTGCGCCTTGCTCCCTCTTTCTCTCTCTCTCTCTCTCTCTCTCTCTCTCTCTCTCTCTCTCTCTCTCTCTCTCTCTCTCTCTCTCTCTCTCTCTCTCTCTCAGGGTATAAAAAGTGCAAATGGTCATCCTTCCTCTGTCTTGTTTCACTTGTAGTCTCGTAATTTCCTTCTACATCACCTCCTCTTCCTCCTCTTCTTCTTCTTCTTCCTCTTCTTCTTCTTTTTCCTCTTCTTCTTCTTTTTCCTTTTCTTTCTTTCCCTTCTACACCTCCACTTCTTTTTTTTTCCTTCTTCCACTTCTTCTCCTTTTTCTTTTTACTTCGTTATTTTTCTGGTTCTTCCCTCTTCTTTCCTTATCTTTATGGTTCTTTCCTCCTCCTCTTCCTCTCCCTTCCACACCTATTCCTCTTGCTTTTTTTCTCTCTCTCTCTCCTTCTCCAACTTATTCACAACTCTTTCTTTATCCATCCTTCATTCTTTCTTTCTTTCTTTCTTTTTTTCTTTTTTCTTCCTCGTTTTACCCACTTATGAAAAATTCACTTATGAAAACGTGTTGGCGGTGGAGGAATGTATAAAATATATGCAACACACATACACACACAGACACACACACACACACACACACACACACACACACACACACACACACACACACACACCTAAAGGCCACGTGCAGACTGCTAAACTTTTTCAATCCTTAATTACGTCTTTGTTCTCTGTTGTGAATCTTAACTAAAGGGAATAAAGTTAACAGTTTTGTGCGTGAGGGCGGACAACACACACACACACACACACACACACACACACACACACACACACACACACACACACACACACACACACACACACACACACACACACACACACACACATACACCTAGACATTTTGATACTATTAGGTTCTTTAAGTAAGTTTTAAGTTATAAGTATGTTGTACAAACGAGTGATAAGCTGCTGGGAGAGACTAAGCGTTCCAACAACTCAACTTCAGGAGGAGAAGTTTTTTTTTACTTAAAGGAAGAGGAGGAGGA
>JAPQNM010000015.1:5725304-5732804 GCA_029783475.1 Metacarcinus magister
GTAAAAGTAAGGCTAGAAATAGAATGTTATGCTTCCATTTATATAGATTAAATAAGAGGCGTATGAATATATTAAATAAAAACAAGACGACAATACAAAAAATAAGCATACATATACATTTTTTCTAATTGTATAAACTCATCTAGATAATGAATGACACATGTTGGACAATTTTTCCCGTTGGATTAAAAAATATAAGTGTAAAAATAGATGAGTTTTTTCTGATGTCGGTATGTGATCTATGCCGCGGGATGAGTAATGAACCCTTGACCCGAGGCACCGAGCACTAAATGTGGATGTTTCGCATTCTCAACACCGTCATTTACATTTTACGATCAATACGTGGTTTGATTTCAATTCCACACAGTCCATTCCAGCTTTAGGCACCTCATTCCACACACCGTTCTATATTTGGCCTCCACGCACTCTATTCCACATCAGGGTAAACCATTCCAGCCACGCACCGTCCATCTATACATTATATATTCCACTTTTACATTTTTTTATTCTTCATTCTTCATCCCAAACTCTCCTCGCTTATACTACTCTTTTTATATGATTATTAACTATTATATAAAAAAAAGAAGTTTACAGGATATGTGTCAGATATCTGTAGGCGATACTGTATAACTTAATCACAAAGGTTTTCATAAAAAATTCACGAAGCTTTACGGATAAGAGTGAAACATTTTGTGGTGAGGGAGTTCGCAGTTTTTCTTTTAATTCTTTTGAGGTAGGAAGGTGAGACCACTAAATAAAAAAAAACATAAATAAACGGAGATATAAATTGTGTTAATTGCAAGACGAATGAATGACGACAGATTTCAAGGGTTCAGAAAGTCGTAGTGAAGTCTGATATAGAAACGACGAAGCCCAGATAAACCTCACGCCTATGATAGTTAACTTGTCTCATCCAGCGTCTTGTGTCTGTGTACTGTACCTAACTGTAAATACAAACACACGCTTCACGATGCTCAAGTTTCCCACAAGAACACTTCAATAAATTATGTCAACGAGGAAGGAAATGACGAAGCCCAAGACAGATAGGAAGGATTTGAGTAGCACACACACACACACACACACACACACCCACACACACACACTAAGCCTTTATCCTCACTACCACCACCACCACCACCACTACCACTCTCACCACACTCCGCATTCCTCCCTCTTCCCCTCCCTCCCTCCCTCTCAAGGCTCATTACGCTGCGTCCCTGCTCATTCTGCCTCGTCCTCGTCCTCGCCGTTGTGATGGGAACCTGCACGTAATGAGGCCAACACGACTTCATTTATTGCACGCAGTGTCTCGCTAGCTGGCGTAACGACTGACTGCTGCTGCCGATTTCATGTTGGGATCAGGCTAACAATCTAGTCTGGTCATGCAGCTACGACTATCATTATTACTATTATCATCATTATTATCATTATTATTGTTGTTTCTACTATTACTACAACCACTACTACTACTACAACTAACTAAACACCATTACAGCCCCATCGCTTGCCCTATACATACAACACCGCCTTGGGTACATAGGAACATGACCTTCGTTAATTCCTTCCAGCCACTGATGCAGACCCGACGCAGCAGTGCTTGAGCGTCCTGCTGATAGCTTAGGTGAAGGTTCTCTCAGGATGTAGTGGGTGGAAATATATATAGAAAAAAGATTGAAAGTAAAGTCTGTATGAATGAGAGATGTATTAAGAGGAAAGATAAAGAGATAGCGAGGGAAATGAAATACACAAGGGAGGAAATAAGATTAAGTAAAGATAGCACTGGTTAAAATATATATAAAAAAAATGGATTGAACGAAATAATGAAATGAATGAAAGAGAGATAAATTAAGAGTAAAGATAAAGAGATAGAGATGGAAATGAAATACACAAGGGAGGCAATAAGAATAAATAATAAATAGTCATAAAAATAATTATATGAATTAAACACTGAATGAATGAGATAAATTAAACGCAGAGAGAGAGAGAGAGAGAGAGTGAGAGAGAGGAACAGGGATAGAGAAGGAAATAAAATACATAAGGGAGAGTGTAAGATTAAGTAAGCATAGCAGAATGCAATTAACTAAAGCACTGCAAGGAGGGAGCTTATAAACGTAAAGTAAGAGAGAGAGAGAGAGAGAGAGAGAGAGAGAGAGAGAGAGAGAGAGAGAGAGAGAGAGAGAGAGAGGAGAGAGAGAGGAGAGAGAGAGAGGAGAGGAGAGAGAGAGAGAGAGAGAGAGAGAGAGAGAGAGAGGAGAGAGAGAGAGAGAGAGAGAGAGAGAGAGAGAGAGAGAGAGAGAGAGAGAGAGAGAAAAAAAAGAGAAACGTAATAAACTAGCAAGACAGGGAACAAATAAGGACAAGAAACAGATGAACAGAAAAAAAAAATAATAGATCGCTTCTCAATCTGTCACTCATTAATAAAAAAAAAAAAAAATTAGTGTTATATTCTTTACATATTATTTTTTTCTTCTTCTGTCATACGAGGTTGAAAGCAGCAGATGGCGAAAGAGAAAGGGGAAGAGAAAGGGGAAGAGTGGGAGGATGGGGAAGGGAGGGAGGAGGGGAGGGAGGGAGAGCACCACTACCACCACCAGTACCAGTAGCAGCTTTGAACTATAATTTCCTATTTGTTCCCCCATTTCCTAACTCACTCCACGCTCTCGAGGCTGGAAGCAACGTTTTCACACCACAGTTTCAATTCCAACGTGGCATAAAAAAAAAAAAAAGATAAAAATAAAAATAAAAATAACTTTCCCATTCTAGAGAGAGAGAGAGAGAGAGAGAGAGAGAGAGAGAGAGAGAGAGAGAGAGAGAGAGAGAGAGAGAGAGAGAGAGAGAGAGAGAGAGAGAGAGAGAGAGAGAGAGAGAGAGAGAGAGAGAGAGAGAGAGAGAGAGAGAGAGAGAGAGAGAGAGAGAAAAACTTAAAACAACCACGTATATAACTTTCTTTTCACTCAACTAAACCTACCATCACCACTACTACCACCACCACCACCACCCACCACTACCACCACCACACCACCACCACCACCACCACAATAACCACCACCACCACCACCACCCTCCCTCCACTACCCTCCCCTCATCACCATCACATCAACCACCATCACCACCACCACCATTACCATCAACACCACTTCAAATGTTCACTCCCTGTCATCACCGCCGTCCACCAATCACAACACACACCTGCGGCCACCATAATCCTCTCCACCAATAGAAATTAATGACACAGCTCCAGCCTCTTTCCCATTGGTCGGGGGATATGGCAGGGGGAGGAGGAAGAGGAGGAAGAGGAGGAGAAAGAGGGAAAGAATATCATTAGAATAGAGGAAGAGGGATAAGGATGAAGGAAGGAAGGAAGGAAGAAAGAAATGACGAGAAAACGTAAAGGAACAAACACAAACATTTCATAAAACTAAAGGAACACAAACATTTCATAAAAACTAAAGGAACACAAGTCATCCGGGTCCCAACGTTGTTATGAAAATGATAAAAGGCATAACCACTCTCTCTCTCTCTCTCTCTCTCTCTCTCTCTCTCTCTCTCTCTCTCTCTCTCTCTCTCTCTCTCTCAAACACACTCAAATTTTCATGTGCGTTAAAATGCATGCCGTGTACGTACAAACATACACATGCCAACACTCCTGTTTAGCCATTCCTTTGTTGCTTGTTTTATTGTTTTTTTTGTTTTGTTTAGTTTTTTTTTTGGGTTTCAGCCCACTCGTGTAATAATTTTTTTCACATCCGTTTCAATATTATTCCATCGATCTATATTTTTTCTTTTTTCATTTCCTTTATTTTTTTTTCTTCCTTCCTTCCTTCTGCCTTGCCCCCCAAAAAAATCTTTCGTCTCTATCTGCAGTTTTCGTTTTGGTTATATATATAGTTACTCTCTCTCTCTCTCTCTCTCTCTCTCTCTCTCTCTCTCTCTCTCTCTCTCTCTCTCTCTCTCTCTCTCTCTCTCTCTCTCTCTCTCGCCAGCACTCCATCTTCTTCCGTCTCATTTTCTCTCATTCTTTCCTTTGTCTCTTTCACTTTGACAACAAACTAAAGCAGAGGAGACAAACACACTGAATAAAGAAGGAGACAAACACACTGAATAAAGGAGGAGAAAGTAAAGAACAAACAAAAACGAGGAGAAAGGAAAGAAAAGAAGACAAAGAGCAGGGAGGAGGAGGAGGAGGAGGAGGAGGAGGAGGAGGAGGAGGAGGAGGAGGAGGAGAGGAGGAGGAGGAAGGGGAGGAAGAAAGGAGAAAAAAGATGATGAAAGAGTAAGACAAAGAAAAGAAAAAAAGTGTGTGTGCAAGGAAAGATGATGATGATGATGATGATGATGATGATGGTGTGGATGGTAAAGAGAAGAGTAAGTGGCGTCACTGTATAAGCTGGGGAGGAGGGGGAGGAGGGAGGAGGAGGAGGAGGAGGAGGAGGAGGAGGAGGAGGAGGAGGAGGAGGAGGAGGAGGAGGTATTTGTCTGTCAGTAATGAAAGTCAAACAGTTGCTGGGCCGACCATTCAGTGTCCCCCCCCTCCCTCCCTCCCCCTCCCCCCCCTCTCTCTCTCTCTCTCTCTCTCTCTCTCTCTCTCTCTCTCTCTCTCTCTCTCTCTCTCTCTCTCTCTCTCTCTCT
Organism: Metacarcinus magister; assembly: GCA_029783475.1. Lineage (NCBI taxonomy): Eukaryota > Metazoa > Arthropoda > Malacostraca > Decapoda > Cancridae > Metacarcinus > Metacarcinus magister. Next base: position 5,729,934 of record JAPQNM010000015.1, read on the forward strand.
CTCTCTCTCTCTGTTGATTGTATAACACTAAGTCACAATTACTCCTTCTATCACTTCCTCTTCATTATTGCCTTGAAGTTGTTTTTTCTAAGTCTCCCCTCTTGGAAGGTTCCGTTTTCTTTGTTAATATTTAAATGGTAAATAATGAATATAATAAAAAATAAGCAAGCATAAATTAATGTTCTTTTGTTCATAAATTATCACCTGCTTTTGTGTTTTCATTGATATATTTATGACTTGTACGTTTTTTTCCTGGTGTGTGTGTGTGTGTGTGTGTGTGTGTGTGTGTGTGTGTGTGTGTGTGTGTGTGTGTGTGTGTGTGTGTGTGTGTGTGTGTGTGTGTCTGTAATTCCCTGCCCTTGACGTAGCAGTGAGTCGGGAAAACATGTAATACAAAAATAAAATCATTTGCTCTCGACCCTCCCGTTGTTTTCACGTTCATTCCAACCCAGTTCTTCCAATTCGCTTTACTAAATCTCTCTCTTTCTCTTTTCTTTTTTGTCTTCCTCGCTCTCTCTTTGTCCGGTAAGCAAGGCAGGATTTGACTCTGTTCGGATCCGCTCAAAGTGTTGGCAAATTGTGTTCCATTAAAATGTAAACCAAGTGGAGACCAATCCTACAGTTTTCCATTATGTGAAATGCACTCTTCAGGGCTTAAGATCTCCGTGATTTGCATTTAAATGGCGTTTCATTACCGTTTCTAATGAAAACATGTATATATATAGGAGGTGGAAAGTCAGTCAGCCTACGAGTGAGTGAGTGAGTGAGTGAGTGAGTGAGAGTGAGTGATGTGAGTGAGTGAGTGAGTGAGTGAGTGAGTGAGTGAGGCCATGTAGAAAAGTAAGTGAAAGGTATGTGACTGATTGACACACAGATACGTTTGTTTGACTGACTAACAAATTGATTGATTGACTGACTTACTGAGTGCGTGCGTGCGTGCATGTGTGTGTGTGGGTGTCTGACGGATCGTGACTGATTCAAACATTTATTTCAGCACTCATCTATCTATCCATCTATTCCCATACCCAAACCTACATCTAACCAGTCATTCGTAAAGCTAAACACTTATATATAGCCATTACCAAAAAGGAAAGTCAATTATACATTGGTCTTTGATGCCATTCATGTCAGTCAACCATTGGATAAACAGATCAAAGGTTTAATGTTACACCTTTTGACCTTATCTTTGTAATGTGTCAATAAGGTAAAAAAAATAATAAAAAGACACCTGTTTACTTTCTTTTTTTTAAAGGATGGAAGAGAAGAAGTATTTGAAATTCATATTTTTTGATTTGTCTAACCCTAACTGTTATTCTTGTTGTATATATGGGATGAAATATAATACAATATAACTTACCATACTGTCATAAAGCTGAACAATACAACGAGGAAATAACTAAATAACTCTAAGCCACGCGGGACCTTGAATCACCTTTACCTGAAGAAGGATTTGCACACGAAAGTCAAAACAAATTAGACTGCTACCTGTACACTGACTTACCTTGAATACAGGACAGAAATTGCACACAAACCCGTACACACACACACACACACACACACACACACACACACACACACACACACACACACACACTCACCTGACTTGACGGGCCTGATGCACACCTTAGCGCACCCCGTTGAGCAGCACTTAGCGTTGCCCGAACAGTCGGCATCACTCCCACACTGGTCCGTCACGCCCTCAGGACACAGCGAGGCGTCCATCAGTCGCCTGGGGCATCGGCCGAGCTTGGTAGGAGCTGCAGGAGAAGAGAGGTGTTGGTTAGTGGTGTTGGGTTTCATCACCATCTTAAACACTGTTATCTATATCATCATCATAATCTTTCCATAATTTTCCCCTTAACTTCTTATGTAAAATTAATACCTTCTCCTCATTATCATCACCATTAGCATTATAAGTATATTAACACCATCATCATTTGCCTCGCACGTTTTTACTTGGTTTTCTTTTTCTTTTCATCTTTAATATGATTACAATGATCACCATCAGTGTCAGTATCACATGTGTATCTCTTTCCATCCTTGAAAACATGAAGCTTTCTTCCCGCTCCTCTCCTTCTCACCGCCGCCACAAGCAAACATTACGAGTCCAAAGTAGGGAACACATTTCTAACTTTCTCTGTTTATTTGAAGTTGGTTTCTTCAAGCTCGGAGTCAGACGCAAGTAGAGGAGAAATGAGTATAAATATATATATAACAAAGCTAAATATCCTATTGCCACCGTTTCAAAATGAGGAAACTCCTAAGAAAGTGTGATAAGTTTTCAAAAAGGAGAAACAAAATATAAGAACGAAAACATCTTCAAGTAAAAATAGTTTACCAATATCAATAAATATTTAAAAGTTTGGTGGTCGCGATGTTTCCTTCCCTCCCTCTCCCCCGCCCCCCCTCTCCCCCTCTCTCTCTCTCTCTCTCTCTCTCTCTCTCTCTCTCTCTCTCTCTCTCTCATTTTTTTGGTTTTTTTGGAGAGAGAGAGAGAAAGAGAGAAAATGTGTGTAAAAAAAAGTTCGTAGGAAAAAGAATGTGTTAAAGGGAAAGGAAATTCAATGTAAGTAAGAAGGAAATTTAGAATCGTCGTGGCTACTTAGCAAGGAAAGTGACGTCATCCGGCCGAGAACTTTTCAACCACAGAGAAAAAGTTTGTAATCAGCCCCGGGACCAGACACCTTTGCGGGGGGGTGGGGTGGGGGGCAGGAAGGGTGGTGGAGGGAGGAACAGATATGGCGGAAACGCTGGAATTAATTGAAACTTTTCCTAATGAGAACAGTTCGATAATGATTGGTCTCGTAATTAATCAAGAGGGAGGATAGCTCTCTAATGCCACTGTTCCTACTACTATTACTACTGCTCTAC
>JAPQNM010000015.1:5737804-5747804 GCA_029783475.1 Metacarcinus magister
AAAGTAGCTAATTTCACACGCCAGATGAAGTTTCAAACGCACCCATTTACACTACAATAAGAAGTCGGATGTTTTGACTCACTTAACCCATTCATCGTGATAATGCAAAAAGTTTCTTGTATCGCCTGTGATCTAATAATTTATGATTTTTCAATCTATACATTGAATAATATGCTTAGGATAGTAAATTTCTCCGGGTTTATCCGATTTGAACAGTAGCATCAACACATCCTTTAGTCTTAAGTTACATAAGTTATACAGCATTGAAGTTGAATACAAAACGATTTCAAAGCCATGATACGAGGGAAGCGCGTTGCCAGACGTATGATACGCCACCCACCTCACAATATATATATATATATATATATTATATATATATATATATGATATATAATATATATATATATATATATATATATATATATAGTATATATATATATATATACAATATTATATATATACATATATATATATATATATATATTATATATATATATATATTATATTATATATAATTATATATATATATATATATATACATATATATATTATATATATATATATATATATATATATATATATATATATATATATATATATATATATATATATATATATATATAGAGAGAGAGAGAGAGAGAGAAGAGAGAGAGAGAGAAAATGAGGAGGAAAGTCATGTTTTTATATAAATATTAGGTTTCATTTTACTGCGTAATTATGAGTCATAGAACAAATATTCATAATGACAGTTGTACAGTTTAATTAGGTGTATCAGATGCTGCAATGATATTTCCAATATTTCTAATAGCTTTCGGGAAAATGAGGAGGAAAGTCATGTTTTTATATATATATTAAGTTTCATTTTACTGCGTAATTATTAGTCATAGAACAAATATTCATAATGACAGGTGTAGAGTTTAATTAGGTGTATCAGATGCTGCAGTGATATATCCAATATCTCTAATAGCTTTCGAGAAAATGAGGAGGAAAGTCATGTTTTTATATAAATATTAAGTTTCATTTTACTGCGTAATTATTAGTCATAGAACAAATGTTCATTATGACAAGTGTACAGTTTAATTAGGTGTATCAGAGGCTGCAATGATATTTCCAATATCTCTAATAGCTTTCGGGAAAATGAGGAGGAAATTCATGTTATTAAATAAATATTAAGTTTAATTTTACTGCGTAATTGTTAGTCATAGAACAAATATTCATAATGACAGTTGTACAGTTTAATTAGGTGTATCAGATCCTGCAATCATATTTCCAATATCTCTAATAGCTTTCGGGAAAATGAGGAGGAAAGTCATGTTTTTATATAAATATTAAGTTTCATTTTACTGCGTAATTATTAGTCATAGAACAAATATTCATAATGACAGTTGTACAGTTTAATTAGGTGTATCAGATGCTGCAATGATATTTCCAATATCTCTAATAGCTTTCGAGAAAATGAGGAGGAAAGTCATGTTATTAAAAAATATTAAGTTTCATTTTACTGCGTAATTGTTAGTCATAGAACAAATATTCATAATGACAGTTGTACAGTTTAATTAGGTGTATCAGATGCTGCAATGATATTTCCAATATCTCTAATAGCTTTCGGGAAAATGAGGAGGAAAGTCATGTTTTTAAATAAATATTAAGTTTCATTTTACTGCGTAATTATTAGTCATAGAAACAAATATTCATAATATCAGTTTGTACAGTTTAATTAGGTGTATCAGCTGCTGCAATGATATTTCCAATATCTCTATTAGCTTTCGAGAAAATGAGGAGGAAAATCATGTTTTTATATAAATATTAAGTTTCATTTTACTGCGTAATTATTAGTCATAGAACAAATATTCATAATGAGAGTTGTACAGTTTAATTAGGTGTATCAGATGCTGCAATGATATTTTCAATATCTCTAATAGCTTTCGAGAAAATGAGGAAGAAAGTCATGTTTTTATATAAAAATTAAGTTTCATTTTACTGCGTAATTATTAGTCATAGAACAAATATTCATAATGACAGTTGTACAGTTTAATTAGGTGTATCAGATGCTGCAATGATATTTCCAATATCTCTAATAGCTTTCGAGAAAATGAGGAGGAAAGTCATGTTTTTATATAAATATTAAGTTTCATTTTACTGCGTAATTATTAGTCATAGAACAAATATTCATAATATCAAATCTACAGTTTAATTAGATGTATCAGATGCTGCAATGATTCATCCAATATCTTTAATAGCTTTCGAGAAAATGAGGAGGAAAAGTCATGTTTTTATATAAATATTAAGTTTCATTTTACTGCGTAATTATTAGTCATAGAACAAATATTCATAATGACAGTTGTACAGTTTAATTAGGTTATCAGATCTGCAATGATATTTCCAATATCTCTAATAGCTTTCGAGAGAAATGAGGAGGAAAGTCATGTTTTTATATAAATATTAAGTTTCATTTTACTGCGTAATTATTAGTCATAGAAACAAATATTCATAATGACAGTTGTACAGTTTAATTAGGTGTATCAGATGCTGCATTGATATTTCCAATATCTCTAATAGCTTTCGAGAAAATGAGGAGGAAAGTCATGTTTTTATATAAATATAAAGTTTTATTTTACTGCGTAATTATTAGTCATAGAACAAATATTCATAATATCAGTTTTACAGTTTAATTAGGTCTATCAGATACTGCAATGATATTTCCAATATCTGTAATAGTTTTCGAGAAAATGAGGAGGAAATTCATGTTTTTATATAAATATTAAGTTTCATTTTACTGCGTAATTATTAGTCATAGAACAAATATTCATAATGACAGTTGTACAGTTTAATTAGGTGTATCAGATGCAGCAATGATATTTCCAATATCTCTAATAGCTTTCGAGGAAATGAGGAGAAAAGTTATGTTTATATAAAATATTAAGTTTCATTTTACTGAGTAATTATTAGTCATAGAACAAATATTCATAATGACAGTTGTACAGTTTAATTAGGTGTATCAGATGCTGTAATGATATTTCCAATATCTCTAATAGCTTTCGAGAAAATTAGAAAGAAACTCATGTTTTTATATAAATATAAAGTTTAATTTTACTGCGTAATTATTAGTCATAGAACAAATATTCATAATTTCAGTTTTACAGTTTAATTAGGTCTATCAGATGCTGCAGTGATATTTCCAATATCTCTAATAGCTTTCGAGAAAATGAGGAGGAAATTCATGTTTTTATATAAATATTAAGTTTCATTTTACTGCGTAATTATTAGTCATAGAACAAATATTCATAATCACAGTTGTACAATTTAATTAGGTGTATCAGATGCTGCAATGATATTTCCAATATCTCTAATAACTTTCAAGAAAATGACGAGGAAAGTCATGTTATTATATAAAAATACGGTTTTATTTTACTGCGTAATTATTAGTCATAGAACAAATATTCATAATATCAGTTGTACAGTTGAATTAGGTGTATCAGATGATGCAATGATATTTCCAATATCTCTAATAGCTTTCGAGAAAACGAGGAAGAAAGTAATTTAAAAAAAAGTAAAATTCAGTATTTATTAGTACTAGTGAAAATATTCATAATGACAGTAGTAGATTTTAATTTGGTCTATCAGATGCTGCAATGATATTTCCAATATCTCTAATAGCTTTCGAGAAAATGAGGAGGAAAATCATATTTTTATATAAATATTAAGTTTCATTTTACTGCGTAATTATTAGTCATAGAAAAAATATTCATAATGAGAGTTATACAGTTTAATTAGGTGTATCAGATTGTGCAATGATATTTCCAATATCTCTAATAGCTTTCGGGAAAATGAGGAGGAAAGTCATGTTTTTATATATATATTAAGTTTCATTTTACTGCGTAATTATTAGTCATAGAACAAATATTCATAATTTCAGTTTTACAGTTTAATTAGGTCTATCAGATGCTGCAATGATATTTCCAATATCTCTAATAGATTTCGAGAAAATGAGGAGGAAATTCATGTTTATATATAAATATTCAGTTTCATTTTACTGCGTAATTATTAGTCATAGAACAAATATTAATAATGACAGTTGTACAGTTTAATTAGGTGTATTAGATGCTGTAATGATATTTCCAATATCTCTAATAGCTTTCGAGGAAATGAGGAGAAAAGTTATGTTTATATAAAAATATTAAGTTTCATTTTACTGAGTAATTATTAGTCATAGAACAAATATTAATAATGACAGTTGTAAAGTTTAATTAGGTGTATTAGATGCTGTAATGATATTTCCAATATCTCTAATAGCTTTCGAGAAAATTAGAAAGAAAGTCATGTTCTTATATAAATATAAAGTTTAATTTTACTGCGTAATTATTAGTCATAGAACAAATATTCATAATTTCAGTTTTACAGTTTAATTAGGTGTATCAGATGCTGCAATGATATTTCCAATATCTCTAATAGCTTTCGAGAAAATGAGGAGGAAAGTCATGTTTTTAAATAAATATTAAGTTTCATTTTACTGGGTAATTATTAGTCATAGAACAAATATTCATAATATCAGTTGTACAGTTTATATAGGTATATCAGAATCTGCAATGATATTTCCAATATCTCTAATAGCTTTCGGGAAAATGAGGAGGAAAGTCATGTTTTTATATAAATATTAAGTTTCATTTTACTGTGTAATTATTAATCATAGAACAAATATTCATAATTTCAGTTTTACAGTTTAATTAGGTCTATCAGATACTGCATTGATATTTCCAATATCTCTAATAGCTTTCGAGAAAATGAGGAGGAAATTCATGTTTTTATATAAATATTAAGTTTCATTTTACTTTGTAATTATTAGTCATAGAACAAATATTCATAATTTCAGTTTTACAGTTTAATTAGGTGTATCAGATGCTGCAATGATATTTCCAATATCTCTAATAGCTTTCAAGAAAATGAGAAGGAAAGTCATGTTTTTAAATAAATATTAAGTTTCATTTTACTGGGTAATTATTAGTCATAGAACAAATATTCATAATATCAGTTGTACAGTTTATATAGGTATATCAGAATCTGCAATGATATTTCCAATATCTCTAATAGCTTTCGGGAAAATGAGGAGGAAAGTCATGTTTTTATATAAATATAAAGTTTCATTTTACTTCGTAATTATTAGTCATAGAACAAATATTCATAATTTCAGTTTTACAGTTTAATTAGGTCTATCAGATACTGCAATGATATTTCCAATATCTCTAATAGCTTTCGAGAAAATGAGGAGGAAATTCATGTTTTTATATAAATATTAAGTTTCATTTTACTGCGTAATTATTAGTCATAGAACAAATATTCATAATTTCAGTTTTACAGTTTAATTAGGTGTATCAGATGCTGCAATGATATTTCCAATATCTCTAATAGATTTCGAGAAAATGAGGAGGAAAGTCATGTTTTTAAATAAATATTAAGTTTCATTTTACTGGGTAATTATTAGTCGTAGAAAAAATATTCATAATATCAGTTGTACAGTTTATATAGGTATATCAGAATCTGCAATGATATTTCCAATATCTCTAATAGCTTTCGGGAAAATGAGGAGGAAAGTCATGTTTTTATATAAATATAAAGTTTCATTTTACTTCGTAATTATTAGTCATAGAACAAATATTCATAATTTCAGTTTTACAGTTTAATTAGGTCTATCAGATACTGCAATGATATTTCCAATATCTCTAATAGCTTTCGAGAAAATGAGGAGGAAATTCATGTTTTTATATAAATATTAAGTTTCATTTTGCTGCGTAATTATTAGTCATAGAACAAATATGAATAATGACAGTTGTACAGTTTAATTAGGTGTATCAGATGCAGCAATGATATTTCCAATATCTCTAATAGCTTTCGAGGAAATGAGGAGAAAAGTTATGTTTATATAAAAATATTAAGTTTCATTTTACTGAGTTATTATTAGTCATAGAACAAATATTCATAATGACAGTTGTACAGTTTAATTAGGTCTATCAGATGCTGCATTGATATTTCCAATATCTCTAATAGCTTTCGAGAAAATGAGGAGGAAATTCATGTTTTTATATAAATATTAAGTTTCATTTTACTGCGTAATTATTAGTCATAGAACCAATATTCATAATGACAGTTGTACAGTTTAATTAGGTGTATCAATTCCTGCAATCATATTTCCAATATCTCTAATAGCTTTCGGGAAAATGAGGAGGAAAGTCATGTTTTTATATAAATATTAAGTTTAATTTTACTGCGTAATTATTAGTCATAGAACAAATATTCATAATCACAGTTGTATAGTTTAATTAGGTGTATCAGATGCTGCAATGATATTTCCAATATCTCTAATAGCTTTCGAGAAAATGAGGAGGAAAATCATTTTTTAAAATAAATATTAAGTTTAATTTTACTGCGTAATTGTTAGTCATAGAACAAATATTCATAATGACAGTTGTACAGTTTAATTAGGTTTATCAGATGCTGCAATGATATTTCCAATATCTCTAATAGCTTTCGGGAAAATGAGGAGGAAATTCATGTTTTTAAATAAATATTAAGTTTCATTTTACTGCGTAATTATTAGTCATAGAAAAAATATTCATTCTATTAGTTGTACAGTTTAATTAGGTGTATCAGCTGCTGCAATGATATTTCCAATATCTCTAATAGCTTTCGAGAAAATGAGGAGGAAAGTCATGTTTTTATATAAATATTGTTTCATTTTACTGCGTAATTATTGGTCATAGAACAAATATTCATAATGAGAGTTTTACAGTTTAATTAGGTGTATCAGATGCTGCAATTATATTTCCAATATCTCTAATAGCTTTCGAGAAAATGACGAGGAAAGTCATGTTTTTATATATAAATACGGTTTTATTTTACTGCATAATTATTAGTCATAGAACAAATATTCATAATATCAGTTGTACAGTTGAATTAGGTGTATCAGACGATGCAATGATATTTCCAATATCTCTAATAGCTTTCGAGAAAACGAGGAAGAAAGTAATTTAAAAAAAAGTAAAATTCAGTATTTATTAGTACTAGTGAAAATATTCATAATGACAGTAGTAGATTTTAATCAGGTATATCAGATGCTGCAATGATATTTCAAATATCTCTAATAGCTTTCGAGAAAATGAGGAGGAATGTCATGTTTTTATATAAATATAGAGTTTAATTTTACTGCGTAATTATTAGTCATAGAAGAAATATTCATAATGTCAGTTTTACAGTTTAATTAGTTCTATCAGATGCTGCAGTGATATTTTCAATATCTCTAATAGCTTTCGAGAAATTGAGGAGGAAAATCATGTTTTTATATAAATATTAAGTTTCATTTTACTGCGTAATTATTAGTTATAGAACAAATATTCATAATGAGAGTTGTACAGTTTAATTAGGTGTATCAGATGCTGCAATGATATTTCCAATATCTCTAATAGCTTACGAGAAAATGAGGGGGAAATTCATGTTTTTATATAAAAATTAAGTTTAATTTTACTGCGTAATTATTAGTCATAGAACAAATATTGATAATGACACTTGTACAGTTTAATTAGGTGTATTAGATGCTGCAATGATATTTCCAATTTCTCTAATAGCTTTCGAGAAAATGAGGAGGAAAGTCATGTTTTTATATAAATATTAAGTTTCATTTTACTGCGTAATTATTAGCCATAGAACAAATATTCATAATATCAGTTGTACAGTTTAATTAGGTGTATCAGATGCTGCAATGATATTTCCAATATCTCTAATAGCTTTCGAGAAAATGAGGAGGAAAGTCATGTTTTTAATAAATATTAAGTTTAATTTTACTGCGTAATTATTAGTCATAGAACAAATATTCATAATATCAGTTTTACAGTTTAATTAGGTGTATCAGATGCTGCAATGATATTTCCAATATCTCTAATAGCTTTCGAGAAAATGAGGAGGAAAGTCATGTTTTTATATAAATATTAAGTTTCATTTTACTGCGTAATTATTAGTCATAGAAACAAATATTCATAATGACAGTTGTACAGTTTAATTAGGTGTATCAGATGCTGCAATGATATTTCCAATATTTCTAATAGCTTTGGGGAAAATGAGGAGGAAAGTCATGTTTTTAAATAAATATAAAGTTTCATTTTACTGCGTTATTATTAGTCATAGAACAAATATTCATAATGACAGTTGTACAGTTTAATTAGGTGTATCAGATGCTGCATTGATATTTCCAATATCTCTAATAGCTTTCGAGAAAATGAGGAGGAAAGTCATGTTTTTATATAAATATAAAGTTTCATTTTACTGCGTAATTATTAGTCATAGAACAAATATTCATACTTTCAGTTTTACAGTTTAATTAGGTCTATCAGATGCTGCAATGATATTTCCAATATCTCTAATAGCTTTCGAGAAAATGAGGAGGAAAGTCATGTTTTTATATAAATATTAAGTTTCATTTTACTGCGTAATTATTAGTCATAGAACAAATATTCATAATTACAGTTGTACAGTTTAATTAGGTGTATCAGATGCTGCAATGATATTTCCAATATCTCTAATAGCTTTCGAGAAAATGAGGAGGAAAGTCATGTTTTTAAATAAATATTAAGTTTCATTTTACTGCGTAATTATTAGTCATAGAACAAATATTCATAATGACAGTTGTACAGTTTAATTAGGTGTATCAGATGCTGCAATGATATTTCCAATATCTCTAATAGCTTTCGAGAAAATGAGGAGGAAATTCATGTTTTTATATAAATATTAAGTTTCATTTTACTGCGTAATTATTAGTCATAGAACAAATATTCATAATATCAGTTGTACAGTTTAATTAGGTGTATCAGATGCTGCAATGATATTTCCAATATCTCTAATAGCTTTCGAGAAAATGAGGAGGAAATTCATGTTTTTAAATAAATATTAAGTTTCATTTTACTGCATAATTATTAGTCATAGAACAAATATTCATAATATCAGTTGTACAGTTTAATTAGGTCTATCAGATGCTGCAATTATGTTTCCAATATCTCTAATAGCTTTCGAGAAAATGACGAGGAAAATCATGTTTTTATATAAAAATACGGTTTTATTTTACTGCGTAATTATTAGTCATAGAACAAATATTCATAATATCAGTTGTACAGTTGAATTAGGTGTATCAGATGAGTCAATGATATTTCCAATATCTCTAATAGCTTTCAAGAAAACGAGGAAGAAATTAATTTTTAAAAAAGTAAAATTCAGTAGTTATTAGTACTAGTGAAAATATTCATAATGACAGTAGTAGATTTTAATCAGGTCTATCAAATGCTGCAATGATATTTCCAATATCTCTAAAGCTTTCGAGAAAATGAGGAGGAATGTCATGTGTTTATATAAATATATAGTTTCATTTTACTGCGTAATTATTAGTCATAGAACAAATATTCATAATGTCAAATTTACATTTTAATTAGGTCTATCAGATGCTGCAGTGATATTTCCAATATCTCTAATAGCTTTCGAGAAAATGAGGAGGAAAATCATGTTTTTATATAAATATTAAGTTTCATTTTACTGCGTAATTATTAGTCATAGAACAAATATTCATAATGAGAGTTGTACAGTTAAATTAGTTGTATCAGAACCTGCAATGATATTTCCAATATCTCTAATAGCTTTCGAGAAAATGAGGAGGAAAGTCATGTTTTTATATAAATATTAAGTTTCATTTTACTGCGTAATTATTAGCCATAGAACAAATATTCATAATATCAGTTGTACAGTTTAATTAGGTGTATCAGATGCTGCAATGATATTTCCAATATTTCTAATAGCTTTCGAGAAAATGAGGAGGAAAGTCATGTTTTTAAATAAATATTAAGTTTAATTTTACTGCGTAATTATTAGTCATAGAACAAATATTAATTAGGTGTATCAGATGCTGCAATGATATTTCCAATATCTCTAATAGCTTTCGGGAAAATGAGGAGGAGTGTCATGTTTATAT